>WEKW01018612.1:29165-49905 GCA_013389905.1 Sula dactylatra | reverse complement strand
AATAAAACCCAATATGGGCTAAAACAATTCCCACTTATTATTCACAGCAGAGGTAAGGCAGGATTTCAAAGGCTGGAAGATGCCCTCAATTTGCATCCTGCTTCATTTGTCAGTAAAGCTGTTTGCTGTCGGGAAGGCGTTTGCCATTCTGTTCTATTAGTCATGCAGTTAAAGCCAGACTTGTAATTAACACTTGTGATAATTAGGCATTGGTTTGGTTTGGTTTGGAATCAACCTCTGTGTTTTAATTAAATCTCAGGAATTGACAAAAATGGATATGGGTTTTTGTTTAGCAAAATGATTAAATGGTATTTTTTTATTATCTTTTTGTAGAAGCCATGCTATTTTCTACCCCGAGCAAGCAGGAATGTTTTATTGTGGATTTAATGAACAGTTTACAAATAATTACTATTTCTCTATTTAATGTTAATAGGAAACTCATTCTAAAAACAAATCACTAACCTCACACAGAATGCTTCTCTCAACGGACATATTATCTTTATGACAACACTAGGTCAGCCAACAGTACCATATATTACACGTGACTTATTCTTTATTGGAAGATGGGGAAAAAATATCCTCACACTGAGCTCGACCTATCCCAGTAAACCTGTTACACAAACATTTTGTCCACCAGCAAACAGACAAGTCAACCTGCCATGACAGATTCCAATTACAAGAAAAATATACCTTAAACAAATGAAACCCCTGTGTACCTAATGGCACAATACAATAATTACAAAGACGATTGGACCATCTGTGCATCAAATTTATGGCCTTATCATGTACAGTCAGACCTTCCTAAAGTAGTTTGTCAAAGGAGCAGAATTTAAAAGGAAAGAGATGAATGAGTGTGTGCCTACATCTTTAAGAAGCTTCCAAAAAAGTGAAGACATTGTTTTGCTGATCAGTTCTCAGGAGATGAAAATTCCAGGTCAAAATTATTATGAAATTAAGACTCTGGTAATGAAGCCAGTTTTTTGTCTAGCAAATGCCTGGTGGTGAAACATGAATGTCCAGCAGGAAGGGCTGCACCCAAGAGTTTCTTTACGAATATCCTACAGGATTGCACTGAGCTCCAAACGTTGCCTCTTCTGTGAGTGTGGATGCTCTGGGGAAACTACCATCATAGAGGGGTTTTGAAGGAGGCAGAGAAGGGAAGAAAATAGGTTATTTGGTGGTGGTGGTGATGGTGTCAGTGAGGAGGTCAGAGGAGTTTGAGTTTAGGAAAAGCCCAAGCATCTTCTGATCACTGAGTGTGCAAGAGAGGAGCTGGCTATAGGTGATTCACAATAAAGAATGAGCGAAAGGGCAAGCAAGGGGTGGCTTGAACAAAATAATAGCATGCTGTAGTGTATTGCCTAGGACCCAGTCCAGGTGTTCTTTCTCAGACAGCGTGTTCTTGGGAGCTACATTGTCAGCAGTCAGAATTAAAACTCTTAAAATACATTTTTAAAGAATCACCAAACTTTTCATTTTAAACTTCAGAGGAGCCAAAATATTCACTACTTTAAAACAAAAACATTACAAAGGAATGTGCTGAAAACAGTGATATATGGCAAGGTCATTTGCTAGAGATATATATTTCCCAGGCAGTAGCTAGTTCAGAAATCTGTATATTCTAAAACCAGTCAGTGCCCCACAGAAGAAAGCCAGAGCAGCAGAACCAGTCAAGCTTTTACAGCAAGTTCACACTCCAGGATTCATTACAGAGCCTTTTAAATGGCATTGTGATGGAGATATGAAACCCACATAGAAAGCTGAGGAAAAGATGTTCATCAGTTAGAGAGTCTATTCTGCAATGTCAGGGAGGACTCTGTTTACTTCCCTTACTTCCCAAAAAAAAGAGATAAAATGGTATTGCTTCATACGCACTCAACTGTTTTTTGTCAAATAGTTTTAACTCAGAATTTTAAAATATACCAATGGATTAAAGGGCACACAGGGGACAGCAGAAAAATGACACAACAAGTGCACAGAAAAATTAATAAAGAAAGACCATTTAAACTCATTGGGAAAAGATAAAGCAAGCAAAGAATTGTCCCGGCCTCCACTGCAAATAGGTTACAGATGCATGATAAGCATAATTATTGCAGTGAAACAAGCTCTTAGAAAAACTCAGCTGAGTTTGATGTAAATTTTTACTTCTCTCAATATAGTTATCGATGAAATGGAGCTTTGAAAGAGAAGGAAGAGAGAGACTGTGATAAAACTAGGGGCAGAGGAAAACAGCTAAAATTGAAAAACAAAATAAAAGTAGGGAAAATACAGAAAAGTCAAAATACTAAGAAAATATACAGAAAAATAGATATCATGAATTGGAGATAAGAAGAATGAGAGAACAGAACTCAGAATCAGAGATAAAGCACTAAGGAGGGAGAAAAAAAAAAGAAAATCTGGTTTGAATAAGGTAGGAGAAGATACAGAGAAAGCAAGTTACATTAAGGCTGATTACACTCCCACCCCCAAAAGAATTCAACATTAAAAATCTTGAAATCAGTGGGGAAAACAACAACAAAAAAAAGACAACTAGCAGGTTTTAAAAAGAAATAAGTTACAAGCAGCTTGCCCAGAAAATAACATCTTTCTCCAGCACGCAAATCCTGTGCTAAGGGAAGTAAGGACATTATTTATGTTGTTTTTTATTGGCAAACTGAGGTGTTAGGCAGCAAGGAGACTTGCCAGTGTCTTGCAGTAGTGGGAAAAATGGGACTTTTTGCTAACAAGTCCCAGTCCAGCTGCCGTCAGCATGCCTTTGGCTGGATATCGTTCTTACACAAACTCTTATCTGAAAGGGAGAGGGACAACCACCAGCCACTCTATGTGAAAATGATCCCACCCAAAGGTGGAAATGACTTAATGCTTTCTAGCTTCAGACTGGTCATGAGCTAAGTCTTAGACCCACTCAAGAAGAAAAAAGAAACAAAGAAAAAAAACAATACTGTGGCATGAGTAGAATCTAAGTCTGCTTTCTCGCTTGCCATCTCCAGCAAGGAAACTGAATTCCAGGCCTTTAACTTTGAGCACAGGTATTTCTCATTCGTCTTTGCTTCACTCAGGGGCTCAATGCTGGAGACAGATGTGTTTTTCCAACTGTTCCTTACTGTCACAGAGATAGTCTGGATTTCTGAGCTTTCCCCCTGAATTAGACGGTCATAGTCTTCTTCATGGATGAGGTAATTATTTTCATAATTTTTTTCTCCCTAAAGGACAAGCCTGTATTATTATGTATGAGAAAATGAAGAAGCTTTCAAAAACTGCAGGAGGCTGACAGGAGTGGGTGGCTTTTATATTAGATGAAGTCCCCCACACAGAATAAACCTCCCACTGGCTGTATCAGGAGCAGGATTTCAGCTAGGGTTCATTTCTGCTTTGCCTTTTCTACCTCCCACTTTCTCCTTCTCACTTTCTGTTTGATACTCAGATGTCAAAGTCAGCTAAACCTCAAGTGAAGTCATTGCCCTAAAGCTGCATCAAGATATGTACACAAAGAAACAAAAGAAAAAGACCTATACACATTAGTGGAGTTTTGTACATATTGTATAAGAACATGTGCATGGTATCCTCAAGGTCCTGTCCAAAAGGCAGTGGATTCAATAAGACTTTTTGTCTTGCCTTTAAAGCACTTTTGGAGGAGGCCTTAGAAGACCTGTAGCACTGTCAGCTCTGCACATCCAGTGTAGCTACAGCAAGGCACCGTAATTTTTCAGTCTCTGAGTGTGTCTTAGGTTTCATACAATGAGGAGAGAAAGTGATTGTGATCATAAAATCAGAGCATGAAACAAAGTGCCACAAATGTCACATATGCCACCATTTGGGTCCTGGCAAACAGAGGCATGTGAAGATGGATGGTGGCTGAGATCCTGTCCCTGCATTTAACATTTTCAGCTTCAATGCAAAGAAAAATTTATTAGGGCATGGAGTTTTGTCTTAGAATTAATGTTGCAAAATCTAGCCATTTTATCTTAACTGTTGCAATATTTTGGAGGTATTTTCTTCTCATAATCATGCTCCTACCTGTGTTTCAGTAAGAATGTGAAATGCTTTAAATAACTTCTTCACACTCCCAATTGGAAAGGAACTTTTGGCAACATGAGCTAACCATGGCATGCATTTGCAGAAAGAAAAAAACACTCTTGAAATGGCTGATATTTTAATAGCTCCTTTGTTTCAAGTCAGCTGCAAGATTCTTCGTGGCTTCAATACTAAATAATTCTACAGAGGAATAAAAGCTCTTTCCACCTTTCTCTTCTCATAGGTTCCAAGCCACAGCTTATCACCACACAGGCTGCTTCCTCACCTTTAGGGAACACTGGGACAGAAGGACGCTGTTGATATAAGAAACAAGCAGAGCCTTGGCTCCAGTCCTCAGCTGTGCCCAACAGCACCGACTGGAAGGAGAACAGAGTGGTTGGGGGAAACTCCTGCCTGCAGGGACCCAGGAGGAAAGAGTGGTGAAACCGAGTCAGAGAGGCTGGCCTCAGCATCTCCCTGCCTGCTGCAGCACCAGAGCTGATAGTGCTTTTGCTCTGGGTTCTGTCACAATCAAGCCCTATGTGTTTGTGTTAATCCCTTCTGACTGAATTTTCCCTCTGTCTAGCTGCCAGACCTTCTGAAATATCTTTTTCTACCCTCAGTCACTTGAACCTAAAGGAACAAGCCCATAGTCGATGGTGCTTTGTTACTTGAAGACCGACTGGAAGGCAGTACCACATTCTGGCTAAGGCTGAAGCGACATCCATCACTTCATCTGTCAGAAACAAGCTGAAATTTCTAGATGGACATATGGGTAAGTAGGGAAGATTTGGGGAGGAGAATTATCCCACCCTGGCAAAAAGATTTACACAAAAAGAATCATAAAGTAGACCAAAAAGTTGAAATTTCAACTAAAAATACTAAAGTATGTCCAAGGATTTGGTCTTTTGATCATCTCTAATTGGCTTTTTCTTAGGGTTATTACACCTGCTTCAGACCAACTGGGCAAATTGGTTGTTTTCTTCAGCTATGTAAGTTGGTCTAACAAAAGATATTAACTCTTTTTATGCGTTATGTCTCACCACAATGATCAGAGCACTCTCTTTTTTGACATTTTTTTAAATTTTTGCAATATTCTGACTTAAATACTTTTTTAAAATACCATGTTTGATTTATATATCAAAGCAAAAAGGTATTTCAAAGTAAAATCTTGAATATTTTCTTTTCAGAATGTGTCATACTAGAGTAATTTCGTGAATTTGGAAAATTTATCCCAAAATATTTTCAAAACAGGGTGCTTTCTAGAGCCACTGCTTTCCAATAAGCAATGAACTGACATTAAAAACAATCAAACATTAAAAAAAACCCACATCAACAAAGGGATTTTTGCCAGAACAAAAAAGGCAGTAAAAAAAGATGGAAAGAAACCCTGCATCATTTTAGGAAGTAACAAGAAGAAAGGAAGGAAAAGAGGGAGAAGGAATCTCCAAAATTTGTCCAAGTGATGGTTTCCAAGGGAAAAGCAAGTAAAACATGTTAATGAATAACCAGATGTTTCCAAAGCCAGGAAATCTCCTCTTCCCCTCGGCCAATTTCAGACTAGAGTGAACTCCCCTTCTTGCTCCCAGTTCATTGGTACACATTGCATACTCAGTTGCTTTCTATGTGCCTCCTGCAATGCTTATTAAAACCAAGGAAAGTCTTTGCACCGTTTGGTTTTGGAGCAGTCTCCAAGCATAGCTATGCTGTGGTTAATGCAACACTTCGGTTTGCTCCGAGACGTGACACCACATTTTCCATTACAATAAGTTTTCCTTTCTTGTGGCCACTTTAATTATATACAGAATAAACTATTCCTCTAGCTATTGAGACAATGTTTTAGAAGATGTAAAACAGGATCCAATATTCAGTCAGTTACTTTTCCAAATTCATGTCAGGGATTAATCAAACGATCGCCTTACCATTTTGGTTTTGCTTAACTATTGACTTCGGCGAGCCTGCACATGTCACTTAAGCATATCCTTACATGTTTTCAGATCAGTCTCCATTTACAGTGAGACAGCAGTCTGAGGAATTAGCATTTCCTCATCTTCTTCTAACATTCAGCAGATGAGATGGGTCTGTAGTATAACATGTCAGAAAACTACAAAGTCTCTTTGGACAAGCTTCTGTGAGAATTGGATCCTTAGGATAATTTGACAAGTGTTGTTTCTTTTTCTTTTATTCCTCCTGTTGTCCTCTATGGCAGGTAGAAAATGAGCAATTAAAAGGATCTTATGTCTTCTTGTATTCAATAAAAAGAGATGTGTAAGAGGCTGTCATTGTGTCAACCCATTTCTTCATCACTGCCTTAAAGACGTGCTTTCTCATCTCCCACCCCAGCCATTAAAGGGGCAGAAACTAATTTCCTCTACAATTTCTTTGACCAGGCCTAAGCAGCTTAAAGAGTAGTCCTGCGAATGCACTTAGAAAGGAGTTCCACAGCTTCTGCTGGGAAAGGAGTTCAAATAAATTAGAGCTCGTTGAGCATTATTACAGCTTGTTGCCTATGGTATTTCCTCCCCACAGGGTAAAGGAAATAATCTTGATTAATGACACCCAAAAAAATAATTTTTTTCTTTAATTCACTAATTGGTTAATCTTTTATGACATCAAAGAAGGCTGCAGCATTTGCAAAAAATGGTGAATGCAAAAGTCAGATTTCCTGTGCATTTTCCATGTGTGCTTTGTTTCCTGATGTAATTTCTAACTGAAAAGGAATGAAAAATTGAAATCTCCAGTTTACATGAGGAATGGCAGTTTTGAGCTCCCTATCAGACACCTCATTTTCTCTACATTAGTCACAATCAGACAGACAAGGCTCTGTCTTGTTGAGCTACATTTAGCAGTCTGTCTGAACTGCAAATTTAGATGACATCCAAATTACACAGACTCAGCCAGTAGGTTACACTAATGCAAACTAGAAGAAAAAGAATCAAGACTATTGATTTTTTGTGGTCCTTTCTTTGTCATATTCCCTTAAAGGCATTTACCAAGGCTTTTAAGATCTTCAGCATTTTCACAAAGGAACAAATTACGTGCAAATAAGACTGCCTTAATCTATTCTTCCCTGCTTAGATTGTTCCTTCTGTACAGTCATTATGTGTTTTTTATGCTGCTGTTGCAGTTTACTTGATCCACTTTCATGCACCATGTGGTCAATATATATCTTGAAGAGTAACTGTGGAAAAGCACATCTCTTGCACCTGCCTATGATAATCAAAACCTTGTTTGTTAATTCCCTGCAATCCAAATACATCACACATCTCTCTGCTCTTTCTTGCAGCTGTTTCAGCAATTTGATGTCATATTCTGCAGAAACCTCTTCTCATCACATTTCCATTTTCAGACAACTTGATTTTTGCAATGAATGTTTACAGGGGGTGCACAACAATCTCGCTAATGTGAAAAGCAAAGACCACAGATTCTAATGACAAACAGAGCTGATTTCCGAAGTACTGAACCTTCATAACTCTGTCAAAGCCTGACATCCCTGTCCCTTCTGACTCACACTAACATGACTTCACTGAAGCCATGAGTAGCTCTACTGAACTCATACAGCAAGATAATTGGCTGGTGTGAATTTCTAAGCTCCACCAAAGACAACAAATGTGTATATCATTTTTTGCCTACCAGTCTCTGCAGTGAAGCTACAATATCCAGCCCAATAGTATGTTACTGAGAAAGAAACTCTCAGAAAACACACTCCTTGGAGCAGTCTGTCATTTCAGTGCAGGTACAACACCAAGAACAATGGGTCAAAGACTCAAGTTTCTAGATGCTATGGCAAGTAATGAAAATAATAACAGATTCAGAGATTATAAGTGCTTCCCTCTTTGAACCAGCTACCCACCAAGAGAATTAGGAAGAGCTTTTTCTAGCTGATCTCACTAAGCAGCTGTATAAGCTTTTTTAGGCATAGTTAGCAAACTACAAACTCATTAACCACTACATATGGTACTGTCACTTTCCATGAAATCTGAAACTCACATACTTTCATTTTAGGCTGTGCACATGCTTCCTATCGGAGTCTAACGTATGTGCCATCAGGCAGTAATATGCCCCTTATGCATCACCATTTGTGTTTGTTTGATTTTATTTTTCATAGGCTCCTAGGCTTCTGACATTTCAGCCTTCAAACTTACATGCCCTGTTTCTTTCTTTTCGTGCACCTACAAAAAGGAATAAATTCATTTGCCCTTTTTTTTTACATGCCCACTAGGACTCCGTCATCCATTTTCTGTTCCCTCTCACATGTTATTAATTCAGACAGTTCATGCTGGCTTTTGGTGTGGTTTTTTTCCCCTGCCAGTTGCAGGGTTTGGGGTAATGAGTTTCTCACAGGCGAGTAAAGTTGGCATAATGCTTATTTAGTCCTTTTTCCTGCCAGGAAGGCAACTCTGTCTGCAAAGCACTAAGAAAGGTCTCAGTTATCATTCCAAGCCAGATTAGCAACTTTTTCTCCCCCTTGTAAAACACAGAGACATTTCCACTCCTCAGACTTACATTTTCCCTATCTTTGATTTTTTTTTTTTCTGGCCTTTCTGTACTGTAATTTTACTTCTGGCCTATCCCTTTACTGATCCTGATGGAACAGAACTGAAGCAAAGCCTCAAAATTCCTTGAAGTTTATTTCTCTTCCTTC
This sequence comes from Sula dactylatra, assembly GCA_013389905.1. NCBI lineage: Eukaryota > Metazoa > Chordata > Aves > Suliformes > Sulidae > Sula > Sula dactylatra. The sequence continues at coordinate 41,246 of WEKW01018612.1, read as the reverse complement.
CTTCTTTTGCTTCTATCTCTGACAATCTTTTAACAATTTTCCAGTCCCACTGATTTTTTTCTTCTAGAGCACATTCAATTCACAGAAATAACCTGTTTAAGGTATCTGCATATTGTGCTGGTTTCCTATGTTTCTTTTTTAATCAAAACTTCAAGTTTATACCATTGCTATAGGCTCAAGTCATCTCAGACTTACTGCCAGATAATACAGAGATTGAGCTGAATTTGAATGAGCCCTAAAAATTAATTTGAATTACAGAAGCAGGCATGGTTGTCCTCTGAACATTTCTCTTTCCCAATCAGTTTAGTCTGTGTATTTCCATTAAAAGAGAATTTGTGTAGCTGGAGAAGACAGATGAAGAGTCCAGAGATGTTTTAGTGTCTAGAAATGGAATAAAATGTGGCATCTCCAGCAGATATGACTGGAGAAAAATAAAAAAAAAGAAAATTAAACAAAATTTTGCCTGCTTTCAGTAATATAAGTGTTCAGAGGGCTACAGTAAGACCAGAAGTTTAAGATCCATTCTTGAGTTAAAACATAACATACAGTGCTATCACTTGCTACCACCACACTGGTAATTACTTAAGAGATTGGAAACAATGCTGCCACAGTGAAAAGTAGATCAGCTGGCAACAGGACAGCCTTCATAGAAGTGCAGCATTTCAGAGATGCAGTTTGCCACCCTGCGGAGAGATTAGAAGTAAACCTTGCTTGGCTCAGTTGCAGATAGGGGATCCCCCACCACTTGCCACGGAGACAGCAAGTGTCACAAATGGAAAAAGAAGTCATTTAATGAGCTGCTGTTAAGGATGATAGTATTTTCCAGTGCACCATCTTGGGAGCGAGGATAAGCCTCTGAGAGGATGGTCAGCAAATCCATTTCACTTCCAGCTTAACACACTGCTAGCCATAACTGGTGCAGATGGTTATTGCGTGGGACTTTGATTCTACCCATATCTGCTTAGCGCCAAAGTCGGTGATAAACTTCTGCTTCAGTACCAGAAGGTTACAGTTTAACTCCTGCTGAATCATGAAAAAAATGCTTCAATCCTTCATTTTTTTTTAATAATAGCTCTTCAGCACTCCTGGAATATCCCATTTTATACTTTCAAAACTCTTTGGGAAAAATAAGTGTATATTAATATGCATGTTCTCTAGAGACAATTAAGTGTTATTATCCTCTTTTTACCAGGGAAGACAGAAATACACAAAAAGGTGAAGTGATTCTCTATATGCCAGAAATTTCAAGGAGAAATTCACTGCTGAAGATCTCAGGTTCCTGAAAAACTAGTTTAACTGTATAACACATCCCCTGCCACAAAAAAACCCATGTTCTTTCTGAACTTTAGTGGGGCACTTTCAGGAAAAGGGTTGGCCAGAAGCAATATTTTACAAATTACCCCTTGCAAATTTTAGAGATTGCATGCAAAACTTGGTGCTGGAGCACACAGCACAAGTCTTACTTACCTTTCTCCATATGTAAAGGTGATTATCATATGATGAAAGAATAGGGGCAGGGAGTACAATGGAAACCTGTGAATGATATATTATATTTTAGATGTCCAAATGTGAAAACTAAGTCCTCTGATGACACTAATGGTTTGGCCACAGATCTGTACAAGAGAGTCCTATTCCATGGAGGACGACACCAAGTCTGTGACTGGAATCAGTCAGCCAAATTAACAGTCAGGCTCAAAAAAAGGGATATGACTGATACTACATATACTGTGGTATCTTCTATGCTTCACAAAAATCATAGTTATTTGTATTGACTTTGGGGAGAAAACACATTCTTTTCTTTTTCTAAGGTAAAATAAAATCTGTTTCTAAGTAAACATTCACATTTACACTTGGTGAATGACCTTTAGGATTAAGAAGAGGTCATCTGAATCACATCATCCATATTTGAATGGTTATATAGGACATATTTTACACAGAGGTCCCTAGGGTAATTATTTCATATCAGAGCTGGGAAAGTTTAGTATCTGTATGCAGTATGTATTTACACTTCATGCCAATGCATTAAATAAAATTCTATCACATTCTGTCTTTGTCTTTGTATTTTCTTCTTTCCAAAGACGTACAGTACATGATCGGATTGCAAATTCCCTCATAGTCTGAAAGGCTCTCTCCTGCTATTGTTAAAACAGCTAAGAAAGAATTGGGAAAAACTAGGAAAAAAGTCAACAAAGAAGTTGAAAATTTTTTGAAGAATGTACAGCGTCTTCAACAACCACTCTGTCATAAATGTAAAGGCAAAAAAGTAAAGGAAATATATTATTATACCATTAATGGACACACGTACTTACATGCCCATGAAAAACAGAAGAACATAAAACTTTAATAAAAACTTTAGTTAAGAGAAACAGCTGAGAACTGTTTAGTTAAAGGCCAAGTTCAAAACCCTTGGAAGCCAATGGATATTCTTCAAAATAACTTACGCAACACTCTGAGATGTATTCAGCAGAAAAAGAGAAGGACGCACAAACTGAATGGCCTGAAGCATAGGGATTTAACGTCCTACTAAAGGGGTTTAAATTCCATAGTTACAGCCAAAACTAAAAGACCTAAGAACGACCTTGAATGTGGAGTGTTTGAAATCTAGATTTGGATGCATCTGACTTCTGTGGCAAATGTGTACCCAGACTTGTTACTTGAGCTAGTTGAAACTCAGTACAATTTATAAGGAGGTTGACATAGGTGTCTTTTCAAATTCTTGCTACCTAAAAATCCTAAAGCCACACAGCAAACTGTTCAGAACAAAAGTACAGCTGGTTAAAATATAAGAACCTCTTTTTGTGAGAAATGTTGACATAAATATAACATTTTCACATTTTCCAAATACTTTCTATATTTCTTCCAGGCAGGAAGTAGTAAAACAGTGGTTAGGAGGTTCTTTCTCCCTTCTCTCTGCTCTACTTTTCTCACCATTTTTCAGAAGTGTCCACATGGAAATAGCTTTTTAAAAAAGCAAGATTTTTTTTCAGAGTTTCTATGTCCTTTTTCCAAAGGAAATTAAAGAGGAAAGTAGGAAAGGGAGAAAAAAACCAAACAAAACAAAAGAAAAAACAAAAACAAACAAAAAAACCCTAGAAGGAATGGAAAAAAGATGAACTCTTCAAAACAACATACTTTTCCTATTCACAAAAAGCCACTGAGCTTTGCACAGTTGCCATGTATTTACATGAATCAGCTTCAGTCCTCTCAACATTTGGCTAGCATTCAGCAGTTGGGTCACAGCTCTTAGTCAAGCTAGTCTGGAGGGAAAGAGGTAGCAAGTCTAGATGCCCTGCAGGGCCTAATGCAGCGGAGCTGTTCAGAGGGACAGGGAACAGGCTGCTGCTGCAGTGTTCTGTCTGTTCCCCCATTGCACAATGCAGCACTCACTGCCCTAATGGAGGTGTGGAGTGAGGAAATGCAAACACTCCTTTGATTAAAAAACCCCAAGCACATTTCCTTTCGTATGACAGTAGAGGTGGGGTCCATATCCAATTCCTACATTCCATGTGGTCAAGAGGTCCTGTCTAGAATAACAGCATAGGCAGGTCTCCTCAGCTCCTAATTCACATTCATACTGCAGCTAAATCCTGGTGGTAATGCATAAAACACACAGTCCTTGCAAAACACAATTCACCTGAAGAAAGGCCATACCCCAAAATCCAGCTGCTTCCACTGGACAGTAGCAGAAGCAAAGTATCCCGGGCTTTGGAGTCCAAATGTTCTTTCCCATTTCATACCAGCTGCCGCGTATTTTGGAAAAACAGGAGTCCATTGGGCACAAGGCTGGCCGGATCTGTTCCAGAGCGGTGGGAAACGGGAATAGAAAAGGTGCTGCAGGTCAGGACAGAGGTACATTTGCAATGTTGATGTTTGCACAGTACTTCCCAGCTGTAGGCCTGGTTTAAGCTAATACTGTTAATCATTCACTAAACTCGCTTGAAAAAATTATAAATAAAAATAATGAAATAGTGCCAAGGCGTTGTATTTTTATACCACAGCTTTGACCTTCAAAAGCATATTACATGCAGACCATGCCTGCTTAAATAAAGTTCTGTAGCAGACAGAACATCTGTTAGGTCTATTTTATATTCATGTTTAAGATGGGATTAGTCTCTAGGCTTTGTCAAATAATGAAGAAAAACAAAAGGGGAGAAAGAAATTAAAATCTTAATTCCCCTTTGATTTTGTGAAACAATTTGAATTTAAGATAATTAGTACAAATGTGTATAGGAAATTCTGTAGGATCCTTGCCTGAAATCTTCCAGCCTTTCAGAGATTAACAATGCATCTATAGCATAAAGCCTTTTGGAAATGCAGTGCAAGTATGACTCTGAAGAATTATGAGGAAAGTTACATTTAAGTCCAAGTGCTTATGTGGCGTTAACTGCTACAGCTATGTTGGAGGTAACCTTGTTAGATCCATTTTACACCAGACTAGGAGCTGTCACCAGCTAAAATGTTTTCTGTGTTTTCCTCTGGTGTGCAGAAAGCATTATTTTCCAGAAGTCACTGTGAGGCTACAGCCCTCCTTGTTTTAAAGTAATAGGCTCTCCTCTATCATCACTTCAAAATGCTATTCAGTGCCAGAACATCCCCCTTTCTTCACAGCTGAAGACCTTCAGCAGAAGAGTATCTGATCTCTCAGCGGGTGTTTCAGACCAGCGAACATTTCAAAGCTGGTTGCAGGACAACTGAGTGAACACTGAGTCACTGAACGTTACTCGGAGCCCAACCATAGGTGACTGAAGCTTGGGTCAGAAGCTGAGGATCTTAGGCACTAGGTAACTTGTACGTGCACCACAGATATGTGTCTGTAGCAGGACTGGGAGGGAGGGCAGTATGTGTTGCCAATGTTGAGTTAAAAGGTAGCCCAAGTGAATACTGACAATTTGACAGGAAAGGCACTAAATATCAAAAGCATGAGTCTGGAAAAAAGGCCTCAGAGAGAGACATGGATAAGAACAACTGCTGAGTAGGGAGCTCGTCAAGGAGCCCAGAGTCAACCCAGAGAACTGGAAGGACAGGAGGAGTGAGACATCCACAAGCCATAGATGAATGAAAGGGTGAGGTATGGATTGAATAGTGGTTATCCATCATCCCCAGTGTGACTCCTTTTCCCATCAAACTGGGAACCATCTCCATTTCAGCTCTACAGGTTAGGCAGAGTTGCTGTGCGAGGTTCCTGGTTTGTTAAGCTATAGGATATTGAGAAAAGAGCACAAAGCAGGAATGAAACAAAGGCTGTTATTTAAAACCAGAGGCAAACAATACAGACATCCACCATATTACACCCCATGGGGCAGTGCCAGCTCCTGGACAAGCACAGATCTACAAATCAGAATGTATTTTCACTTGCATAATCTTTTGCATGTCAGGATTTACTGCTTCTGCTTCACACAGAGCACCTGAGTCAAGATCTTTTCCAAGATCTCCTCTCCCTGCTGAAAACCAGACTGGATATTCCCCAGTAATGGCTTTTCAGCAAGCATATGACAGCCAATTTGGAGGGGTCACTTCACTAGTGGGGAAACAGATGGGAGTGAGCAATTATGAACAGAGAAATACTGCACGTAGATACATATCAACTGATAGGATGACACCAGCAGAGCTCTCGTAAGAGTTAATCGCGCCCCTTCGCCTTCTAGAATGTGTTGCAAAGGTTCATAAAATAGTGGGTAAAGGGGATACGGTGGTTGTAAATTTGCAATTTCAAAGGGCTTTTGACAGAGTCTCTCACTGGAGATTATCAAAGGGAACAAATAACCATAGGATAAAAAGCAATGTTGTGTTAAGGATTAAATCCCAGCTAAATAATAGGAAACAAAGCGTTATAACTAATGGGTTTTTCTCAGAACAAAGAGAAGTTAATAACAGGACACCCCACAAAGCATTACAAAAACTATTATAGTTCAATATAGTTATTAATAAAGAAGCAGTAGGACTGTGGGGTCACAGCATATGCCTGGGACAAGAATAACCTGGGACTTTTTCTGCTGCCTTATTTTATCCCCCCCAAAGCCCCCTGTGAAATCAATGAGAAAGCGTGATCATGGTTCATAAAAACCAGCTCCCACTCTCAGACCTCTGCAAACAGCTAGTCATACTGGGACAGGCTGTAAATCAGTAAAAGGAGCTCCTGAACACTGCTGCTCTAATAGCTAACAGCTTATCTGTATTTCAAAATATCTCTGGCTAGATAGTGATAAATGGCGTGTCATGGTTGCTTGGAAAAGCATAGCTGAGATGCTATAAACCACAGTGTGAACTTTACGTCAACACACATGATGCAATAATTGGACACAACTAACTTTGATCAATGATTAAACTTAACATAAGAAAATTTAGAGCTTGGGGGGGTTTGTTGGTTTGCTTTTCAATGCATGAGGAATTGATTATTTAAATCGCAAAGAATTGTTTGTTTCTCTTTTCTGATCCCACTGACAATGGCAAGGCAGTGCTCTGCAGGGCTTTTGTAACCAGATACTTCACAGTGATTCTTGTCTAGCACTTTAGGCAATTGATTTTTTACTTTCCTTTCACATACCTAAAGCTCCTTTGAAGACACCAACCTCCCTTATTCCAACCTCCTGCTATTCCCAAACTTCTGCCCTCGAGACACTGAAAAGCTAGAACAGCTGCTTGCCACAAATAAGTTTTCATGTACACTAATTTTAGTGCAGAAAAAGCAAAGTAGCTGGGCAAGACAAGCTAGGCATAACCTCAGATGTCACAGGCCCTGTCAAGAATATCACTGAAGAAATGTGGTTGCTTCTGCACATCAACCCCTACAAGTACAATCGCAGACAGAATCACACCAAGAGGAAGAATTCAACTCACAATCAGTCTGAAAACTAATCTAAATTAGAAGCAGGTAAATATATAGGTCTATAACCAAGAGAAAAACCAGAAGCAGGTCACAGCCTTCTGATTTCATTGGCAAAAGGAAACGAAAGAATTTTAACAGGAGGATTCCCAGAAGCACTTACTGGTGCCTAAATCCTGTTTACTTCAGTGATAAAAACATCAGCTCCTACCAACCATTTCTAATATCTTGCCCTTGGGATATCATTTATAATGTCCTTGTTATTTAGAAACAACACTTCCTAGAGAAAATACAGGCCACTTAAACCCACAAGTCTGGGTCAACAGTAGTGTAAATCATTACTGCTTCACTACAGTTCTAACGCACAGCATCTGAAAATGGTGAAAAATTCATGGTTTTGCAGCATTTTCTCTGTCAGTCTATAAAACCGGGGATAATTCTAGTCTAATTAAATCGAGAGAAGAATATTTGTAAAATTTAACTACGTGATTCAGAATAATAGGGATAGCAATATACTCCTATACATGTCTGTCTTAGCTTTAACGCATTTTTTTTTAATCAGATGACTTTTTGAGAGTTATTAATGTTGAATGAAAGAGAGATGGTTTTAGCTTGGAGTCCCTAGAAATGACTGCTTATAGTTTTCTGTTGATTTTTTTTATTATTATTTGAACAGCTACAGAGAAAAAGGAATGATGATAGTTCGAATTCTGGAATGCTAGCCAGGGATTATATTTTTAGCTGTGCGAATAGGTTTATGATACCTAAAGAGTATCAGTACAAAAAGAAAAAAGTTGTTATTTTTGCAAAATCTTTTAATGTGCAGCACTGAAGGTGAAATCAACTTTAATTGATTCTCTTATCTTATATCTTGCTTTCCAACCAACTGTTGGAAATAAGTTAGATTGAAAAACAAGATATTCACCAGAAACTAGAGATCCTGGGATCATATGATAAGATTCTTTTTTTAACTTTTCAGCAGAAAGGTGTAACAGCAAAGCTTTCCTTTCCATGTCATGTTATATGTTGCTGCTGCTGCTAGCCTCAGTTAGTCCAATTACAAATGCTGGGCTGTTGCCCTACATAAGAATCTGACCTTCACATTAATGATTTATTCACATCACTTCACTAACCAAGCAACCATTATATATACACAAATCAGCAGAAGGGTCATGCAGAATTAGGAAATGTTTCTGTTGATCAAAACAAAACAAGCCAAGGTAATTCCAGAATAAACTACCAAGAATGTGCTGCTTTCTCCATGAGCACTGATCTTCACCTTCATTCGGAAAAGTTGAAAGGTTCATTTCTTTAGTTTACTTAAAATATTTTCAACATGAAAGACTCTGCAAGATGCTAGCAAAGAAAAGCTCCTTTCTATGGGGGTGGATTTAAGTAACTACTATTTCACGAGCAGTTACATCGAAATGGGAAGCTGAAAGTGTCTAAAGAAGTAGCTGCAATAGCCTAGGAATATAAAACTGAAATAGCTATTAGAAAAACAGAACAAATTTAGGAACTGGAGTTGGAGACATGAAAAATTCATAGGGTCCAGCACTTTAACTCTAATGCATTTGAAGCACTGAAACAGTTAAGGTATTTCACTAAGGCACAAAATAACCTCATTATCATTTCTAATACAGATCAATACTCAACACTGCCCTTTGAAAAACACAGTGCTTGCTTGTCCGCGCATTTATTGTGATCCTTGCATTAGCTCACTAACATTAAATCTTTCACATAAGCCCTTTGCTAGCTTCTGAAACATGCCTCTTCCCCCCCTATTTGATCAGCATATTCCTGTATCAAATTGTAAGGAAAAAATATTACAAATCATTATCTAACATATCAATTTTTTTTGTTTCTTTTTTCCTTGTGACATTTTGTCAGGTGGGCTTCTCTGCTCCTTGGGGCTGCCTGGTGGCATTAGAGGGCTGCTCCAGTCAAGACTAATGGCACAGGCTCCGTCCCAGGTGGACACCGGGCATTGTTTGAAGTAACTGATTGGTGTGAGAGCCCTCTAGCTCCCTCTCCCCAGCATGTGGTCTAAAGCACAACATATGCTTCCTGCTTGCTAGATTTGTCTCCAATAATAAAAACAGGATTTCTTTTCAATTTTAGTCTTGTGCCCAATTTATCAAGCAAAATAACATCAAGGCTTCAAAAGGCTTGGTTGGTAATCTGGTTCTGCATTGGATTAGTGGGAAGAGGTGTAACACAGTGAATAGAGAATTACCAAGATAATATCTTTTGCTGCACCATGAAAGAAAAAAAAAATATGTGTACGTGTATGTGGGGTGGGTGTGCATGTGAATTCTGACCCATTATTAGGGCTTCTCCTGCACAGAGCTGGGAATTGCAACCTGCAGCTCTCTAAAATGAGTTAAAAAAATAATAATGCAGGGGGAGGAGAGTTGAAGCCACAGTAATACTGAGATTCTGATATTTGTTCTTTTCATTGTAAATGCTGATAAAATGCATTAGCTCCCTGGGGACTGGGGGGATGCAATTGTTTGGTGATGTTTCATTCATGCTGCTATAGGTCTTTAAACACAGAACGGGAAGGAAAAGGGGCCCAGCTTTCTTGCTGGTTTTTGATGGTTGTTTTTTTGTTTGTTGCTTTTTTTTTTCTTTAGAAGATTGAACCATGAGAATAAAACTCCACCCTCTCAATTAACACAATAGCACAATTTAAAGAATGTTGTCATTGTTTGCTAAAACAGTAATAAACAGTGCTACAGATAAATTTAGCTCTTCTCCTGACAGCATGTTATAATAAATAAGATAAGGCAATAATGGAAACAGCCAACTTAATCATATTAGAATATAGCACGCAAAATATTTAACTAAGATTTTCTTGTGAAAAACAGATGAGACATATTAAAAGCCATTGTTTGGTATAAACAGTTCAGACTACCATAATTAACACAAGAGGTATTTTCTTTCAACAAAGATTTTGATTTGTCTAGAAATCTCTCTAAATACTTTTACATCAAAAAAAAAAAAGAAAATAATTTGTCTTTACCGATAGAATAAATCTGGGACCAATTAGACTTCTTTTTCTTCTAGTAGAGCATGCAATTAAATGTATTGCTTTAGGGGAAGTTTTAATGCCAGTTCCACATTAGGTGAGGTAATGCCAAGCCAAACACTTTACAAGCTGCTCTAGGAACAGGCTGACTTCACAGCCACTCAGCTGCAAGAATATCTGAGTCTTCCCATGCAGCCACTTTTGACTGACTGAAACCTGGAACTGGCCCTAGACATTCAGTAAGCTCAGTTTTAGCATGCAAAGATACCAGACAGAACTCCTGCAGAGTATCAGGGTATTCAGCAATTTATGCTGTCTTTTGCTATATGAGCTGCCTCTGTTTGAATGTCTAATTCACTCTGTATCAATCAGCCTGCGTGATAAAACTTTGCCCTCCTTATTGTTCTTACAAAGAGAAATGATCCGTGCATGCCCATGCAGAACGTACTTTCGAAATGGCTCCATTTAAATGGAGATTCGGACTTCCTGCACAAAAGGACTTGGAAAGTCTTTGCTAAGAAATACTAATACAGGATTATATTCTACTGCGTACTTTTCTCTCACAGATTTTCCTTGTTTTTCTTAAGGATTTTCTCAGCTGCATCCGATAAAGAAATAACTGCCAGGTAAATGGGAAAGTCTTAACTTTGAGCCCATACATTTTTTGTCAAGTGAGCACAAATATCTGAAAGCTCCAGGATTAATGTTCCTCTCAAGAAATACCTCATCTCATTGTAAGATTGAGGATAAACACTAGGCTGCTCGAGAAACTATGGTGATGCTACTGCTAAGTTTCAGAAAACATCCAGAAAAAGTCCAAAGTCTGGATGCACTGGAGCATCAGTTTCTTCCCAATTCAGCAGCAGGGGATTTCAAAGGAGGAGCTTCTCCTGAATGCAGCGCTAAGCAAAGCAACATACAGATACTGTTTTGGGCCACGGTAAGGGGTAAGAGCAGAGCTGACAGGGCAGATTCCAGTTTATCATGAGACAAAGCAGTCCAGTCTGTTGTGGGGTAATACAGAGATACAGATGGATACGAATGGGGCTGTGATTGCAAAAGGCTCAATATTGTGTAGCCATATATGCATCTTGCAAAGTGAAATCATGTGATTACATTTCTGTACCATATATAAATAGCTGCAGTTCATCCCAAGATATCTTCTGGGAAAGGCAGGCAAGAAGTACAAATTTGCAGATGCACAATCAGATGGGAATACTACACACTGAATACAAATATTCTGCTTTGTCTGCTTTGTTTACATTTTAAAAAAAAAACAAAACCATAGAGTAAACATTACAGTGGCTGAGTTTTGATCACACCATGTGATCTATATACAAGTTATGCTCAGGGAAAGCATGTTTATCATGTTCATCTCAAATGCAACAGAGCAATATACTGTTTCACAACCCAGTCTAAAACAAGAGCAGTGCTCTTGGCTTTTACGTCTTCTCAATTCATATATGTATCATACAGAATCATGCATCAGAGAGAAATTTTATGGGGGCAACACGATTTATTTGTTCATTTACCATGAAATCTAGAGTATTATGTTAAAACCTATGGGATATAGCAACTCCATTGGAAACAATTACGGCTGCATGATATGCGATATGCATTATATTTAGTTAATATAATTATTTGTTCCCAAGCATCACCAAGGAGAGACAGAATGATCCTTGCATGAAGGAATTTATGGTACAACAGCTACTTTCTAAGATTCTCAGGCACATAAAGTTCCCACTAAGGACTATGTCTGATAATGCTCTACACAGTTAGGATGCACTTAAGGGTTCAACATGGTTTTATTACTGGCTGTAATTCTCAGAATAAGAGTTCTTTTGCAAAGTCTTACAGGCACTACAGGTTACTGAATACTGAATATTCAGAATATTCCTGTGATAAGTGGGAAAGAGTCTATTTACCCTATAGCTTCTTAAAAGCATGATTTAATCACAAGAAAAACATATTAATTGCTCTGTTTGCATGCCCACACCTTCCTCTTTGTACCACAGCACCTGCAGCAATGAGAAAATTCAGCTTGTAGAATGAAAAATGTCAACAAAGTGGAAAAAAAATTTTAAAAAAATAAATAAATAAAATCTGTGGACTGAGGGAGCTAAGGAAATAATGGATGTTGTTCTAAGTTTGTTTTGGTCACTCTTTCATAGTACTTGATACTATGATGATTCACAATAACCAATTATCTTTTATAACAGATAGGCCA
>WEKW01018612.1:0-27543 GCA_013389905.1 Sula dactylatra | reverse complement strand
CATGAAGAAGTAGGGTACAGAGTGAGATCTGGGCCACCAGAAGTCCCCTTACGCTTGGACTTCAGTATAAATTAGGAACTAATGTCTCTGTGCTTGCATGCATAAGCATTTGAATTCTGGACTACAGATTTCCCTGCATATCTAAACACAGGTATTTTCATGCACTGGGAAAGAAAACTAGATCCAAGGAGCTAGATGCTTTAGTTTATCCGAATAAGCATCACATTTCAGAGATAAAGTAGGGAGGTGAGTAGATAAACCCTTGGAAGGTCCTGATCCATGCTTAGACCAAACGTAGCAACCATTGACAGTGCTGTGTTCAACACAAAGCTCTGCATCTCAGCACTGATTAAATTTTTTCATTTTTTCTCAAGAGACTCTACATTCAAAATGTGTGAGCAGGCTTAGGTGCTGTGGCTGGAAAACATGGTTTCTTTTCCTGAACCCTCTCACCAAAATGACCTCAAAAAGGGACTGTAGAAACAGACTCTCTTGCTTCCTCTCACTTTTGAACTCTATCCTGCACAGCTTAAAAATGATGAGCAGAGGTTGGCCACCTCACAGCCAGGCCTTGAAAGTGGTAAATGGAATCCTTTTTGTGGAGACGAGGTCCTTTTCATGCTAGCAAATGAATTACATGAAGCCTCCACTTCTGAGTAACTGCATTAAACAGCAGGCCACCTGCAAAGGTTGTTTCTCTTTACTCACAGTACAATGAGCATCAAATGCCTAAAACTGGCTCCAAAATTTTCTTCCTAGGGAAAGGGAGGTCAGAGAAGAGTCTGTCTGTCTGCTAATTTTCCACTGAAAGAGTCACGGTGACTGTGCCTTGAACATCACAATTTGATTTCTGTGAGCGGGCATGACAGAGGCTGGTCTAAAGCCTGAAGAAATGTGGCTGGCACCAATCAATTCACTATCCTTTAATTAGATCTGATTTGTTTCTCCAAAAAGGAGCATTTATTTTAAGTAATGATGCATGGATGCATCTGTATCCATGAAGGTGTACAATCAAAGCAAAGCCAGAGTTAGCTAATCCACCTCACAGGAGCTGCGGTAAACCTATGAGTCATAAGATGCACCAGCTATAGCTACTAGGGATAACAAATGTGAATTAATAACCAAATGCTTCAGCTCACTGGCATGGTACCAAAGTATGATCCACAGCTAATTCTACAGGTTTTTCAAAGTTAATATATGAGGGAAAGGTTGTGGACTGGGACATAGGGGGACTTGAAAGGGATTGAGAAACCCGTATGGAATTTTGCTGAGTCCTGATCAGAGAGTCAGTGCCAGCACTTTATGTCAAAATTACAGAGGACAAAATAGATTTGGGGCTATGCTGAAGGAATGTGATTGATGAGCTCAAATATGAGAAGCTAGAATAACACAGTGAGGTCAATGGAAGCCTTTGCAATGACTCCAGTGAGGCCTGGATCAGTTAGCAACTATAAACTGGTGTCCACCACAGTGCTAATCAACAGTTCTTTATTTTTATCTACATCTAAACCCTCAATTTATATTAAACAAATGCCACTTAAAACTACTCCAAAAATAGAGAGAAGCCAAAGGAACTAAAAAAATACAGTGCAGATAAATACATCAAACTAATTCCAGGTGGAGTTGATGCATCCTTTGATACATGACAAGAAATGTAATCATTATTAGGCAGAGAAAATAGAAGAAAAGATGCTGAAGACCTTGGGATCTTCCCAGAATGAAGTACAATCAAAGGAAGGAACAGGCTGAAATCAGAATGGAGCTGTGTGAAATTATTAATAGCATAATCATACCTACAACATTATTATCTGTGAACCGTGAGCTCTACCTTTTCAGAATTGTACAAAGAGACGGTGATCCTATCCCAGTAGTTTGTCATCCAGCTAGACAAAGTAAAAGGAGAAAAGAAATAAAATTTTATCTTCATTTTGAAAATGGGAACTCTCTAGAATTTCTTTGGTTTTGCCATAGATGACACAGGAAGTTTGCAGAGAAGCTGAGATTTAACCCCTTTTACATTCTTCACATTCTCACAGACCATTCCTCCTTCTCAGACACATGTTCAAAATCAGAGTTCCTGTGGAAAATGAGCATTATAGGAATGGAAAGGACCACAGAAGGATCACAGAATATTATTGTCAGATGCACATCCTCCTCATAGGCTTATTACAATACTCATAGTATTACTGTTCAAAAGTTTTTTCTAATATGTAGCCTGAATTTTCCTTCCTTACTTCCTTATTTGAGTTCAAGAGCATCACTTCTTGTTTATTGCTATCAGACAAGGACAAAAGATTATTTCATTCCTCCCCACAGCAGAAGGGTTTTTATGTATTTGAAGACTATTAGTAGCCTATTCCCATTAGACTTTTCTTCTGTAGACTAAACAATCCTTGCTGATTCAATTTTTCATCATACCATCTAGATTGCTAATTGCTGGTCTCTGGATTTCTTCCAGTTTATCCCCTTCTTGGTTGTAGCACAGAGCACAAAACTGAACAAAGTACTCAAGCTAAGGCCAGCCAAGTGCACCTCCAGGCAACAAACAAAACCGCTCAATTCCCTTTCATAACAGAGGAAGCTACACCATGTTCTTGCTCTTAAAGAAAGTCAGGAAACAAGCTAGTGTTTTAATGTCAGCTTTTCTTGCTCAACTTTTCTGCTCAGGTCAAAGAGCAACTTGCAACAAGCTAGATTTAAAGCCAGCCTCAACCGCTTCACTAAGAGGTAAAGCTTAGTACATTGGAGAGCCACCAATGCAGTGATGTTCCTTCCAGCACCCTGAAATAGCTGCATGGTAGCCCTCTGTGCTGTGTAAAGCTGCCAGCATTTTGGAGTTGGTCTAGGATCTCTGCACTACACTTCCATTCAGGAGCTTTAGTAACCCAAACCTGATACACAACTGATGGAGAGAGGGGAAAGTGAACAGGAGGCAAAAATCTTATTCTGGGTCCAGGGAGAAGCTGCAACATTTAAGCATATAGCTTCAATGTCACTGGTAACTCCAAGGCTTATTTGTCATATCTTAAATATTGTATGTTAAATATTGTTAATTTTCAAGAAACAAAACAACATTAATAGGCTAGCACAACTTTGAAGCTCTTAGTCAGAATCTGTTCGCAAATGTCCATGTCTCCCTAAGAATGCATGCATGAGAAATATGAACATGTNACATGTAGTCTCTGAGTATTTAAAACATCTGTCCATAAGTACTACAGGGCCAAATCTTGCTGCCTCTTATTCACCCTAGAATCACAGACTAATTTGTCAAGGGACCTTTGGAAGTTATCTGACCCAACCAGAGTAGGGCTAACTTGGATCAGGCTGCTCAAGGGATCAGCCAGTCAGGTTTTTTAGTATCTCTAAGGATCGGGATTCCACAACCCCTCTTGTTTATTCAACATTATTTCTGTTGCTTTCAAAGGATCTTGCTGGCTACAATATTACTCAATATCCACAGCAGAATCTGAACACAACCCTAATATATTACAACCAGTGTCCTGGTCTGCAGCTGTGTCTCTCTGTTAATAACACAAGTCCACCTTTATTTTTAAGGGCCAGATGATGAACTTTCTGCTCTCACAGTACACATTTCACTGCAGTCAGTGGATTCTTCTGGTGAGCATGTGGCTGTCAACAGCAGCAAAACTTTACTTTGGCTCATAATGGTTAAAGGGAGAAATACAACGTGTGACGTAGCATATGGAAAAACCCAAAGAATTAGTAAAACAGTCCCTTCCATTGTCATTTTAGACCTAGTAAAAAGATGGCAAGCAAAGGATCGAAGAAAAGCCAGGTGAAACCTACCTAGGCCACAATGAATAACAGTAATCTTGGAGAAGTACAATAACTCATAGTTCAAGTAATTTCAGAAATTGCACCAACTTTACTAGACTTATTTTTCTAATTTCCTCTATATTCAGTGCTAGCAGTCTTCATCGTTATCCCATTCCATAAAGCAATTTTCATCAGCAGAGCTCAAAACATGTTACAAAAGTGCTCACTAGCATGAGAGTTCCTCATTCAAAATCCACCAAGATCAATGAAAAGTACCTCTACTGATGTGTCCCAGCTTGTTTCAGTTCTGATAACTAGCAAGGGATCTATTCTATCTAGCATCTGGAGGGTGTTAAATAGTCATCTATTGACCAAGCACTAGAAAAATTACAGTTTGCAATATAATCTGGCTGTCAGTGGAACAATATGGAACATCTCAGTGAATGTCAAAATAAGGCCAAGTGTATCAACAGCAGAAGAACTTTAATATTAAGGTCAATAGATATATGTATTTTTGTCTGTTTTCATGGTATACAAGTCTGTTCAGTATCTTCAAGACTGGGTCTGCAGGACAAGGCCAGGTCCATTATTTAAGAATTCATCCATCTGAAGTGGATCTTACTTCCAAAGAATTTGTTAACTAAAGAGCCCTGCTTTGACCCAGGAAAAACCATAGAGTGTTCACTAAATTTGACAGAAAGGGTCAACAGTCCCTGTAATGTAGACGGGACACCCCAGTTATCAGAGGTCTCTAGTATCATCTGGCATTTTGACTAATTACAGTGCTTGCCACCAGCCTCAGCTGTGCACAGCTCTGAGCTTTTCTGCAACTTTCATCTTCCAAGCACTGTTCTCTGCTCTGCAGCAAACTTTATGGGCTGTAAATGGCCAAGGTTTCCATTACCTGGGATTTGGTTCAATATTCAGAGATTTAGCCAGAAAGGCAGAAATATGAAGGGAAACTTGAAAAAAAAAAAAAAAAGCCAAGCTGATCAGTTAATTAAACCAGGCTCAGCCAGCCTCTGGGCAGAGCTCTAGCAGAAAAGGTATTATTCTTAGTTCATGGTCATCTCTTCCTGATCTTAGTTAAAAAGGCCTTCTCATGTTCATACACTGAGCAAAAAGCAAATAACTGCATGGATAACTAGCATAAAGAGAAATCATGGATTTCTGTGTAACACTAACTGCTTTGGTCAATTACCACAAAATTTAATTTGCACTAGTCAGTCTGAGGCGAGGGGTGCATGAAATTAAGCTGACATGTTAATTTTATGTTTTGTGGTCCTTCATTTTTTTTCCATTTTTTCCCTTTCTAGATGAAAGCATGTATCTAAATATCCAAATACTCTGCACGAATATAAAGGAAATGGAAAATTTCTAAAACATAGGTCTGCATGCATGCGTAAGACTATTATGTTCAAGAGTACTATGTTAACTAGCTGGCCTAAACAAAGATGGATAGAAAATAGGTTTATTAAGGTGAGCTTCTTACTGGAAAACAAAATCAGGTACTTTTTAAACAAAAAGCTCTAGCAAATTAATTAATTAGAAAGTTAATCTAGAGTTGAAATTATATTTTTACCACAGTGATATAGAAATGTGAAACATTGCCGTTTCCCCAGGTTTAGGTTTTTTCTTCACCAAGCATTGCAAAGCTAAAGCCATACTTTTGTCCTTGCCTGCTGTAAATCTCAGTGTATAACAACATAGAGGTTCACAATACAAATATATGGCTTGAAGCCTAAATGGCTCTTGTGGGCTTACACAGAGCTTACAGATAACTCAGTCCTCTATACAGAGCAATGGATAACAAAGCCAACGATGGAAGAAAAGAAAACAGTGAAAATACTGTGTTTTCCCAGAAGGCACCATTTCCCTGGATTTCTCTTTTTTTGCTGTACTAGGCCATTACAAAAGGCTGTGTATCAATGCCATCAACCTGTAGGCAATTCTCTGGACAATACAGGGAGAAGAACAACCCCCAGTTTATTTGTACATTTTCCCAAGCTACTTGAACATTAACATAAGCATCTCTTGACTGTGTTTTAGCCCAAGAACCAGGCTGGGCCCTACTGCTCTGTGTGGCTACTTATAAAACATTTACCCTCCTTGTTCTCCACAGCTTATCAGTAGCCCTGGGAAGATGCAGTGAAAACCTTCGGTATCTTCTTTCTTGACTCTACACATGAATTCTCTCCAGCCCTGTTCATTTTGTTCTTTTGTGTTTACCTCCACAAACATTACAGCCATTGCATTTTACAAATTCTTGAAAACCAAGCTGACTGCATGCCATCATTCATCAGCTCAGTACTGACTATGAATGAAATAAGGTAATGCAACACGCAACGCTATTTGTAGAAACCTATTTAAAAACTGCACATGCAAGTATCCACACTGGTTATGACATTGTCCAATCCAACAAAGGCAACAACACTGTGATCTATGTGACAAGTCACGTCTCTCTAATGAAGTAGAAGTACCAACTGTCCTACCAACAAAGTGCTGGATCTGTTTGATGCAGGTCCAACATCATGCCTATAATCATCTTCTATCATTAGCCTAAGTGAACATGTTCAAATAATGAGCATTGTTCAAGGAAACTGCATTCTTCTTTTTGATATTTCTGAGGCAGAAAAGTGAGACTAGATTTATTGAACAGATTATTCCTGCCTGGTGCATTACTTGTAGTACCTGAGTGCTACCCTTTTTCTAATTAAATGGGTAAAATCTCACCTTGTCTGCAATCTTCTGGCATCTAGCTAGTAATCATGATTTGATTCCTCTATAAACATAACTATTTTTAATATCTATATTCTTTTCTTATGGCATATTTTAAAAATACACCTGTGTTTATTTCTTCAAAGGCAAAGGAATAACTCAAGAGTTTTTTTCAGGCAGACTGCAGGAACTTCTCCTTCAGCTCTTCTGAGCCCCCACATTCATTGAAGATCTTTAAAGTCTCAATCAAGCAGACTCAAACAATAGTCCAGTCACTGGATGGAAACTGCCTTTTGTCTATTGCACAAAACATGGATCTTCACAAGATACACCATCCTGGAATCCATTCTCACTGCAGACAGTTCAGAGGAGTTACTCCTGATTTACACCTCGGTAAGTGATATCAGATCCAGGCCTTTTCTTTCAATCTGTTTTCCTATTTAAGTAAAGATTGATTCAGGGATAAAATTTTTAAAAACATATATTTTTAAGTGTGCAGGAGGGAAAGAAATTCCCTGAGCACATACCTACTTTTGAATAGTGGCACATGCTTCTCAAGGGGGAAGGTCTATATGTGTCTGTGCCATCGATGGCGATACCGCATTTTGAATCAGCTCCCATTTTCCTGTTAACTGTTCTGTCAACCTGTTTGGGATCTCATCTACCTTCCTCATTACAGCCTTCAGAGGGAGGGCTCCTACCACACTGGGAGTCAAGAGCAGATCATGTCCCTCATTTAGACCCAACACATCTTTCCACAGCCCACTAATTGCATGGCAGCTCAGGCTCATTTGTCTTCCCAGATCGTTAAAATTCATCACCATGCTCTGTGAGCTCACTCCTGCCCTTGGATGGGCAGCTGTAGATTATTTAGCCAGACCAATCCCTAATGTTTTTAACTAGGAACTGACCCCAGCACCTGAGCACCTGCTGGGCTCTTAGTCTCTGTCATGTTAAAAGAGTGCACAGAAGGACCCAAGCCATCAAAAGCATCCTGCTGCATTACATTAAATATTGATAAAAAATATGCAAATTATTTATTGATCTTCTCCAGGAAGGGCTGAGATAATGAGAGAGGGACTGTTTGAGATGTTGCTTGGGATTTTTAACCTTTTTTTTTTTTTACATTAGACTGTTGTTGATAGCTGAAGTTAATGAGGTCTTTCAGTATTTCAGACCTTACCACTGGTTTGAAGATAAAAGAGATCAATGCACCTTCATTGTGCATCACTGCCAGCAAGTGCCCTGAAAAGGGCAGGAGTGTTTGTACAGGTGCAGTGCCAGCACTCCTTACTAACTTTACCTGGACTGCCCTGGTTAATATTATACTACTCTAAATTGTCTTATCCCTCATTGTATTTGTTTTCCAAGGCTGGTATATATCAGAAGTTGATGCTTACACTGTCTCCAACTTATTAGCAGCTCAGTGTATAATTAATACTCAGAGACTGATTGTTTTTTCTTTCCCCTTTATTCAGAGCATTAACTACACTGAATATGTTTCCTACCCTTTATGTGATTGACATGTGACAGCTTTTAGCTGTCTTTCTGTGCCTTCATCCTCATGGTGGAAATTTCTTCACATTCACATCGTTGGCTTTTTTTCCTTTCTTTCTTTCTGTTCTATCTCTTCCTCAAATTTTTGGGTGTTTTCTGATGCCTCAGGGGACTAAACAACAACAAATCCAAAGCAGCTGGACCAGAGCATTATCACCCCCACACCTACCATCCATTTGAAACCATAAATCTGTCACACCTGGTTTATCTGCAGGGTGTTGCTTCTGCACCTCCATCAAGCCTAATTCCAGACAAAAACTCTGTGGATGTGGCCACAAGAAGTCTCCCTCTGCAACTGGGCCCCCATTAAACAAATGTCTGGAGTGTCTGCATCTTCTCTAGCAAACAGTGAGAGGCAGGTCACAAGGGTTTGCTAACACAGAGTCCAGGCTGCAATGACTGTCATTCCAGACTGGTACTGATTTGAAACAGAGCGTCCCTTCCCAAAGCAGTCAAAGAATAAGCTTCAAATTCTTGTGATAATTATTTAAATTTCCTTAGTATTTGGATGAGCCCATCTAAGTGGAGACCAGTACTGTGTTAGGAGCTGCACAAAACCATATTAAGCTGCATCTTTGCCCCAAAAATCTTACTGTTCTTAAACGAAGAGAGCAGATAAGATGTGATCTGAATGTGACAGTGACTGTTTCATAGCAGGGAAAGATCTCAGGTTTCTCCTTTGCCACATGCTCCAACCATGCACCACCCTGGGCAGCACCCAGGAGACAGGGAGGAACAGGGCTGCAACTTCTTTGCCTTTCTTTTCTTCCCCCTTAATAACCTGCAGCTGACAATACAGAAACAGAATGAGAAAGCAAACAACAGCATGGAGAAGTAGGAAGACTTGCTGCAAATTTAAACTGATTAGTGGCAAGACTGCAAACACAGCCCAAATCTCACGGGTTCCAGTCTGCTGCTGTGGTCCCTGGGCCACTATGTCCACATGGGCAGTTAAGCAGATGCCTGCTACAGGGGATGCCATCCTGACATGTAATTCTAAAAGTAAGAGTCTGTTTTGTCAATGTTACCATTGGTTTTCTCACAAAAAGGCACATCCTAGGAAAGGTATTTCCAACACAAGCAGACAGCAATAAATGGAGGTGAACAAATACTGTCAGCAAAATATCAGAAAGTGGACAACACCTGAGGATGATGCACTTAAATGGGACAGCCAGATAAAATCTTGGATCTGTCATGCCCAAGTTCAGGTCCCTACTGTGTCAGCTGAAGAGTAATCTGGAACTAAAACTTGGTTGTAGCTTGGTCCAGGGGCCTAATCCTGGATCTATTTGTGTTCTCAGTACTCCTGCCACATGCAAACACAACTTTACAAACACTACCAACTCCCCTGACAATCTGCAATATGAAAACAAATACTTCAACACCATTGTATTTTTGTTTAAATCTAAATATTTAGATATAGGAAATCTTAACTCTAAAATCTCAAGTATGCTATTCCTAGAAACAGTTACATCCCAGCACTGTTAGGAAAAAATCTAGGAACAAGTACTAAAGATATTCTAATTCATACACTGAATATATTCTGAGATTTTGTATTTTTCTATGTCAACTAATACTATGGGAGAAAAGATTTTACTTGAGCTATGATTTCTTAAGCAAAAATACTCCACTGAGAGCTTGAAAAAGTTGGCTTTCCAGAGCAAATCAGAAAAATAGAAATAAACAATTATTCAAAATTACATGGAAGAACAAAGTGATTGATGGACTATACTTCCCGGCGTACAATTTCAAGATTGATGCCATACTATTGTGTATGTCAGGATACAACAGACCTGAATTATTAATTGCTCTATGATTCCCATTCTCTGAATGATACACTCCCTCAGTGCTTCTCTGAATGTATACCCTGTACATGTAAAACAAGAGCAAAAGCATCACTGCATTCCCAGATAAACAGAAGCATTTTTAGGTTTGACAGTATTTCACTGCCCCCACCAACAGAAAGGACCAACCAATTTAAAATTGCTAAGCAGCAGGGAAAACATTTTTTCCCTTCTCTTTCACACCAGAGTATTTAATTATGAATTTATGCAAACAAAAATTTCAGAGCTCTCACTGCTCCAACAGTCTCTTGCCCGAGGTGCTTTCAAGCCCACAACTGCAGAACAGAGGGGGTGGAGTAGAGCCCCAGCATTTCAGACAATCAGCTTTGAAAGCATGTTACAGCCTGTTTAGTTGCAGGCCCCTATTTATTTTCTGTGTTTCAAACAAGAGTCATTTGCTTGAACACTGTTTTCTTTTTTTTTTTTTAAAAGAAAGTCCATTTATTCAAAGAAATGAAAACATATGAAAACAAGAACAAAAGCTAAATGCAAGTGCAAGACAATAGAAGGAAGCTGTTAAATGTGACCAAGAAAATTGTATTTTTTTCTCTATTGGCTGTATCAGAACTGAAAACACAGACAAAGGACCACTCCAGTTATGCTTCTGTAGACTGAGAATAAAGCCACTGAAGTCATGGTATCTTCATCTGTTAATGAACCCAGAATAGACCCAAGGTGTCTTTGTGTTTCTTTACCACGCAAAATGTATTTGCAGTTCAAAACCCTGATTCCCATTTAAACAAAGGCCACTGTAAACATTTCTGGTGGTGTAAACAAACCTCAAGGTGGGAGCAAACTATATTTACATCTACTGAATGACAACTTTGAACAGTGAGAGTGGCATAAGGTAGCCTTCATGTCATTAGAAATCAGATCCTAAGTTCTGAAAGCAGAAGAATGCAATGACCACACTAATAGCTAGTAATGACCAATTTGTAAAACTACATGGTTTAACATAAAATATTCCAGATAATTTTCCAGTTTGCAGTTTAGGTTTACAGGAGGCTTAGGTTTTTCAGGTGCTTATCAAGCAAGAGGCTCTACAGGAAACAAGGAGCACACCAGCTCCACTTCTACATCTGTTTGGACAGAGGTGACTCCATTTAAAAGAGGATTTCATCTCAGATTAGAATGAAATCTTCAAACTTTCTAGAAAATAGACAAGCTCCGAAAGTGCAATCCAAGTCAGACAGTCCCACCAGCTGCCCAAGTACCTCTGACTCCAGCAGCAGTGGGAGCACTTCTCTGGCTACACAAGAGCCACAGACCCAATGGACACCAGACCACCTGCATGGCTGGCAGTCATGTGCTGGGAGCCCTGTACCAGCACCAGAGGTCCTGCAAACACTGGGAACACCTGCTCTGACACAGTTGCTCAGGGAAGCCAATTGGAAACTAGGAGCCATGCGATTCCTAGGAAACACAACTCACAGCAATCTGTCTAAAATGCTGATAAGACCTCTGAACTTGGGAGATTCCCAGAGCTTGGATGATTTGTTAACTAGAAACAACGTGGCCTGAAAGGAGGCTAGAAGCCCAGCTGCACCAGGGGCTACAGGATCAGTAGCTAGCAGTCTGGGCTTTCAGGCTCCCAAATCTTTTAGGACCCTCTCTGAGACAGACATGATCTGATATTGGTTAAGGATGGGAGCTAGGGAGCTGGCTTCCACAGTCTCCTCAGCACCCGTTGGGCAGGCAAGCTAGCAGGAAAAGAAAAGTCATCAAAACTCTTCCTGTGCTCATACACTCCATAGATAATTTTGGATTTGACAAACAGGAATCTTCTGGGAGGAAAGGATTCTCTTGGAAAACATGCAGTTGAGCCCAAATTCCACTCACCTCAAGTCACGCAGCTGTCTCCAGCAAACACACAGTATCAGGTACACCTGAAAACAGGAATACACACTGTTGAAAATACATTTCTTTTACAGGATTCCCACACTGATAGAGAATTACTGAGAAAACAAACCATATCTGACAGATATTAATCACATCACTTAATACACAAGCAACAGGTGTGCTGGAGATGAGATGGCAGAAAAATTGATACAGGATAAAATTAATTGTTTTCAACTGTGTTTTTCACACCAAAAAAAATCCCTCTAGCATGTCTACTTAATTTTTTTTATAATTATTAGTCGTTCTTTCATCAATGAATTGTAAGTTAATATTCTGAAGACAGTCATTTGGAAAGAAAAAATAAAGGTATGTTCAGGAATGACAAAATGCCACTCAAAGAAGAGCAGTAACCCCACACCTGCAATCTGCTTTGAAAAATTACCTAAAGCCTACAATTAAAGCTCTTGAGAACAGAGCAGAACATAGCTAGCATCAACTTTAATAGCACTCCCGTATCAAACACTTTCCCATCTCACCCTAGCAGTCAAAAAGGAGCATTATTAGTGTCAACCCATATCTGCAGGCTATGTTTGGGTTACCAACAAGGATGTCAGAAGCAACAGCACAAGATACAAGATACCATGCATTAGCCCCCCAAAAGCAAAAGATGCTTCACAGTTGGTTTTCCAGTACTCCAGTCTAAACACTCTAGCACAAAAAATAAAAAATATAATAAAAAAAAAAGAGTTACTCTGTGAACGTTCCTCCCCCCAAAGAGACCTTTCTTGACTCCCTGGCTGAGCACCAGCCCATCTGTTTATTTTTGTATTTGCAGGTAAGCATGGCAACAGCCAGAGTGAGGTCACTGAAGAAATGTTTAGGTTAATGTAATCATTTCATCCCTTTGAAATACAGCACATCTTGCCAGCAAGGCCGCACACTGGAGAGGCAAGATACTTGTTTAAGAGCAAGGAACCTCACTCTTCTGTTCATTTCTGCTTGTTTTGCACTAACATAGCTCAGCTGATTTCTCTGGCATTTTGGAAGGAAATTTCTAGAGACAGGAGCCCAGTGATGCCAAGACACAATAAAATCTATACCATCATTACTGGTGATTGAAGAAGTGTGCATCCAGGAGAAAGAAGGCTCTATCACCTTCCCCAATCACAGCTGCCAAGAGGAAGGAGCATCTGGTTGATCCAATCCCTGACCTCCAACACCTCCAGCTTAGCATCAGTTATACCATCCATGGTCACAAAGATAAGGCTGGCCCTTCCTGCCTTGGTCTCCAGCACCCATGCTGCATTGGAGGACACTGCCACAGCACTGCCAGACCAAGCTTTGTGCCTCTGCAGTGCTGGGGTAGCACCCACTGCGCCCAGGGCAGCCTCCTGCCTGCAGGTACTCTACCACTCCACAGCCAGCAGGACCAGTGGCATGGGGAATTAGAAGAGATCTTTGTAAGACAGGGGAACTGATTCAGATGGGAGCTCCTGGGAGCAGCAAGACATGTGATCCCAGAGCTCTCTGAGCTAAACTTGATCTGTTTATAGATAGATACAACTCTCATTGACACCCACAGGAGAAGGACTTACGGACTCTGCAGGAAAATGGATTTCTGCTGTACCCTTTGTCAGAGAGAAAGGCACACATACTTGTATCACAGCATTAGCAGGCTGTTTCAGCACTCATAACAATGAAAGTAATGTACACAGTCTTCGTTGTACTGTCCAGAAGAAACATTTATTGACTGGAAAATTGAAAATTGAAGCATACCGGCCCTCTTAATACTGCAAGGACCTGATTCAATATCCACTGAAGTTTTTTTCACTGTCTTTAATAAGCTTTAATAATCCAGGTTCATAGAATTACTTCTTTATTAAATCAATGACAGAACTACAAGCTATTTTGCAGAAGGACTGGTAGTGTTGTTTACTCAGGATACACATTTACTGCCAACCACTTTCTTTTTCTCTCTTCCTCCTCTTCTGTTATTTTTATATTGTTTTCAATAGATCATTTTTGTGCCTATAACTCTGGAATTCAACAAGTGAAAACACTAATTAGAATCAGATACTGAGATTTTAATGATAAGCATAAGAATATTTCCCGTTTAATAAAAAGCAGACGAGCCATAATTTCAAAAAAAAAAATCATTTTAAAGGTCAAATCCTGACACAAACACCCCTTTCATTACAGCCACTGATAAAACCACCCGTGATTTTCAGTGGCACTCAGATTTAGGTTTAATGATCAAGCTGATAACCACAAAAGAGAAGAGAATCAGAATCTGTACTGGAAATTCAAGCTGACACTCTGACCTTAACTCATGCTGTGGTGCTTTCTGAAAGGGAGGGGAAGGAGCAGCTTTCTTCTCAACAGCATGAGTTCAGATGGAAGTGTCATCCCATATTTTCCCATCCTTCTTTACATAGTTTTATTAAACATTGCTTAAATATGTTCCAGGGTGGTTAAATATTTAAAAAGAGGCAATTCCTTGCATTAGGCAGAGTGTAATCAGAAGGCCAAGTGCAATCGAAATTATTCAGTTTCAGAGGGACAATGCTTTTATCCATACAAAGTCTGCAAAGACTTGTTTTATAGTAAGAACTCAATGCTTTTAAAGAAAAAAAAAAGAAAGAAAAAGAAAAAAAAAAAGAAAAAGCCAGTTTGTAATGCCTGTTGGTTTATCTCCAGTGATCCTTAAAATAACAGAAAATGTCTTTTTTAAATGCTCAGTTTCCACCAGAAACTAAGCTTGCCAATATGGAAAACAAAACATGAGCTCCTAATCCTGCAAGACCTGGAGATCTTGAGTATATGTTTTATTTTGATATTTCCATAAGTTGCTTAAATGCATAATGGTGATGAGATTGTTTGTCTGATTTTAATGCAGGTAATGTACTCTGAGCTCAGTGATCCAAGAGAAAATTTCCCAGCAGGCCATTCTTGACAAGCAGGTGTCACTCAATCATGCACATTTTCACCTCCCTGAGAGGACAGATGGTCCCAGCCTACTTAGCAATTCCATCCTCTGTTGGCAGCCCCCTCTCCAATGCAGTGCCATAATAAAGATGCTCTGAGATTTGTGTTAATCTGTGGTCTTTGGGGTAAACTGTAAACAAAGTGTGTAGAGTTATCGTTTCTCATTATGAGCTGGACCTCTTCTCCTTTGCCTATAGGATATAATAGCCTATACCCCTGGACTCAGCTTTCATGGAGATTAGTTCCTATCATTTTAAGCACCACAGAATTACTTTGTCTGCAGAGACTTGACCTAATCTGTTTGAGGCTTTTACTATAAAGACAGTAAACCAGACTTTTTTCTTGAAATTAGGAGAACAATGGTTTAAATTGGCAATAGCTCCTGTTGCTGAATCTTATGCATATGCATGTATTATACTTGCTGATTTCCTGTACTGAAATAGAAGAGGTAATATTATTCCTCTCGTCATGGTTCAGAAACAAGAACAGCAAGGACTGGGAGGGGAGGGAATAAAAAATCCTTACATCTGAACACCATGTTGAGGGGGATTATTTGTTGATTCTTTTTTCGCTGCTGTGATACATTTCCACTGCATCCAGTTTCCCCTGTGTAAAATGAAGACTATCTTCTCCTCACAATCTGACAAGTGCAGTAGGGAAAAAAAGCAGAGGGAGAGAAGGAGTGTATGCAGGAGTTCCTGGAGTCGAGTCTGGTGCCTCCTATAATTTGTGACATTAGGGAATTTTCCAGGACTTTCTACATGCAGAAAGGAAAAAGAAGGTCAAAGGTTTAGAGTCCTCATAACACTACTCGAAACAAAGCCAGAGCTGCTTCCAGCACCAGCATGTGCCACAGAATGAGGTTGGAAGGATATCACGTTATTAAAATGAATTATCCAAATTCATCTCTCTATCACAATTTAAAGTCCCTTCTTCTCATCCTTCAGGTGTAACAGAGATTACATGAAAATGAGGGAGCATCATACTTTGGTTTTGGCTTGTGCCAGTCATAAAGGGGGTCTCTGAAAGATTCACAGTGATTTTAATGGGCTATGGATGCCCATTTTGACCAGACTTTATCTCTGAGAAGGAGGAGGAATATTTTCACCTGTTGAAGTTGATGGAAAGAATTAAACAAGATTTAAATGTATGTCATTTCAGAAGTCCTTGGGTTTCTCATTCTTAGTCACGAATCTTGGAATTCTTACCCAGTCCTGGAAAAGAATAATACTTTTACATGATTTTGTCAAAGGCAACAATAAATACCAAATAGGAGTTAAGAAGAATCAGCTGACACATAATGGAGCTGATTAGATGACAGGGGAGACATCATGTCACCACAGGTCTCCAGGAAATATTTTCTTGCTTTATTAGTACCTGCATAAGCACTACATTCCTCACAAAGTAACAGACACTTGTAGACCTTGTGCAGACTAGTCCTTACTGACCAGCCACACAAGAGTGCTGGAAACATCTATGAGGTAACCACTTAACTGACTTCATCCTCGGCACTGACTCCAAACCATCAAAAAACTATCAAGTAAGATAGGGATGAAAATGGAAGATATTAAAAAAAAAAAATCAGATTAAAAGTCCTGTATCAAAGTTTGATTCAATCATGAGGTCAACAGGACATTGTATGCTCCAGTGCCTATCTTAGGAATTGAAAATCTGTGAAAGGCCTTTCCAGTGTAGTGTAATACTTTATTTGTACACAAGCACAGTGACTGAGCGAATGAATCCTTCTCTGTGGTTATCTGTGTTACAATTGCTCCCCGAGGCTTTAGTGGAGGTTGGGGATTCAAGAGCCTCAGTGGCATATCCAGCAGATGCAGCCTAGCTCTGCCTGACTGGTAGGGCATAACCCAGATCAGGTCCCAAAGCTAAAATATCCCACTTTCCCAGCTATTGCCCATTAGTCTGGGCTCAGCAATAGCTGCAGGGCTGCGCAATCAGATCTGGCTCACCCTCAGCTAGTGGGAGTGAGGGAGAAAGGGCAGGACTTCACTTTTCTACAGCTGGCTGTGGAGATCTGCCCTGAGACTGAAGACATTGAGATTTCTTTTCTAATTTCACTACTGGTCTCCTAGGTCACTCATCAGACTATTGGCAAGTCATTTCGTCTCCTCCCTCACAAGCAGCAATGACAGGGACTTCCTATGGACCAATTATGCTCCCTATCCTGGGATGTTAATCAAAGGTAAAGGAAAAATAAAAACTAGCACCAGAATAGTGAGATATCAAGAATGCTGAGTATCAAGGCTTGCCTCTCAGCTCAGTACTACCTCACAAATCTGCTAGAACAGTTCCCAATTGAACACTCAGAGCTGCTGTCCCTGATCCTTCCAGTGCCCATCCACTTTGCCACACAGCTCAGTGGTCTCCAGCTCTCAGGATCTGCAGCGCTATTTCCACAGACTGCTTAGGCATATGTTCCTTTCTTATTTTTCCTTCCTAGAAATGGAGCCTTGATCTCTTACTGCCTTAAACATCCAAGTCCACAAAGCATCCCTGTACTTTGCGAACTCGAGCCACGTGAGTAACCTGTGAGTATATTTTGGACAAACCACTTGAGTTTTCTCCTTCCCATCATTAGGAGAGCTCATAGGAAATGAGAAGTGAAGGACTCACAAGCCTAAACCACTTTAAGTTGTTGCCAAATATGTCTTTTGCTGAAAAGAGGAAATTATTATAGGATTATTTCCTGTAAATTCAAACCTCTTTCAAATGAAATACGAACATAAAAGTGGCTACTCTGGGTCACACCAGAGGTATGCCTTGACCTACTGTTTCCAGCACTAGCCAAAAGCAGATGCCCAAGTAAGAAAAAGAACAAGACAAGTGGATGAGGCACTCCTTAAAAGTCTCCCACCTTCAGCTATTTCAGTTCAGGGAAAACCGGAAGAATAGAATAGAGAAGATGAAAACTGAAGCAAAACATAAATCCTAAGACTAACAGAATCATCCTAGTAAGGTGAGGTAGTAAACTTCACTTTCAGACATATCTGAGAGGATATTCAGAGCTTAAAATTAGCAAAAGACTCACAGTCTGTCTGAGCCATTATTTTCTCTGTTTTATTTTATATTATTCAGTACTAGCAATAAAATCTGGTGACTTTTAAAAATGTTTTAAGGGTGATATAGCTGCATTTGAGAGGAAAAGACCATTTGTTTTGTATCTAGCAGTGCTCACAACTATAGAGCACTACAAGTGAGAAAGAATAATGCAGTTTCAAAAGAAACATGAATGAAGCATGTCAGCAATAATGTACACGCAGCACTATACCTTCAGTAATAGGTGTGCATGCTCTGGCTCTGACTTAGAAGCTGTATGTGTATGCCTGTGTATTAACATGCTCTCACATGTACATTTTCCTTGTGCAAAACTACTTTCCATCACTGAAAGAGGAAGGGCAAAAATATCAATGATCCATTTTGCAGAGCAGCATTTTTCTTTCATCCATACATCTGAGGAACAGGGTACCTCCCAGAGCAGTTATTTCCCTCCCCAACTATCAGTCCTTTATTCCATTCAAACCAGTACTTGATTCACTGAAGCATCCACTGAGAGTAAAACCCCACTATGATCTTACTGTGGCAGAAGCAGAAGGAAGGAAGCAGTGCATGCAGTAATACATTACTCAGTTACATATGCTCTCTGTAGCTTGCAGAGCTACCAAAGCTTGCAGAGCCCCAAACCTCTCCTCAGGTCATACCATGGTAATGAGGAACTGGGCTGCCATCTAACACAGCTGGATTCAGTGACCACTGTGGAAGTGAAAAACGTGTCTTTCTTCTCAACCGTACAACCTCCCTCTGCTTACTGGGAAAGAAACAGCTAAATTCTTCAACATTTTGGTGTTAAATACCCCTTACACCTCTGGAAGGACTCACCTGAGGGCCATAAGCTGGTCTGTAGAACAGGCATAATGAAAACAATCAATTTAGAAGAAATAAGAATCCTACAAGATGTTGTTTTCTTTAGGACTGGAATAGGACAATGCAAGCAAATAAGAGGAACATGGCTCCAGCTGCTTAAGGACTGGAAGAGAAAAGAAAATCTAGATCAGAAAAGCATCAGACAGTCAAGCAGAACTGCATGTGCACTGCTAAAGCTCCAAGGGACAAGCTGACCAGTACTCTTTCTACTGCTAGTAGAAAGGATCAAGGTGAATAAGAGAGGCTTTAAGACACAAGCTGAATAGCTGATACAGAAATCTGCTAGACCAAAGGGAGATAAGAGACAAAACTGTTGAATATTTTTTGTGAAAAGTCATAGTCATCTGAGATTATGTATCCACAAAAGGGAAAGGGAACACACTGTGTATTAAAATCTCAGTCTAAAGGAAGCATCTGACAAGGACCAGCCTCTGGCTGTTACAAACACTCATGGGCTCTCCAACCCCTATACAACATTGGAGGGGTGAATCTGTAACTCTCAGAGATACCAAAACAGCCCCAAATCCAAGTTCTGTGCCTTACAAAGTAATGAAACAATTATGGGACAATTCTTACTTTCTAGTATGCAATAAATACAATACTATGTATGTATGTACAATATGAATGTATGTATGTATATATGTACAGTATGAATGCAATACTGTATATTACAGGCTTTTTTGACTTTACAGTTCTGTCAAAGTAGCAGTAAAAACACAATACTGCTGGTTAGTGAAGGAAATACATAATCCCCCTGCTTGCTGACCTCTTTTAAGACAAAACTTACATTACTTGTGGATACTCATGATTACTCATATAATACTGGGAGTCCCTGAGCCTCAGCATAGCTCCATCCTTTGTTGGGTGGCAGAAGAGTGAGCTTCTGAGGCAGTCCTGCCTGGAAGGAGCAGGATCCTTCATGCAAGCAACGCCAGTGGTAGCTTGGAGCTTCCTCAGAGACCTCAGTCATCCTCACTGCCTTGACTAAGGATAGCATAGTGCTCTCAGTTGGTGCCGAGCTTATTGCCCAGATTCTGCACGTACATGTGAACAATTATTGTGTATGCCACAACTGGCTGATGTTTTTCTTTTCCTTATTCTTTTAATGCAAACTGACTTTTCAGCCAGCAGAGCTTTTTTTGCAGGGAGAAGATATGTTATTTGTGTAATTTCTTTTTGCAACTTTTTTTCCCAATCACATTGTCATTCTCTTTTTATATTTTTCCTAGTCTTGTTTTTCCCTCTGTACAGAAGGTTTTTCTTTGTGGGCATATTATCAAAAATTTCTAACAAAAAAATAAGGCTTTCTTTTCTCCAAATTACAATAGAATATAACTGTTAAAATGAGGAAAAGCATTGAAATTATTGATAAAACAAATTTAAAACATTTTCCTTCAGCCAGCCCTGAGAACTTGTGAAGTTCTCTCAGATTTGAGATCATTTGGGATTCAGTTAAATACAGTAATTGGTTGTAAGTCCAGCCCATCTACGCTAAAAGCATTGCTAGAAACTCCTCATGTATTTGAAAGGAAGAACTGAAAGTCAGAGAAAGAATAATTCAGTACATAGCTCAGAGGTATCATTAGCAGCAACAGCGTGATGTTAAGAACAGGGAAATTTAGGTTAAACAGCAGGAGAGAGGGCCGAGCGCAGTCACGGGTGTGATAAGGGGTGACAGCCATTCTCCCATCACACGACCCCAGGCACGTCACTACCAGAAAACTCTCCGCATGCTCAGCTCTTCAACCCCCTTTTTTCTCCAAGGATAAATTTGTGACAGTGTTAAATTGCAGGATAGCCCCGAAAACAATTTTTAAAACTAGATTGCTCAGAAGGTAAGAAGTTGTCCTTCTACACTGAAAATCCATAGAGTTGACAAGAGACTGTAAGAGGCAACTTTTCTCTTGCTGCTGCCCCTCCATCATGACCACACTTCCATGTTGACAGGTCCTTGTGGATATCACAGCTGTCTCCTACCTCTAATCAAAGGGTCTCAGGGTTTTTCAAGCTCATCTGCCAGCACTTGCACCTTGTCCCCACACAAAGCAGATTTTGAACCTAACTGTATTAGCTTCATATATTTTAAGATACCACTTTAACACCAGACACCAAGACAATAAAAAAAAAAAAGTAGCAGAATTATCTTTCTTACTTTAAAATCTTTGTACTTTATTACAAGTAAAAAACTATTCCACTGTTGGGTCTCTTTTAGAAAAAAAAATATTTAAACACATCAACCTGACATCCACAAAACCTGCTACTAGCAGAGCAGGATTTAAGCACTGCATAATCTTTCTCAGAGACTTTTTCAAACAAAGATGCTGTGGTTTTATTTGGTTTCTATTTAACTCTCCTGAGAGGTCTCTCTTTAAATCCAGGCATGAAAAATACATTCTCAGTCCAGACACAGAGATTTTAGAAAAGAGAAATGCAGTAAGACAGCATTTCATTTGCAAGTCTTTTACATTTTAACAGTGTCTATTGCTTTCCACTCAGCAAACATTAATGAAACTGCTGCTCCCTACAATAAATTTTCTTTAAAATTGTAATATTTTAAATAGTGTGTGTATATATATGCAATATAAACACCTTTAGCATATCTGCAAATGTGGGCACATAAGCTGTGTGTATTTGTGTCTGTGCACAGTATGTATAAGCAGACTATACACAATATATACTGTATATTCATATGTGTGTGTAATGTCACTCTGGCTTTAAATATGATGTACTCAATTTCAAATAACAATGTTGAGAAAATGAACAGCCAAATCCAGTCAGCAAACACTACTGAATAGATACTTGGAAAAAGTCGGGAGAAAAAAGTTAAGAGAAAAAACGAGGTTAGAGCTGACTTGTTATACATGAGGAATAGAGGCAGATTTTAGTTATCATAAAAAGAATTCAAGTTTTTCTAGTGTTTAGTCATATTATTCAGGTTCTAAGAAGGAAAGGGAAATTGAATAGAAATGACTAGGATTTGTTTGCATATTTTGGTGAGCTTTTCCATAACAATAAATGTAGCCCTTTTAAACCAAGTAATTGTGTCTGGGAGTTCTGTTTTAAATATGCTCTGGGGCATCTCATTGTTCCCACTGAGTGTAAAGTAGATTGTTTCTATGCTTAAGGAACTACAGTGTATGGGATTAAATAATACACTTAATGAGGAGGCTAAAATGACTGCATTCTCGCTCTTTCAAAGTGATTCCAGGAAAGAAAACCACCCAGGATCAGTGAAAAGAGACTTTTTACTATCTCATATTTTATTAATACACACTCTGTAGTGCACCTTCCTTAAAACTGCACTCTGAGGAGTATCTAGCTATGATATTACACCACCACTGACTTCCTCAGTGTAAATCTGAAGATCTCATCTTTCAACTTATTTATCCTTCCAACACACCCAGGACCAGTCCTGGCCAGATGACTACTTGGGTATGGAGAGGCTGAGTCACATGTTAGTGATCTGTGAAAGAGAAGAAAAGTAAATCCATGTCTAAATCCTAGACTATTAACCTAATCACTTGAGAAGGGCTGCTGAAATGAGAGGCTCCTCTCTCAAACTAGATCATGGGTTTTGGCATGGCAAACACAACTCAAGCCTTTCAAAAATCCCAGACATATGACCACAGTCCCATGGATGAACATACACCACCTTTCATAGCTGTAACCAGGGTGCTGTGCTTAGTCTTCTGCCTCTTTTGGATAGGGAAAGTTGCCACCCATACCCTTTACACAACAGAGGTACATGGGACAGCCCCCCACGTCTGAAGGTTGGAGGCAGCCTGGAAGACCTGCACCCAGCCAATGCTTCCCCCAAGCACAAGGGAACTGCAATGAAAACTATTTAACCAGCACTTCACTACCACACAACGTCATGAACGCACTGGTTTGTGGCAATATAGCAGCACATTACTTAATTCCTGTAAGCCATTTAGGAGACCCTATTAACCTGCACTAATAGACGAACCAATGCTGAGGTAACTATGGCTAAGTTTGGTCTATGAAACCCTAAATGGCCTGGCTCCTGACAACTTCAATTCATTGACCCATCTTAGCTTTGCTGCCCCTTTGCATTTGATATCTCACATCAAAGGGGAATTGACTGCTATGTCATGCTTATTTCAGGCACATTCCCACTTTCTCTTACCATCATCTTCCAAATGATCCTCTAACATATTTTCCTATCTTCCTGCACAGATTTGCTTAGGAGAACTCCTTTCTTCATAGTTTGTGAAGTACCAACTCTATTTTAAACCAAGGCAATCAGAGTTCCTTCCCTAACATGCTTGACTCCAGTTGGAGAAGAGAAGGACCTGGATAAGCAGTTGTAACACCTGGGAGAAGGAGGGATTTGCCCTAGGTTAAGCATATGTGTCTCAGTGGTGTTTACTCTTGGAAAACCTGAGAGGATAAAAGTCAGCTCTTGAATCTCTTCCTGTCACTTCACAGCAGGTAACACTGTTTGCTCAAGGTTTTTATGCCTGGGAATGTGCCACGTGCTTTGCATACCCTCTGTGCATGCCCCCACTGGTATTTGCCATGTTTCACAGATGGATCAGCAGTGGCACGCGCACACACACACACACACACACACGCGCGTGTGCCTGTTTGGAACACAGGTGCTTAATGTTGTCTTTGCAACCAAGATAGCCAGAACCTTTTTTTTTTTTTTTTTTAAAGGGTAGGGGCAGCTATGAGAAAAGAGAAGCTGCCAAAAAACTCTACTGATGGTATTGGCACTTGTCTTCCTTGCTAAAGCACACAAGACCTCAAGCCAAAGCTATTTAGCCTTTCTGCCTGTCTCTGACTTTTACCCTCTATTGGGTCATATAGACAGTGTTCAAGAAACAGCTCTAATGATCTCAATTCTAAAGCTTAATGCCCTTCAGAATTTAATCCAAAATGCAGACATCTGATCTTTATGTCCTTCCAGTATATATAGAGTAGTAAAAGTTTTATTTATGAAATTCCACTTTTAAAGCATTTGTGTGTGAGAAATATTCAAGCTCCGTCCCCAGCATTTGTGCGTAGTATCTGTAATTTGTCTTTGATGGCCAAAGCTATTGCAATTAGCAAAATCAGACAATAAGATGGAGCCAACAGAAATGAAACATTATCTTCTGCTGCCAATGCTTACATCATCCTACTGAGCTCATCTTATAAAATAGATAAAAGGTGAGGCAGTTGCTTGGAATCATAAATTGTGCACTTCCCTCCCATACCAGCTACCAAAGTGCACTGTGGACATTGCCCTGCTTCTGTTGCTGTAGCTCTTACTCATTCTTTTTTCTTTTTTTTTTTTTGTTTTCCCAGGGGGCAGCCTTGGAATTCTTGTTTTTCTCTCACTGCGACACATCCCCTGCTCTGTGTGTGGTCACCAGCCAATAATCTGTGGCAATGGAAGCAAGAACTTTTGAAAAAAAAGTTTTCTGCCACATGTCAGCATGCTGCAAGGACGGCTCAGACCAGGAGAAAAAAGGAAGTTGAGCATGAAGAAAAGGTTCATACATTCCTGCCTCTGTGCTCACATCTGGGACTGACCCCACAGAATTTTGCATGAAACTTCATACTCACAGGGAAGCTACAACTTCATACAAGTCCGCCTAGACTTGAAACAAACAAATAAACCCAAACAAAAACTAAACCTCTACTTGAAACCCAGCAGACTGGTGAGCACATGTTGCTGTATCTGTTGCTCTCTTGCTTCCACATCACTCTTCCCTGTAGAGCCTATGCCAACATGTGATGGCTGGCACAAGAGCTGGCTCAAATGGCTCTATACCAAAAGCCACCTACTCCAGAGGAATTCACTGCTAGTTCCTTACAGCCAGATACTAGACTCCTTGTGTTTCCTGAGCCAAAGAAATAAAACCACACACACTCACATGAAGCCACTGAGATGGTCAATCTTACAGCTAGGGGCAGCACTATTTTCATTTGGTTTTTAGGTTAAAATATCAGAAATCAGGGCAATAGAATATAATTCAATGATTTGCACTATAAACAAATATATTAATCCTCTAAAGGAGTTATGGATCCTGACAACTTTATCTACGGACTTTATGTACCACTTTAACATTAAACTGAGACATTGAGTGAAAGAAAACTCCAGCCTTGATAGTTTCAGAAAGCATCTGTGGCTGTAACACACCACCACACTGACTAAACCTTGTCTGCTCTGACCACCATACTATCTGTCACTCTAAAGCTCCTATGGATGTATTGCACCAGCTTATCTGTTCCCTTAAAGCTTAGGGATTTGTGGACTGCAAAGTCTATTTGTAAAACCTACAGTAGTCTGAGTGTGAATTTGTCACAATAAATTTTGCTTTCAACACCCTAGGATTTTCCTGTCACATCCTGGACACCTTCAGTGAAATGGAGTACCATAATATGCGTCCAGAAGTGGGAAGATGACAAATATGTGGTACCTGACTAGCGAGATTCATAATGTCACACAATTCCTCTCTAAAGATTATCACCTGCTCTAGGAAGATACTGGATTCTCCCAACCATGGACCTTTCCAGGGGGAAGACTCCGTACAACTAGAATAACATCAAATGGCACAGAAGAGAAATAGGCTACTTATCAGATGTGATTCTCAGCTCCTGGCACCGGATTTTTTGTGTTTACTCAGACATGTCATCTTTATTTACAGGTCTAGCAGTGTTTTCTTCTCACTGGGACAACTGAGTGTGTCCATTGTTCCTCTTAAACACCCTCAGTAAATACACATCATTGTATTAACTTCAGGACCTTTTTTAACTGATAGGGCTGTTAGGTGTTCTGGTATCTTCATAGAAAATGAGCATGTAGAGGAGGATCGGGTGAGGAGGTAAAGCAGAGGGATTTAGGAAGCAGATGTTGTCTAAGGGTGACAGCAAAGCACTAGAGGAAAGAAACAGAAGACAAGTCTCTGCAGAAGCATTTCTTATGTGGTTATTAAAATGAATATTATAAATGAATATTTGAACTCTCATGAATACTTGAACTGAAACTGCTGAAGGTGCTTATGAAGTAGGTACTCCAGCTAGCAAATGGTTTAAACATGTATTCTTTATTCAGAACACCTAATCAACTCTGTCTGCACATGGGAAGAGAGATGACCAGAGCACTGTGGTCAGTAACACAAAATCTGCCCTGCCACAGAGATACCATCCACCTCTATAAACTCCAGTTTTGCCTCTGATAAAAGACCTCTTGACCGGTATCTGAAGAAACTGCTCCTTTGTTTCTCAACTCCTTTCATTCCTTTCAACTGACATTGCCAAAGCTGCTCCTGCTATTGCAGGATTTTTCAATAAGAGGTCACACAACCAAATGGTAAGCTGCGGGCATGTAGTAGCAATGGAAAACATTTCTCTCTTCCTGAAGTGATGACTGAGAAATTAATTAATCCAGATGCAGGTCTGACTGAAAACAGCACTGCTTCAGATGCATCTGCTTCTGGCTCTGCTTCTGACTGTTCTCCTTTCTTCACCCTGCCTCGTCAACGAGAGGTTAAAGCCACTTTCCACAGCTCTTCTCCCCAATGCTAATACTAGGGGGTATGAACTGCCTTTTTCCAGATTAGAGGCAGGAAAAGGGAACAGAGCTGAGCAAGAGAGAAGGGTAGTATAATAAAACAAGTGAGGGGAGAGAGAGGTTTTGTTAGCCAGGGTGCCAGCTTTGAACTGTAGCCTTTTAACGAGATAAACTCCAGGCTTGGTCATCTTCTGTCATTATCTCAGAGCAGGAGCCACACAGGTCTCTGCATGTGTTCATATGTATGTGGCAGGGCGGCATGGGAAGCTTAAAATAATTAAGTTCAAGTACATTCCTGTTTACTCCTGAATACGCTGTTGAAACACATTCATTTTTGCAAAGCTGCCGAACCTCCACCCGTGTCTTTTGCTGCCCTGACTGCTGGGCAGACCCAGGCACTTCTGGGCTGGATTCTCCCATTGCTGAGCCCAGTGGCTCTCCCGGCTCCCCTGCCTCCTCCGCCTTCTCCTCCTCCTCCTCCACAGTGGCAGATTTCCACCTTCACTGAGCTATGGCAGTTCTCTCTTCTTCCCATTTTAACTCATCTCAGTCACAACTGCTGCCACCACAGACAAGTGCACGTTATTCTTAATGCATTATTAATTTTTATCTCACATTTACAGCCTTGTCAATGGTGCTTACTTATAGACACTGTGGTGATAAGTACTATAGGAATGGCTATAAAAAATGAATACTATCCCTCTCGTGTGTGTCTGCCATGGTTTAACCCCAGCCAGCAGCGAAGAACCACAAAGCCGCACGCTCACTCCCCTATGGTGGGATAGGGGAGAGAATCAGAAGAGTAAAAGTGAGAAAACTCATGAGTTGAGATAAAGACAGTTTAATAGATAAAACAAAAGCTGCACGCACAAGCAAAGCAAAGCAAGGATCTCATTCACTGCTTCCCACCGCAGGCAGGTGTTCAGCCATCCCAGCAAAGCAGGGCTCTATCACGTGTAACTTGGGAAGACAAATGCCATCACTCTGAATATCCCCCCCTTCCTCCTTCTTCCCCCAGCTTTATCTGCTGAGCATGACACCATATGGTGTGGGACATCCCTGGGGTCAGTTGGGGTCAGCTGTCCCAGCCATGTCCCCTCCCAGCTCCTTGTGCCTTCCCAGCCACTCGCTGGTGGGGTGGGATGAGGAGCAGGAAAGGCCTTGTCTCTGTGTAAGCACTGCTCAGTGGGAACGAAAACAATCCTGTGTTAGCAACACTGTTTTCAGCACAAATCCAAAACATGGTATCATACCAGCCACTGTGAAGGAAATTAACTCTAGCCCATCCAAAACCAGCACACTCTCCCAGTCTTCCAAACCTGTAGGTATTTGTCATGGTTTTAGCTGGGATAGTTAATT
>WEKW01018611.1:1349-15959 GCA_013389905.1 Sula dactylatra | reverse complement strand
AGGGTAATCTGTGAGGCACATGTCTACTAATAAGCTAAACAAGAAGTTGTTACCTTTGGTACAGTAACGTTGGCCTGAAGACCTTTAATTGTCACATTGTCTTGCTTGAGTGAGAGACTGGTCTGTGCTGGTCCCTGGTTTGTTGTTCCTGTAGTAGTAGTGTCTATTTTTGTTCCTCTAATATCCTGCTTCGAAGATAACTTGGAGGAGGGAAGAAAATAATTAATACTCATTGAAACTCAGAGCTGCTAAGCTAAAGAGTAATAGGGTAGTTTATTAGCACTGAAGCAGCAAGAGATTCTGACTTCATTTAAAGCACAATACTACGATTTCTAGAACAAGTACTGTAGCACTTACCGATATGGTAGGTTTAGATCCATAAGGGTAGCAATGCCATTCTGTAATAAACTTGTAATGACCAGATTTCAGCTGAAAGTTTGAGTTCTACATATATAAAGTTATATAGGACAACTTATTATTAAGTAAATAATTAGGGTCCGTTACCCTGAAAAGTCTAAGAAATTATAAAATATAGATATGGTCATTAACTTGGACAGCAAAACTAATTCTGTAGAACTACCATGCAATTCTATTCAAGCTAAACTAATTTTTTAAGGTATCAGATGAACCACAAAGAAAACACACACAGTTTCACAGCTTAGTTTGAACTCTCCTCTACCTCACAGAGACTATCTCCCTANAATTACTGTAGCTACTGACACCACCATTCAAAACAGTAAAACTTCACTTCAATCCTGTAACAGAGATTTCTGGTCACTGAAGGACAGTATATAACAGTTGATTATACAAATGCACATACATTAAGCACCAGATAAAAAGAAGTATGTATTCCAAATTAATAATAGCATTTAGCTCCTATATCTCAAAACACTGAATTCAGTTAAAGCTTTTGGTATGTAAAATACAGTAAACAATATTCTTTCAAATCTTTGTGCATTTTTCTTGTTCCCTTTCTTACATTTTCTGAGAAGCTTGTTTTGCTGTTCTGTACAGCATCTCGAAGAACTTTGCAGTGCAGATCATCAACGATTGCTGCTGGGTGTCGAGAGCTAGCACAGTGCACCATTGCTTCTATATACCTGTGAGAGGAAACAAGCCCACAGCAGACCATTTAAACTTCCAGTTTCACATAACACACCACCAATAATGTTTAATTAACACTACAGAGAGAAAAATTAAGCACTGACAGACATAAAGGGCACTTCCCAGATCAGCATAACATTCTTCTAGCTTCTTCATGGGAAATGCAGAATTACATTCACTGGGTACAAGGCCCTGTTGTTCCATCAGTCACATTATTCAATCCTTTTACCTAAACCTTTGCTGAACAAAACAGCTTTGCTTTTAGACAATTTTAGCATAATCAATTAACACTGCAGTAATAAAAGTAAAATTAATTACCTATCCAGTGCCTCTGCTACAAGAGGAGTCAGAACTACATCTACAGTTCCTTTTACTTCTACTATTGCCGTTGTCCGTGTCTGGAAGACAGGGTGATCCAACGTCCATTCTTCTGTTATCGTTTCATCATCTGTATTTTCTGCAGACTTCTTTTCCAAAGGAGTATAAGGTGTACTAAACAAGTCAAATACATATTAATAATCTAGGTTTGTAGAAGAAATAGAAAAGTGTCCTGGTATCATTTTAATTCTTCATAAAATGCATATAATGGCAGGTTTCTTCTACCACATAGCTTCGAAAGTGCACAAATACAATCCCAAGGCAAGGCCCTTCCCCTAGATTCAAGTTCAGCTTTTGGCAACACAACGGACACTCACCATAAGCACCTCCCAAATGAATTTTAATTAATTTGCAATTCATAATCTTGAAAACATACGAGTGAAATCATTTAATGCTTTCCAAAATCAAACATTTCATAATAAAATACTCTGGTGTAAAATAGAACTGCACTGAATACTACTGCTACGAATCAATTTTTGGGAGGGCTAGCTAGAGCCAAAATATTTAACAAGAGTGTCAGGAAAATCCTACTCTTAAATACAATAATAATGTTATGCTGTATTCAACTTACTTGGATGTTGATCCCGTAAGCTGCATGCCTCTGTCCAGTAATGAATTAGCTGTGAGACCCTGTTTAACAATCTAAGATAAAAGTGCAAAGAAAGACATTTATTACCTTCCTTCTATATATGAAAAAAATACCCAAGGAATCTTCAAATAAAGATTCTCCTTAGAGATTTTTTTTTTTTCTTACAAAAATTCCTCATA
Source organism: Sula dactylatra (assembly GCA_013389905.1). Taxonomy (NCBI): domain Eukaryota; kingdom Metazoa; phylum Chordata; class Aves; order Suliformes; family Sulidae; genus Sula; species Sula dactylatra. The sequence continues at coordinate 13,709 of WEKW01018611.1, read as the reverse complement.
TACAGATTCTCCAACATGGTATCAAGAACCTCCCAGGTTTATTTTTTTAAATTACTTGAGAGGTTAGATTACAAAGTTTTCACACAGCTAAACAGTGACTAATTGCTTTAAAATAAGACTCCAAATACTAATCTACGAAAGGCTTGCACAAACACAAAGCTTTTGCTGCAAAGTGACAACAAATTAAATTCCAGAGCTGAGACGCCCATTTTCTATCAAGTCATTTCCATTATTTTTCACATATTTCATTTCAACTCCTTTCTTAAGCATGTATGCTCACATCACAGACATAACAAGAAAAAAAAAAAGCCCAAACATTTATAAAAATCATTTGCTAAATCTATGAGTTTCAACTTCACTTGGAAGTAAAGCATTTACAGCCTAGGTTGTGCCTTATCAGTATTAAGAATACTGCTACTGAAGTTCTGTGAAACAGATTTTAAACAAAACTCACATAAATATCTTTCAGCTGCATATCATTCAACAGGCAGCATTTTTAACCACAATAATGACAATTCAGAACACATCTTATCCACAGAATTCTAACTCCATCTTTTCTTTTCCACAACCTCCCAGCCACACAGCCCGTGATCTGAAGTCAGAAATCCACGGTATTCCTTAACTAAAAGCAAAGAAGTTTCAAGTTTCTCATAGCTTTATTTACACAACAGGTGTACTAAGCAATTTTAACTTGTTTTGAATTCTTACTCCTTTCTCTACTCCTTCCTCCATCCTCCATACCTTAAAAGTTGGGACAGAAAGTTGCTCAAAAGAGGACGAACTTTCTTCACTCGTTGGTGTGTCAAGGTCTAAAGGGCGATGCAAAGAGGATTTTGAAGTTCTTTTGTTCGTTGGATGCTTTACTGACCAGTTGATCACCTGGAACTGTGTAAGATAATTCTGGTAACATGCCATTACAGGCTGCTGGGAAGTTATTTGCTCACTTTCCACTGTCTTCTCAGATTCCATGACATAGATGTTCTCAACATGCTCATCTTCTCCTCCCAGAGCCGAAACAAATGAAGCCTGTGAAGGATGAGTCTTAATTGGCAACGTTTTAACATCTTGACTGACTTCCCCATGGACTGTGCTTGTTAAAGGCCCTTCCACACTGTGATAAATAGACCCTCTACTATATTCAATTTTCTGAGCTTGCTTTTTCCTCTTCTTCCTCCCTGGATAGGTTCCTGGACCTTCATCGCTACTTATTGGCTCAAACTCTTCTGCTGCAGAAAAATAAGCTTCGCTATCAGCCATTGACATACTGGAATCCATTGAGCGATACTGGTGAAATGAGTTTGAATCTGCAGATGGAGTATATGGGAAAGAACCAAAGCTCCTCCTCTGCTTTGGGGAGTCTAAGACATTCTCATCACTGCGAGACACATCGCTGCTGAACTGCACGCCAACTGGAACAGGCTGCTTGTCTCCGTAGAAGGCTGCCGTGAGGCTCTTGGTGCTCCCGAGCCGGGTGGAGCACATGGACGCTTGCCGTTTCAGTGGAGACCTCAGGGGAGACTGACCAACAGGCCTTTCCTGGTTGCCAGGGGATGCAGGGCTGCCCTCTGCACCCTCAGCTGCAACACTAGAAATAAAAATTAAAGGTTCATTTGCTTATTTTATTATTAATGCTTCTCTTTTTACATTAGGAGCTGTCAAACACTTCAGTGATTCCGTGAGTTTCTATTAGCAAAGCAATTATTTTCATAATGCTGATTACATACTAAATTCTGCTACTTGTCTACATATAGAGGATGTAAAAACGAACATTAACAGCAAGTGCTGTTGTCTTACATGCTGGATTTTCTACCCAGATCAGGTAATCATCCACTATTAGGGATCCAAATTTGCATTCAAACTAGGAAATGCATTTCAGCAGTACCATTAGAAAACAACCAACACTTTATAAATTGCTAAATGTAAAGGTTTCTGTCATAACGTGTTCAAAAGTTGAATTATACTTCTACCTGGACAGAGAGTACTAACCTTCCATGACCGTCTTCCCTTTTTGCACCAGACAAGAACTCCTTCTGCCCCAAGTGATCCTCCGTAGCTGACGATGGGCTGTCCTTCTCACCTGCAAGCAAGGGGAGCGCAGCACTAGAACTGCTCGTTTCCTCGGAAGATGATGAGGAGCTATGGGAGCGCAATGGCACTTGTAGGCTTAGATGTTGTGCTTTTCTTTCTATTTCCACACCCATAGATCTGCAATCCCAATCCTTTCGTTTTACACCATTTGCTTTACCTAGAATCAGAAACCGAAAAGAAACATTGAGCATCTTGTAACACAACTACAATGGTCTCTTCCCTGCTCACTGAAATAAAAATCGTTATCAAATAAAAGCCCTAGTTTTGAAATGCATACGCATACGAGCATGTTGTACTACCAAAAACGAATAAAGTCACAGCAGCAAAACATCAAATTGTCTTAGTAGACTGCTTTCTATATAAGTAGAACAGACACAAGTAAAAAAACTTCTTTTTACTCAGAAAGGAGTTGCACGTTAATATAAGAATTCAGCATATGAAAGTTTGCTCGCTACTGTGTCAAGCCACAGTCTGCTCTTAGAAGGGCCCATGCCACTACAAGACCTCTTGCACAAGAGTGCAACAAGTACTATTCATTAATCAGAATCGGAAAGACTATAAATAATAATGTGCAGTTAAGTAATTACACTTTTGGGCAAAACAGAGTAAAATTACAGAACAATGCATTCTCACCATCTAAAATTTTGGGAATCTCCTTAGTAATTATCCATTCTCCTGGCTGCAGTAAAGACTGCCCATAAAACATATCAGATTCTGCACTTGTACTTGAGAAAGCAGAGCTGCTTGAAGGTGTCAGTTCCTCAAGTTTGAAAAAATCTAGTCCTGTTAATGTGCCACCAAAGAATCGACAACCACCAAGACAGCCACACTTGTTCTTGCTTCTCTTATTCCTCAAATTATCATCAGGCCACAAAAACCACAATCTATACAAAGGTAGAAAAACAGAAAACAAAAAAACATGAGCACATCAGCCTCGGTGCATTTAAATTCAGTGAAAACAAGATTAAAAGATAACCCTATCTTATATGTGAGCTCCTATTTCACCCGGCATGAAATGAGTAAGAAAGATTTGTATCTGAAACACAGATGTGAGACATAAAATGAAGGATTAGCTCCAGAAAGGAGCAAATCAAAAATATATATGCAGTGCTCAGGCACAGATTATGTCCACCTGCCACAATACATGCTAACAGTAGCAACGCCTTCTCTCAGCACAGAGGCAGGCACTGCAAACACACTCCACACTGGTGCATGTTGCTTATGCCAGAGGCAATTGCTCTTTGGGGAGACACACAAATCACAGTTACACCAGGCATCTTATTCACAGCTGCTCATCAGCTTGCTCAGGACTCTTTAAGGCCTGTTTTCAGTCCAGCCTGAGAACAAAGGACAAATTTAATTCCCTCCTCTCCCTGATCTTCATTTTGCGGGGTAAGGGAAAGCAGAGGGAGAAGTTTTGCCAAAAATCATACGATTTTGTATGGCCCAAGCACATTCAAATCACCAACCCCACATTCAACGTACTTTAAAGAAATTACAAGAAATTGTAATCTATGTAAGCAAAAAACATCCCAAAAGCAAAAAACAAAGTTCCATCTTTAGATGAATGTACTAAGTTCCCCCCCCAAAAAATGTAAATGCATCGCCTTCAGTCGTATCTCTTACCTCTTAGTTCGGTTATCATGCGTTTCTAAGAAATGTCTCTGCACTTCATGTTTAGAAGGATGATCTGCAGCTAAAGCAATGTCAGCAGTGATGAGCCCCAAGTTGACAGAGCCAGCTTCCAGCCAATATGCCCTTCTTAATATTGGCTGAAGCCCAGTTCTGCAATTGTTCACCTGCTCAACATATTGTCTCATTTGAAAGTCTTGAATAGCAGCACTTACACCTTCTCCAACAGACTGGTTGTGGAGGTTGCAGTTTGCAATACGTATAGCACCCATCTGAAAACGTGATTTAAAACATGAACTCTGATTAGTCATGAGCGAAACACAGAAAGGGTAGCCTTAAACCAGTTAACACACCACCTGCTACACAACAGAGAGATGTCAGTAAAGTATCCTCTCCAAAAAAGACAGACAACCAGTTTTATACGCAAGCACGCGCGCGCACACACAAAAGAAGGCAAGCTTAGAAATTAGTTTCAGCCAGTTTTTAAACAACAAAAATAAAACCTCTACTTAGGAGTCTCCTTTTGTAATGGGATCAAAAAAGAAAGCTCACCTATGGACAGAGGATGTAATGAACTTTTCAAAAAATTAAATCATTAAATTCTTCACCATCATCTAAACACCAAGAAACCTGAAACTTTCAAAATCTGGTATATGATCTGAGATGTGGTGTTCTGTGTCCTTAGACTAAAAGATCAGTTATATACTTTGATTACAAAGCTATATTAACTCTACAGTTAATAATTACCTCAGTGAGCAACCACGTTAAACACTGTAAAACTCTAGAAATTCCAGATCCTAAACCTCAACTGAGACCCATATGAATCGTGATATGATCACACACTATTGCTGATATTGGCATAATTCTACTAGTTTTGTTAAACCTAACAGGATGCTGCCCCTCTCCTATGAAAAACACGATTCCGGCAGGAGCCAATCCCCTCCGAAGAGGAACCAGAAGTTCTTGCTTTACCCCTGCACTTAGTTGTGGAAACTGGTCGCTGTACAACTAACCCACCTGCCCATACAATATCGATCCTCCCCAACACTGGTGTACACTAATAAAAGATGACATAGCCCTGCCACACATGCTTAGTCTTCAAACTTCAAATAATCTGAAGACATTGGATCAAATTTCCTGCACAGCTTGAGTCCTCTCCAAAAAGTCACCATGAAGTACCTGAAATTTCAGATTGACTGTTCAAACTTTTCACAGGGAAAAGAAGGAAAGCTAAAAAAGAATCCAGCCATGGAAGAGCTACCCACAGGGTTAATACTAAATTATTACTTCTCATCTCTGTCACAGACTATAAAGGAGCACTGCAAACCTTTTTTTTAAATTTGAATGAAACACATTTGGGATACAATTTTCTCGAGTGGTTCAGGTTATTAAGCTGCCTTTGAAAATACTGCCATTCATATTTACACCTGCAAACACAGTTAATATTTGTGATGGTGCTGTTTAATATTGGACTCAAAAGAATTTGTAGACTCAAACACATTTTTTTACTGCCACAAGGTTGCAAGCCATTCAAATGACTAGATAACATGTCATTAAAAAATGTCTAATATAATTACCACTTTCCTTCAGTTAGATTCTTGCTTGTAATGTGAAGCTGTCCCAAAAACCTTACATGTGAAGTCTACCTTTTAAAACCAAATTTATTTATGGACAGCACAACTACCAGTTACTTATACCAGCATACCACTTTCCTCCTTTTCTGTTGTTACTTTAACTCATCTCTTAAGTTATATTTTGCTACATTCAGTAAATTATTCCAGTTTTCTCTTGTGTGATAGGGTAATGAAGAGCATATCAGCTCTTCTCTGCACATCCTTTTTTGAACAGAGAATACACTATACAGTATTCCAGATTCAGTCAGGCAGTGGCACTAACATTTCTCCCATCTCTGCCAAAGATATATCTTAATTCAAACAGCTGTATCACATAAGACAATAATGAGTTATCAAGCATTGACCTGTACTCAATCCACATCAATCATTTCCAGTTGCTGAGTTACTAACTTACAGCACAAGTTCTTCTTAGGTCTCAGGTACAGATACTGAGATTTATATTGCGCAGTGTTTTCTTAAATTTTTTACACCTATCCTGCAGCTTCCACTCTTATTTTGGCAGACATCCACTCCTCCGTACCATTTTCCAATATCATTAATGGAATTACTAAGCAGAATCCAAACTGATCTACTCCTGGCCCAGTCCAAGCCAACCTTTTATCGCACAAAGTTTCAGAAATTCTGCTTAGTCCATCGCATGCAAGCAAGCAATAAATTCCAGAAGCTATTCTGTCTTGAAATACAAAGAACTCTATTGACAAAGAAGTATTTTAATTGCTGTTAAGAGAAATATTTCTACCTTTATATTGGTGGCACAGCCATGTTCTACCACATACAGATCTGCTCCATCCATGGCTAAGCGTGTCATAGTGTACTTTAAGTCATCAGATGTTGGGCATGGCCCAGGGACACAGTTCATCTGAAGGGAAAAAAAAAATAAAGAAGATTTAAACATATATTAGGAGTTTTAGTTTAGTTTGTGCTTATCCTTTCATTTATGTTCTGTTTAACAGAGGCCTAAAACTAGAGCAATAAAAAGTTACTTATTCTACACTATTAACATGAGTATGAGATGGGGTGTTTCTGTGCTGAGGTTCATTTTCACTAGTGCACGTTTAATTCTTCTGCCCAGCAAGGTCAGGGGACCCAGGTGGCTTTCCCAGCTTCCACCAGCAAAAGGCAAATCAAGCCTCCTAACAGAGAACATCACAAAAAAATGGAACAAAACAAGGAGGATGTTGAGAGATGAAATCCAGGTTTCATACTTAATATATGGCAAGCCTCCTTCGGTCTTCAAGTGACCGTGCACACGGATTCCAAGAGACAAGCACCAAAAGCAGAATCCACAGTGACGTGATGGTTAAGTAGGAGTCCCGTGTTTAAAAAAAAAAAAATTAAACAAAAACGTGCCTGAAAGCTATAAGCTGTCAGCTTAAGTCTCCCACCAACGTACTGTTTCATCAACAGAGGATATGGGATGGAAAAACTACCATGGAAATGTGCTAGGAGCACGAGGGGAAGTAAAACCTTTGTCTCTTAAGGGACACTGGAGTATGCACCTTTACCTCTTAACTGTCACGGTAGAGGTAAGAAACTAGGCATGACTTCCATGGATACCGTTTCTCAAAATAATTCAAAGAGCACAAAAGCCTTGTGCATATCCACAGGAAAATCCAGAGAGAATCGCTTCTCTTTCTAAAACATATTCATAATTTATCAAAGGGAACATCCAATCTGACTATATACTCCAGCTGTCTTGATAACTTTTAAGGCTGGAATCTCTGAACTATTCCAAATGATACCGTAAGTCAGCAAATATAAGAACCCTCTAAAACTCAATTTGTAGTTTTAGAAAGCAGGCATTCTTTATTGCTGTGCCAGGCGCCCAGGGGATTGCTGCACCTAATGTGCGCGCCGAGTTGCTCTACTACAGGGGTTATATGCAATCAAAAATATACATATTCATTAGATTTCCAGGATATTATTACCATATTCATAGAATTCTTTAAACTCATTAATATATGCACATGTCCTTAACACATGCTCATCGATGGTCTTCCAGGGTCCTCTGGTGGTCATCGATAGTATTCCTCACCATGTCTGCTGGTTGAACTCAGTCTCTGGGCACGCTCAGTTCATTTTTGGCTTGGTTATATAATTCTTATTGATACTAAACTAGCTTATTCTAGTACATTTCCCTTATTTATTCTACTCAAGGATACAGTGCCTCCAAACTCCCTTCTATCTAATCACATATAGCAGGTTCTAAGACTATCATCTTATTCATAAAGTATTCCAAGTATTTCAAAACATAGTTATGTTGCTGCAATTAAAGGAAGCTGTATGTTATTTTTGAAGCTGGTGTCAGGTATCACAAAGAACCTGTGCAAATATAGTGAGCAATTAAGACAGATGAAAGTTTACCTTAGAGTCACAAAACCGACGATCAATTCCATGCTGGCATATTATTACAGATTTTGGCCTTTCCAGTTCAAACTCCCGGCATACCACATGAAATACAAAGGTCTGGCCCCATTCCAGAAGACACCCGAGCTGTAAGCAAATAACAACACATTGTCTAACAGTAAGTACACAAAATGAACTTCTGGTATTCGACAAAGTACTGAAAGAACATCACCAAAGGTTGGGAAGTGAGCAGGAGTAAAAACAAACCGAAGACCCTACCATAACATTCTGCCTGCATTATCTTGCTTACATACAGTCTATTTTCTGTTGCTCAAGACTGACTGTTATGTTTGTGTGTGCCACAACATGCAAGTCCCTGAAGTTCTTCATGGATAACACTGTGATGTTAAGTAATTTTCTAAATTATTTCTTAATATAAGGCAACAGCTTTTGTTATTACGACCAACTGAGGACTTTGTTGTAAAGACAGAGCTCCCCTTATTTCACCTGAAAAAAATACCTCAAAACACTCTATTACCATTCATAACTTAAATGTCAGACTTCCTTGTATAAGTAACAAAGCTACATTTAGAAAGCATAGGAGAAAACTGGCTAAACAGAACACTGCTGAATCTCGCTGGACCTAGTAATTAGCCTACTGTTGATTTAAATCTTTTATATAGTTAGTTCGTTCATAAAGGAAATGATTCATGACTGTCTGTCTCTATTATGAGAGGGAAATGAGTTTTCTTTGGCTAGCCAAAGGAAATGGCACTTAAAATCAGCAGTAATTTAACTGGAATTTAATACAGCTGTGACTGTCCTGCACAAAATCTCTCCTCCTTCCTTTAGTGTTGTCCCTTCACAAATTCTTGCAATACGTCACACTATGGGAGACAAAAAGCCAATGACCCTGATAAAGCAAGTGCAAGCTCTGCTCCACAGCAGCACTGACAACAAAAAAATAAAATAAAATAAAAATCCTGTATGAAGCATAGAGCTGAGAATGGCTTTGTAGAGAAAGAAAATCCTTAAGTTCATCAAGCATTTAGAAATGTTCTCTAACCTTAGAGTACTTTGAATCAACTAGGTTTAATTTTGAAGCATAGAGCAGTGGAGTAAATAGTATAGCTTATCCAAATCAGTGACAGCATTTTGGAAAATACTGCCACAAAAGTCTGTATAGGTAGCATGAAAACGCATCTGCAGTCTATTCTTTTAATTTACTGAAATTGCTCGTATGCCTTATTTGCTGCACAAGCCTCCAAATGAAATACATGTTTAAACCTAGAAAATAATGCCAATTTTTAGAGGAATAAGAGGATGTAGAAGTGTCTTTAAAAAATTTTAAAAATAAATAAATAAACCAACTACTAAATAGAATTTATATACTTTTCTCATGTCTCAGAATACACTCACAAAGCAACCTCTTTTAAAGCTCTGGCAGACCACACCAGAAACAAATTGAAGTGATCTGCCTATTGTATACTCGGAGCCATTATTATATCTGGAAAAATAAAAGTCACATAAATGGCAAAACTAAAGGGAGTTAGTGCTAAGACTGACCTAAGTAAATCCAATACTATGAAAGCACACTATGTTCCAGTGGGACACCAAGCATCAGAGTTTATGCCGCGAGCTGCATGACTGAGCTACCAGCTACTCTCCTGCTGAGGCCTGTCCCTACTACTTCCCACAAATTACATCATTTGTCTCCTACTTTCAAACGTGACTTTGTGCATAGCTTTCTATGGAAAGCCAGAACTTTATCTGCAAGCTAAATTCTTGCCAGATGCTCAACTTGATATCCTTACTGCTGGCAGCATCCCTTCATGCAAACACCTATGTATCTCCAAGGACCTGCCATCTGAGGGATATCAAACTGCCTTGCAGGATGCAATCATGACTGAATACTTCATTTGTCCTTCCCAGAGAGTTAACCAGCAGGGGTAACGAACCTGCATCTCCAGAAGTCAGCATCATAAAATAAAAGTAACCTCAGAGGAAGTCACAGACAACTAAGTCATCTCATACTTGAACCTTTTGAATAGATTTTCCTTGCTCCTCTTCATCACATTATCTAGTTTATGGCTTAAGGCATCCCAAAACACCTGCTCTATTTACAGAGAAGTATTATTTACTCTGCAATTAAACCACTTAAAGTGCATGTAAATACTGATTTGTTCATGCTCTGTTACCATCATCCCGTCAAATTCTCATATAACACTAGCCGCCCTGCTACACCTAGAATTAAGATGAGTATCAGATTCAGCTCATTTGGCATCTCCTATCCATTTACAGAAATGGTTAGATTTTCAAACTATAAAATTAAGGTTACTTAAGGCACAGATGCATCCAAATTTAGCTGAGATCATGTGCTTTCCAAAATCTGTGCTGTGCCAGTGGTACAAGAAAGAATAAACGTAATACTTCAAAGCACACAGTTTCTAGATGGTACCTGTGGTGCCGTAACTTTGGCTGTAAGACTTCCAGCCTGTACATCTATCAGCCACGCATATTCTAAAGTATCACTTCCAAGAGGCAGACCTTCTGCTGAAAACATTGCGTGAGCACGCAGCTGCAGACCTGACAGGCTGATGTGACCCTCTCGAAGAACTTCATCCACTGCAGGTCGCTGTTAAGGACAAGGAAGTTAAAGCTAATATTTGCAAAGAACGCATCAATAGGAAGCGCAAAAACGGCGTAGCCAGAGATACTTCATACACATTCAGATATCTTCACCTCTTAAATCCTATTGACCTTTGTACAGCGAGATAGTCCCAAGACTTCTTCTCAGTGTGACCCACACAACAACATATATGCATATCTTAGAGGGGGAAAGAGAACTTTCTCTAACAGAAGTTTGTTTTAATTTCTAGCAGCCATCACCAACAACCTTCCCTTGGTGAACTCCACACAGTGACATCTAGACACCATCTGTTAAATATTACTGCAATAAAATATAAACAAAGAATGGAAGAGCATATTTAACAATGGAAGTGATGAAGAGGTTAGAAAACATGACATACAAAAGGTTTGCTACTATCAGAAAGCAGACACCTTATAACAAAAAATAAAATTAAATTTAAAAAAAACGGACAATAAACATCTAAGGCTGCCCTCTAAGTTGTACTTTCCACCGAAGTATTTCTTGGCTACCAAAAGCAAAGGTACTCATTTGCAGATATGAAAATTCAGATGTAATGCTTTTGAAAAGAATATTACTCCACCAGCCAGAAAAGAAACTGAAAAGATAAAAACAGCACAGGCAGACACAAGAAACTTGTGACTGCATGGAGGTTTGCTGTGGATTAAAGCCAGTAAGTCAACAGCAAAACTTCTCTTTCATTCAGTTTTTTCAGCTTGTTATCTTGCCAGGTTTGTTTTCCACTGTCAGCAAACCCTTTGGAGTTGCTTAATGAAGAAGAAACATGCCCTGCTCTTTTGATATCACTGGCAACCCATGTCTCGATTCAGAAGCTGTTTCAAAACAATATCAATGAGAAATATGAAGCAACGATACTTGCCCAGCTAGGCAGAGGGATAATTCCTGTTCTATACACATTAGTACTACGAACTTCTCACTTTAAGGTTGACCTGGGAAGTATCAAACAGCACTTTTGAAATACGTAAGATGAATAAGTGGTCAATTTTTTTTTAAACCCAAAATATTGATGTTTCCAACATTAAATGGCAAGAATTAACACAAAATCAAACACTAGGTAATAGTAACACACATAACTGATCTAAACTTCCTTCACATTAGTCTTGATAAACATGCCACCCTGCATGTTTATCATTTCAACCAACAGAAATTCCCAGGCAGAAGTCTTATTTGTCTGAGTTAATGTTTCTGAATTAAAATAAATCCAACCAAAAAGAACACATTAAACCTGAGGCAAAATATGTAATCACAGCGTTACTAAGTATAAACAGGGTGAATACTGATAAGAAGTCATGCAATAAATCTCAGGGCTGTGAAACTATATCATAAAAAAAAAAAACCCCAAAATCCAAAAAAAAGTAAGGTTTTGCCTGCAACCTCATTTCTGCTCCCATATACATATGAATTGCAATACAATAATTAATTTACAGGTTTGGACAACATTTAAGGGCCTCATTCAATGCATAAAATAGATTGTTTCTTAATTAAGCAGCTATTCAAATGCTTGAATTCCTCACAGGATAAACCACACAAAACAAAACCCCCACAAAAAAAAAATATACAAAACCCTTCCAGCAGATTTGGATAACAACTGGAAATTCATAGGATGCAATTTTTTCATTACATAAATGTTTGTGTGTTCAAGCTGTCATTGTCATCAGCTTCAACTGCACCTTCTGACAACTTCATTCGATTGAAAAACAAGCCCCACAACCCGGATACTTAGCTCCTGACAAAAGCTATGAGGAAAATGGAATTGTGTCTGCCACCACGCTGTCAGTACATCTGAATTCTGCAGCTCTATCAAAAGACAGCTCTATTAATCCCATACAGACTATGCATCCGCAATTCCTGTGACTTCACACCATCCCTTTCTTCAGACTGCCACTAAAGACAACTGCAGTGTTGCAACCAAAAACCAAGATGCTTAGATTCTAGATTCCCATCGGGGATTTCTCCTTCACTAATCAGAGCTTGACAGAATAACATCTCAAA
>WEKW01018609.1:0-22997 GCA_013389905.1 Sula dactylatra | reverse complement strand
ACAGGAAAAAAAAAAAAGAAATTAAGCAGTGATTGCTCGTCAGGTATGTACCAGTAAGGGTCTTCATGAAGTCTGGAAGGAGGCTGATTCACTAAGATGCAGAGCAATATCTTTTATGAACTGAAGAAGTTTTTTTCTAATCAACAGTTAAGCTGCCAAGCAAGTCTGCTTAATTTCACTTCCACCCTGTGACAAGCAGCTGCTGTTTTAGCATTTTCATGACACTGATGTAACAAGTAAAGGAGGAAATAAACTACCTCTGCTGGTAGAATAAGGAAAACTTTGCTGTGGTATTTTGACTTAATTTATATTTGGAATTACATCCTGGTTCAGTCTGCCCTTCCCTCCTCTCTCCCTCATGCACACTTTTTCTCTCTTTTTTATCTCGTGTTTCTCTGTGTTGTTTTTGCAGTGAAGAATGTGCTGTGTAAAGTTTAATGAACTTGGATCATTCCTCATCAGAGAGAGATTTATCTTGGAGGATTTCAAGCCACGTTTTTCCTTTAGAACTGTTTACTATGAACTTTTTCAGTTGACATGAAAGAATGTGTGTGCTTCTTGAGGATAAAGGGAACAATTTTCTGTAAATATTATTTCCCAGTTCTAGTCTGAGTTTGTGTCAAAGCTGTGTTCCTGTCTAGAAGAAGCAACCCATCCATGTAGTTTTTATTTTCCATGTGAAATTTTCATTTAATTAGTTTGTTACTGTATACATGTATAGCTGAAATTGTTTATTTAATCTGAAGTAAAGGAGGCAGTTGCCATCTTACAGTGTTTTAGCTGCTTGGTTTAAGCTACATGGCCATTGTTTTTCTAGCAAGTGCTAGAAAATATGTGCCATAATTTGGATTTTCTGTTCTTGGGGAAGAATCTGCTTTTTTAGGATGGTATCAGAAATATGTGTTCGTGTGTGTAATGAATTTTCTGAAGGTATGTAGTAACTGCTGAAGAAATGTCTTTCTTCTGAAGAATGGCATAATTTTTTGCAGTTTACTGTAGAGAATGTAATGTTTTACAGAAATTCAGAAGACAAGGTTTGTGCCCCGGAGAAGTCACAAAATTCACCAAAGAATTCTGTCTGTGTGATAGCCAGGCTAAAACCCCTCATAGATTTGGGAGCATATGCTGAATACTTTAGATATTCAAGTAACACAAAGCTGTCCAGTCCAACTGGGCACTGTGCATGTACTCATTGTGTCCTCTCCATACTTTCCTACTGCTGTGCTGACATTTTAAGCTTTTCCAGAGCATTTTTCTTGCCACATCATCTAATTTGATATGTATGATGGATGAATTGGCTCTGGTCCACCAACCAGTGGTTGATAGGAGGATTTATAAAGGAGGACACCATTATGCAGTGGCTCAAATATGCTTCTAAACACAGTGTTCAAAGGAACCCCACCTGTAAATGTAGCCCCATTATTTCTTTCATCACGTGACACCTTTATATGATGGCACTGAAATGAAGTGTAATCCTTTGATTCAGATGTCTGCTACTGTTATGTGAACTAGGATTTACAATGTCTCCAAGAATTTGACCTTTTAGAAGGATGGAAGATTCAACTTCCTTACTTCTACATTGGAAGGCTTGATAAACCTGGAAGAAATGCATTTCAGTTGGGAAACACTTGCAAGTGTAGAAGTTCATAGTATCAAACATCATATGTAGTAACTTTACTTATCCACAGTCTTTCATTTCTATAGAAAAAAAAAAATTATGAAAATCACCAAATAAATAAAAAATAAACTCTCTCTGTTGGAAGAGAATAACTGAGTTGGTGAGATGTGAGGTGAGGCTACTCTTTTCCTACTTTTATGCAAATTAGTCTTCACAACTGTCAAGGAGTTCTTAAATTTTGCATATTACCTTTTATTTGGCAGTATCCTTTATTTCTTGAAATAAAACCTGCAGAATAATACTGTCATATAATGCAGACAGTAAACAAGAGTGAAAAGTGAAATCATATTGCTGTTGCTGTAAATTGGTAGAATCAATGAAGACTAAAAAACAAAGTCCTTTGTTGAGAAATCAGTATGATATTAAATGGTTATGCAGTACTACTAGAGTTGACATGTTATCATAGAGGTATCTAGAGGTGCCAATGGATTTGATTATTTCTCTTGTAGCACTTGTGTCCAGAATATGTCTTCTGAAAATCCATGTAATCCTGGTGGCATATAAATTTTCTTGGTATTTAATTTCTATCAGTAAAGTTTCTTTGGGAATGTCCACATTTGGTAGCATGGCCAAAGCTCCCTATCACCTGAAACTTGTGTGCTGAAAGGCTCATTGAATATAATTAAACCTTCTCGAGATCAATGAAATAGATACTCTCCCACTTTCCTATGGGGTCCATTCATTAGGCTTTCTTGAAACACCCGTCAAAAGTTCAGAGAATTTGAACTAGCTCTCCTGCCTTGTTTATGGATGTTTTACTCTGAAACCACTCTACTGTTTTTCCTCTTCCTCACAATAACCTTTGTATCTCATACTCCAGGAAATCCACCTCTTGTGATCCTGTCTAGGCAATCCACCCTTTTGCCCTTCTAATCATGTATCTCTGTTTTCAGCACAGGCTTCCAGTTCTCCCCTTTTTCCTAGCCAATGCATTGTTTCTGTGGGCAGATAAATAATTTTGTCTGTGACACCTGAAGTGCAGAAGTGCAGAGGAAGGAAGAACCTTCCTCTTGTTTCTACTGGTTCCTTTCCTAAAGCGTTTTCCTCCTCTTTTCCTGACACCCTTGTTTCTTGTATCCTCACTGCTCCTTGTTCTAGCTTGTGATCTTCATCTGCAAGGAGAAGGAAGGGCTGTGTCTGGTGCAGCTCTTGTGACGCATTGCTCAGACCTTTCTCAGCTCTCCATTTCACAGAGCAAGGGCATGCATCAGGACAACCCAGCCTAGGTTTAATCAGATGGACAGTGGAAGAAGAGGTTGCAGTCTCTAGTCTTACTTGCATTCTCTGCATTGGTCAAAATACTACATTACTCTCCTGGAAAGAAAGACAGAATTTTTCTGGAGCTTCTGATACCCTTCAACTCATCTTGATACGTATTATCCCAATTTACCCTCCTCTTCCAGAGGTGGAAGCAATAGAGGGTATAATGCTAGTTTTGAGAAAGCATGTTTTTAAAATAAAGGGTCACTAGAATCGTGATATATCAGCACAGTTTTTTTACTTCAATATTTTTCTGTACTGGTATTTGCTGCACAAGATTTAAAGCTTTAGAATTTCTAAAAGATTTTATTATCTCTGTTCATCATGACAGTAAAAAAAAAACTTACCTAGTTCTGTTTCAGACATCTTATTTTGAAGTCATATAATCTTTAACATTAATTCTTTACTCTGAGCTCTAAATTTTAGTTGTCTTCTATATCAATGCTTTGATTCTAGTTATGTTTATAAAGAAATTTCCAGAAATAGCATTTCCCTGAGATAGTCTAAGTTTAGCTCTACATTCACAAGGCTTATTTTTATTTTGAAGAAGTATCTGTTTCCAGGTTGGATCTTGCAGGCATCACCTCTAAGCAGGTTTGCAGTGCTGTATCTGCTGTTTTTTTGATGCACTGTACATATGTATGCTTGCTAGGTGTGACTTTTTTCTCCTTACTCTGAGTTGGCAGCTCTTGGCTGCATCACCTGCAGTAGTATATTGTTTTGCAAATACTATGCATGGCCCTCCACCCTGTATGCTTCTTGTCTTACACTGTTTCTAGCAGTATTTCCTTTGTGAGGGTTCTTCTAAGTTTTTATTTTGTATTCTTTCATTTTTTATTTTCTTCTCTCACCAAAGTAAGTATTTTTTTTTTCTTTTGGTCATTTTCTTTTTGTCCTCAGTGATTTCTGCAGCCTGCCATGTCACATATCATTCTTTTCCAAGTGTGAAGTCATATCTTTTGTTAGCTCCTTGCCCCTCGCCCTCCACCCTGCAGCTTTGGCTATCTGAACTGAATTAGTATCTGATCTGCTATAATGAAATCTGCCAAGTGCCTTAATTATAGGTCTGACTTATTAGTTTAAAATGAATAAAAGATTCTTCAAGGAATTCTTTCACTTTTTGCATTGTCATTTGCAATCTTTCAAAAGTGTCTCTTCTGGAGGTTTCAATATTATTGCAATTTCAGTTCAGAGCTTGCGCTTTCAGTCTGGCTCTGTTTGGAAGCTGGTGAAGTCATCAGTAGGTACAGGTTCAGCAAAAATAAAAAAGTAGTTATCAGTGAAATTTATTTTTTGCTTCAGGTGGATTCCAGCTTTTCCCATACAGATGTCAGATACTTATCTGATTTTCTTCCTACCATTCATCAATGTAACACTAGTTTTGGCTTCTTAGTGGCCTTTAGTTCCTGCACTATTTTTCCCTCTCTGTCATTCTTAGGGGTCTAGTTTCCTTACTTCTCTGATAATCATAAATTAGTTTAGCTCCTAACTATGGAGTTTTGGACTTATAACTTTGGAGTTTTGTGGTCCAAACACCTGCTTAAAAAAGAGCTAATATTAGATCAGGTTGTGCGGGGACTTAACCAGGCATTTTGAGTATTTCCAGTAATGAAGATCACATAGTCTTGTGTGAGTTCCAATTTGGTTTTGTTTGTTTGCTTGTTTGTTTATGAAGAGAGCAGAAGGAGTATTAAAATGGCAAGTGTTATGAAAGTTCAAGCCCCCTATTTGAGAGTCTGTGACGCAGGGAGATGCTGCACCTAACCATATCCTAATTTTCCTGGCTAGTTGCTCAAGAACGATCGGTGCATATTTCTGAAGGTGCTTACATTGATGTGACTCCACAGAAAGTGACAGTAATTCTGCTGGAACTGTAGGTATGGCTGATAGAATATAACTCTCCATGAGTGAAACGGACTGTATAGCCAGAACCTGACCATTATATAAAGAACATATTAACACCCCCCGCCCCAAAACAAAACAAAAAAACCCAAGCTAATCTTCAGTAGGAAATCAATCCTTTTGTATTCTTTTTGTCTTACTATAAATTATTATTCATAAATTTATTATAAATTTGTCTTTCTATAAATTTTTCTTTAAGTTCTTTGTTCTGTGATAGTGACCATTTTGCTGTATTTGAACTAATGTATTCCATTCAAATATTTTAATGTTACTGGGAATCTTAATTTTCAGAATATCATAGAATCATAGAACGGTTTGGTTTGGAAGGGACCTTTAGAGGTCATCTAGTCCAACCCCCCTGCAGTGAGCAGGGACATCTTCAACCGGACCAGGTTGCTCAGAGCCCCGTCCAACCTGACCTTGAATGTCTCTAGGGATGGGGCCTCTACAACCTCTCTGGGCAACCTTTTCCAGTGCTTCACCAACCTCATTGTACAAATTTTTTTTCTTATATCCAGTCTGAATATAACCTCTTTTAGTTTAAAACCATTACCCCTTGTCCTGTCACAATAGGCCTTGCTAAAAAGATTGCTCCCATCCTTCCTGTAGTCCCCCTTTACATACTGAAAGGCTGCAGAAAGGTCTCCCCGCAGCCTTCTCTTCTCCAGGCTGAACAACCCCAACTCTCTCAGCCTGTCCTTGTAGAAGAGGTGCTCCAGCCCTCAGATCATTTTTGAGGCCCTCCTCTGGACCCGCTCCAACAGTTCCATGTCCTTCTTGTGTTGAGGGCTCCAGAGCTGGATGCAATATCAGTCAAATGTTATATATTTGTCTAAATGAAAATTGGTGTTACACAGAGGTATGGTGTGGGATGGTAAAGGCTCCTTGATTTAAATGAAAAAGTCCAGAAAAAAGTGGAGAATAGTATTTGAGTGGGGAAGCTTTGTACTTACCTCCCTGAGGAAGAGAGTGTTATATTTGCCCAGTGGTGAGTATGGAGAGTTAATAAATGCTGTGTAGGAATTGAAAATAATTCCTATCCACCATTTCAGAAATTTTTAGTAGTGTTTGGAAATGAAGACTATCCTTGAAAGACAGATGGCAATTGCATACGAAGCACTTTCTGAACTGTTTGCTGCCTCAGGCTCTCTGATAAAATAGAAAAGTTGATGATATGTACTGTATTATCCTTTCATGGATTAATAATCTCTTCTTATAGGTTGCTTCTATAGGCACTTCATTTTACATAGATAGTTCAGCTGTAAGGTATTACGTTTTCATTACAAAAAGCGTTGGGTTTTGCCTGTGTCATTTAAATGTTTGAGAGTAGCTTTATAAGTAGGATTTTGAAGTTAAAAGTTGTAGCTTTTTTCCTTAAGGTTTCAGTAGTGACTACTCTGCTTCTGTGTTCATGTGACTTTAATGTTTCCGTTTCATCTTAAATGTTGAGTATATTAAATATTCCAAAATTTGAATGCATTAGAATTGTGTTAGTATCTCATCCTTGCTTAGAACATGTTCAGTTTTCATATGCATTTATACCTAAACCCTAATTTTGATAACTCCATCCCATACTAACCCTGTATTATTGATAAACCAAAGTCATGTGCACAATATAACATGCTTCATGAAACAGTAGGAATCACATTAAAAAAGCTGTTTCTACAGATAACTTGTAATTACTACAGCAAACCCCAGGAAACTATAGGCAACTCTTTGTGCTTGGTACATTTACATAATCCATTCAGTGACGTGCTGCCTTTGACATTTCAGTGAAATATAAGACCAGAAGGAGGGAGTGCTGATATAATTAGATATTAAACCTTTTTATGTGGGGTCTTCTGTCCCCGAAGACCTGCTTATGGTTGCAAATTTTCTTTATCATGACTAAAAATAAGCTGTCCAAGCACGTATGAGACCTACCATATTATATTTTCCAGAAGATTTGCAAAATTTCACAAGCTGTGACTGTCTTACCAGATCAATAACGTAGCCGGATGGGCATATACTGCCAGGAATTTTTTTCTTTTTTCCTTCCTGTTTTAAATATTAACCATACTGCATGCAGATCCCTTCATATATTCAGTTCTTCTGTGTTCTTATGTGATAGACATTCACCATAAGACACTTACCAAGTTAGAGGAAGCAGTTCAAGAATACTTTTGCTTGCTTTTATAAAGCTTGGGCTCTCTAAATGAATTCTGAACTTCCCATGTTGTCTACTGACAAATATTGTGCATAAGAAACTCATATTATTGTAGGTCACTGAATTAATTTTTAAAATGCCAATTGACATGATTCCCTTAGGGAGTTGTAAATTGCAGCTTTATATTATGTTCCGGCACAAATGTGGAAATTCAGTGTTTTAGAAGGGAAAACATTTGTCGTACTGAAAGAGCTTTACATGAATCAGGTGATACTTTTCTAGCATTTAAATTCTAATAGATGGAAATAGACAGGCTTTCTGGAGATTTTTCACTGATATTGCATGTTTAACTCTTGGGAGAAAATTGGGATTGGTGTCCTTAATTCTGGCACCAAACTTCACAACTGCAGTTGATTGTTGTATTTTGCGTAACCAAAAATGGGAGTTAAAGTACTAATAGTGGATGGAGCTTGGTTCAGTCCAGACATAGGGACACTAAATGCAAGAAGAGAAACAGCCGAAGATTGGCTCCGGAGCTGTTTGTGTGAGTGTTTGTTGACTGGAGAGATCTATGGGATGGTACTGGTATTTGTTGTATCCTGCTGACATAGGGCATGCATTCTCTTTCCATCAGATAGTCAAAAATAGAGCACTGTAGATGAGAGATGATAATTAACCAATAAAATAGGCTTTTCTCTTAATTATAACACTGCCCAGTAGCAGTGCTGCACTTAATGGCTTGCTGGCAAGTGCTCTGTATTCCTTGTGTGCTGAAGTTTATAAAAATGGTAATTTTTATTCTGTAGAATTGTGAAACGTGATACTCGGTTTAAAAGTCTGAAAGCAGGGTTGCTGTCTATGGCCCTCTAACATCATCTTGTCTACTTGAAAATTATAACTTGTTTGGGACTGATACCAAAGTCACCAGAATTAACAAATCACTTATTGTGAAAATGCTGTGAGTTTCTACAAGCACAATTGTACACTAGCATATCATTCTGATCTTTTCCATTTCAAGATTTTTGCCTGTAGGTATGCTTCTCTGCTTACAGTAGGACTTTTTTCAGTTAAAATAGCAGAGTAATTGTGACCCTCTGAAACTTGTCTGTGATACTGTTGAGCCATGACTCTTGAATTGGGAATCCTCACCTTAGTTACAGGAAATACACGATGAAAACAGTTAATCTACTTTTAACTAGCTAGGATAAAACACTGGGTATTACATGATATAGAATATTTTTTTGGCAGCAAGAAGAAAGACTTTATAGTATATTGTTTCATTTTCCAATTCACATCTCTAATTTTGTCCTTGAATAAGTAGAGCTGTTTCTGGCATTCTCCAGTGAGTGGTTATATTAATAATGCTTCTTTCATTTTAAATTTACATTTTTTGTCAGAGCTTATTCAATTTTTTTGAGAGTTTGGTTTTGTAGCTTTTATCCGCATGTGAAGCTTTTAATGGCACCATAGCATGTCAAGATATCATCAGCTACTTTATGCTGAACTTTAAAAGCTGTTTTATATGTCTTTTTGGGTACACATGGTTAATAATGGGTTAAAAGCTAACATCAGTTGAGGGAAGAAGAGAGAGGGAGAGAAATGCTTTCTTTGTATTGTTCAGACTGCACAGTGAATTTACATGAGAATTTTATCAGCATTCTTGGTGATATGCCTACTCAGAATGAATTCCCCACAGATGCAAATTTTTTGGACTGGTTTCTTTATCTTTCTTCTTTTGAGATACTGGATTAAAAGGATGATCTGCCTTTTATGTCTAGAGAATGCTGCCTTGAGATTTGCCATATATTTCAGACAGCCTGTCCAGCTGTTGAAAGTAAAGAGCAATTCTGCAGACAGCTTTGACTTGTACTAGGGGTGAGGTCAAGGGAAGGAAATAGGGAGAGCAGCCACTCCTTTTTACTATAGTTAGTGGAAATTACTCAAAACACTCCATACTCTGAGCATAAGTCTGCCTATGTATAAGAAACCTAGAAAAGTTGGATATTTTTTTAAGGCAAGTATCCATGTCTTTATATCTTCACTAAACTGGAAGACATAGACCATAGGGTCACATTCTTGATCATAGGGTAATTCAGGTTGGAAGGGACCTCAGGAGGTCCAACCTCTTACTCAAAGCAGGGCCAACTATGATGTCAGACAAGGTTCTGCTGGGCTTTATCCAGTTCAGTCTTGAAGACTTCTGAAGATGGAGACTGTATAACCTTTCTGGGCAGCCTCTTCTACTGCGTGGCTGTCCTCACTGGGAAAAAATTTCTCCTTATATCCGGTGTGAACCTGTCTTGTTTTAACTTTTGCCTGATGTCTCTTGTCCACTCACCATGTACTAGTGTGAAGAGCCTGGCTGTGTCTTCTTGATAAGCTTGTAAGTATTGGCATGCTGCTACATCCACTCAGAGCCATCACTTCTCCAGGCTGAGCAGGCTCTTTCCTTTAGCTTCTCCTTGCAGGGCTAGTGCATCAGCCCCTGACTGGCTTGGTGGCCCTCTGCTGAACATGCTCCACTTTACCAATGTCTTTCCTTTTCTTGGGGGCTCAAAACTGGAGTCAGAATTTTTAGATTCCCTGTCTGTGAGCATATCAACTGATCCCTGTGATTTAGTGTCATCTGCAAAGTTGATGACTATGCACTCTGTCACATCCAGGTCACTGATAATGAAGTTGAACAGGAAGGGATAGACACCTGTAGTAGTTAATTTGTTACTGGCCCCCAGGCAGAGTGCCACCCATGAACCATTACCCTTTGAGTCTGATCGTCCAACCGTTTTGTTTTTTTATGTTTGATTTTCCACCCATTCAGACTGCAACACGCTGACATGGATACAAGAATATTGTGAGAGACAGTGCTCCTTGTGAGAATCCAGAAAAATTGCATGAGCATTATTGACTTTCATGTTCTTTTTCAGAGTTAGAAACACTTCAATTAATAATATTGTAGTAAGACTTGCAGGTATAATATAGTAGATTAATATATTTTGTATTGCAATTAAAGTAGCTCTCTTGTGTAGATGACTAAGTTACAAGTCACTAACCTAAACTCAGTAAAGTCAAATAGAGGATAACTATTGCTTTGACTTGGAAATACTTGTGGTTGGGGTTTTTTTCCTCCTAGTTCTTTGCTTAAGTTCCCAAATTGTAGCAGAAGATTTTTAAGACCAGTGTTTTCCGAATTGGATGCCTGCAGATAATGTGGCAAAAAGCCAAACTGAAAAATATGTTTGTTTGTTTAGAATGAAGTTTTGATCTGTAAGGAAGACTTGGAAGACTGTTAACCTGTATGTAGTACAATAGTGTGGTTAGTGTCATTTGTTTTTCTAAACTGAGAACAGTGGTTTATTCTACTTAAAAGCCAGTCATCAGTATCTGTAAGGATTTTTGCTGGTTTTAATGTGAGTAGAACACTGGACTCTTTATGTAACTTCGAGTAAATTAGTTGCGTGGGCTTTTTTTCTAGCACATGAGGACGACAGAATCAAATGATTGCATTAGAATGCATGTTTGCATGATTGTTAGAAGGGTTTTTGTTGTGTTTTCGGTTTGTGGGTTGTTTTTTTTTTCTTTTCTTTTCCCCTTCAGATGGAACTACTGTAGGAGGTAGCATGATTTCATGGCCTGATTGGTTCTGTTCTCTTTGGAGAAAATGCTGAGGACTAAATTAGGAGAAGGTATAGAATTCATTTTGTGTAATATTGTGAAATTGGAAGGCTGACATTTTAAGCTGTAAGCACGATCAGCAAAACCTAGAAAAAAAGTCATTCTGCTTGGTGTAGTCTGGGATTTAATGCATTACCTACTGCATCACAAAAAAAAAAATCATTTACTAATGTAACTGAAAAACGACTGTTACTTCAAGGCAGTGGTGTGTCAGGTAGCTCTTGCACTGTTGCACGGCACCTAGAGTTCTCAGGATAGGTAGTGGTAGTGACACATATTCTGAAAATTACATTTGTGTTATGGAAAAAAATGTGTTGTTTTCTTACTTTAGGTCCAAGCATCATGAGGATGACATAGGGCTCCTCTCTGTTTCAGTAAATTACAGAAGTTGTAACTTCCTACATCTTGCCTCCTGTTTTGTTACAGGAGTGGCACTAGAGGGGGAAAATGTCTGCTCTGGGCAAGAAAATCCAAATGGATATACTAAATCATTTTAGAGTGTAGTTAGCATGCGTTGTCATGGGCCTAGAAAAAAATCTGAGGATATAGGTCTTGATGTAACTTTTGATTGTATATATCCCATAGCTTTGAGAAGTGTTGTGCAACTTCCAAATACGCTTTATAAGTAATAGTTGTTCTTTTTAATTTTAAAGGCTTTTGTGCCTGTGTGTACCACTCATCAGGAAAAAAACCCCAAACTTATTCAGTCAACTACACTGTGTTCGGCTCTTTATCTTTTTGAGCCTGAGACAACTTCAAGGAACTCAATATTTGTCATCCTCTCCCATACACCTTTCATAGCTTTTTTTCACCCAACTGCAAGAAAAAGTAGCATGTGTGATATGTATGTGTACATATGTATATATGTGTGTCTATATATATATATGTAAAAACTGTTAGTAGCGTCACGTAATATTATGAAATGCTGTAAAACTATCAATGCATTTCTAATCTGATAAGTTTGTTACCAACCACACAAAAGCTTTGTTTCTTCTTTTTCTTTAAATTTGGGACAGCTTCTTAAAAAGCCCTACTTATCACTGTGCAGCTTTGCATACTAGAATATCCTGTAATTTCCACCTTTTATTGTAAAGAAACAAAATATATGCATTTTGCACTGATACAAAAAAAGTGCTTGAAAGAAAGCTCTTTCAGTGTGATTGCTTTTGTAACTCTATTGAAACTACTTTGTACTATGAGGGATAGTCTTGAATTTTTTTGATAAATACTGTCTGTGGAAACCTCCTTGTATGTAGAAACTTAATTTATTGTAGCAGTTTCCAGGCACATACACTTAATTTGTCTCTTAATGTAAAACAGACCATGAGAAGTGGCATACACAAAACATTTTTACCTGTAGAGTTGACAGGGTTTGTTTTTTGAGGGGAGGGTTTATATTTTTGTATTACTTTTTATTTTGTATTATTATTTTAATACTGAGGTGATGCACATTTTAAACCAAGTCAGCTGGGGCTTGCTTTAAAATATGTATATGTGTTTCACTTGCTGGCATTCTTTTTGAAAGCTGTTGACAGATAACATTAACTATCACAGTATCTGGTTTAATTCCTGAGGCGTACTGTGATTAAGGGATCTCGTCTGTACAAAGTTTCAGCCTTTCTGACAAATGCCATACCTGGCAGATTGGGTTCAAGGTTATTGTCGGAGTTTTAACAATTTGTCCATGGTTGGTTGCTTCCGCAGTCTGTCGTGGTTTAACCCCACCTGGCAGATAAGCCCCACACCGCCTCTCGCTCACTCCCTGCCCCAGGATGGGAGAGAGATGTGGAAGAGTAAAAGTGAGAAAACTCATGGGTTGAGATAAAGACAGTTTAATAGGTAAAGCAAAAGCTGCACGCACAAGCAAAGCAAAACAAAGAATTAATTCACTGCTTCCCATTGGCAGGCAGGTGTTCAGCCATCTCCAGGAAAGCAGGGCTCCATCATGTGTAATGGTTACTTAGGAAGACAAATGCCATCACTCTGAACGTCCCCCCTTTGTTCTTCTTCCCTAGCTTTATATTGCTGAGCATGACATCATATGATATGGAATATCCCTTTGGTCAGTTGGGGTCAGCTGTCCCGACTACATCCTTTCCCAGCTTCTTGTGCACCCCCAGCCTGCTCGCTGGTGGAGTGGGGTGAGAAGCAGAAGAGGCCTTGACTCTGTGTAAGCACTGCTCAGCAGTAATGAAAACTTCCCTGTGTTACCAACACTGTTTTCAGCACAAATCCAAAACACAGCCCCGCACTAGCTACTGTGAAGAAATTAATTGTACCCCAGCCAAAACCAGCACACAGTCTTAATAGTATTTTCCTGAAAGCCTGTTTTTCTGTATTTCAAAATATCACACCTCTAGCTATCCCTTTTCTACTAGTTATGTTATTTGATCACAAGAGTGACTTGCTGTTTATTAGTAATGCATGAAATACATGGAAATCTTAGGTCTCTGTCTATCTATAAGATAGAACCAAATCAAAATGATGATACTTCAACTGCAAAGTGATGAAAACAGGTTTAGGACTGATCTGATCTAGTAATCAATATTCCAGATTTAGTATTTGTGTTCTGTGAACTTGATTTGTTTGTAGTTTTCACTGAAATTTTAAAAACAAATACACAGCTACATTATGTTCAGTGGCTAGATTACATGTGCATGAAATTACTGAATGGATTGTCTAATGATTTCTCTTCTTCAAGCTCTGCTTTTGCATATAGCCCTGGAATGGAAAGGTTAGTAAATATACTTTCTTGATTCTTTCCTTCCTTCTTTAAAGTTTGCCTCATGACAGAGGAGTTATATGGAACATTTCAGTACAAAGAGAATTTTGGGGCAGAAATCATAACAAACTGAAAATTATGAAATTTATCAGAAGCTTGCAAATATTATGTTAATTAAGACTGAGACTTTTTTGGTTTTTTCTGGCAATTCAGAATTACCTTAGTCAGTTTAGAGCTTATTCTGTTCTATTAAACTGGGGAACTGAAAAAACACCTATGCAGATAAATATTGCAATTTTTAAAGAAAAGTTTGAAGACTCATAACTGACTTCTCAATTTGAGTTTGGTTTTTGTACCTCCTAAAGAAGTACTTCCTGTACTTCCTTACTTCTAGAAATTATTAAAATAATAGTTTATCACATGCAAAAGGCAGATCTGATTTCTAGATTTGATTACTATCATTAAAACCATAGTCTTTCTCTCTTATGCTCATAAACACTGACATATATATTGTTAAAATATTCAGTAGCTATTGAAGATAAATTTTTCCAGGAAATCACCTAATTATTCAATTAATTGGGTATTTTCAATTTTTGGTCATTGTAGCAAATAAGAAATGCAGATTTTTTTAGACTGCCTTTGTGAAACACCTGCTTTTATTTATGAAAATGGATATGAAAGGAATTTCTTAGCCTACCTTGTGTTTCTGCCTTTGTACTTTGGATTCTGTTCTCTGACTGAGTCACCTTAAAAGTAGGCATTATGCTGCTGAATATCAACAGACTTAATTCCTCTTTATTGGCTTTCCAAATGTATGTTTAAAAAAGGCATATAAACATCTGTTTGCAATGGTAGTGATGGCAAGTCTTCTGTTAATACTTAACTGTTTAGCTGAACAGCTGTTAAAGAAGTTATATTTCAGTAAACTGAAATTTAAAAAAGGGGGAAAAACCTTATTTGAACAATGGCTAACCCTTAGCTATTTTTATTTTTTGTAACATGATTCTAGTTTAATTTCTTTGGCATATAATCCTGTCATAGATTCATCGAATGGTTCGGGTTGGAAGGGACCTTAAAGATCACCTAGTTCCAACCCCCCTGCCATGGGCAGGGACATCTTCCACTAGACCAGGTTGCTCAAAGTCCCATCCAGCCTGGCCTTGGACACTTCCAGGGATGGGGCATCCACAGCCTCTCTGCGCAGCTGTCACATCCCACCTGAAGAGTGGGGGGAGTGACTAAGATTTGCATATCCCCTTGGTGTGGGTTAAAGTGAAATATCACTCCAGGTCCGTACATAAACATCAGCTTTAATGGGAGATTTCTATAAAACAAGTATTCTGTACATGTTGGCCCTCTCACAATTATATCTACCTAAGATGTGCGGCTTTATGGGAAGTCAAGGCAGGCCTTGCGTTACTTAACAACTTTGGGGCGGGGGGGAGAGAGATATCACCAATCCTGAATCAGCGTCGGTCCTGCCAACGGGGGTATTTGATGTAGAGAGAGACCACGAGAGCAAGCCAGAGCCCCTATTTATGGCTACCATCTGGGCGCTTCTAGAACCTTCCACTGCTTTGGCTTCTTGGAGTGTTTGAGACATCAGTCAGTCAAGAGGAGTGACACTAGGCCCTGACACTGTCAGGCAGTTTTCCAGGTTCACAGTGCAGCCACCTGGGGCTCATCCCTTACAGCAACCTGTTCCAGTGCCTCACCACCCTCAGAGTAAAGAATTTCTTCCTGATATGGAATCTAAATGTACCCTCTTTTAGTTTAAAACCATTACCCGTTGTCCTTCCACTTCAGGCCCTGGTAAAGAGTCGCTCTCCAGCTTTCTTGTAAGCCCCCTATAACTATTGAAAGGCTGCAATAAGGTCTCCCCGCAGCCTTCTCTTCTCCAGGCTGAACAGCCCCAGCACTCTCAGCCTGTCCTCGTAGGAGAGGTGCTCCATCCATCTGAGCATCTTCGTGGCCCTGCTTTGGACCCACTTGAGCAGGCCCATGTCTGTCTTATGCTGGGGGCCTCAGAGCTGAACACAGTGCTCCTGTGGGATCTCATAAGAGTGGAGTAGAGGGGCAGAATCACCTCCCTCAACCTGCTGGCCATGCTTCTTTTGATGCAGCTCAGGATATGGTTTACTTTCTGGGCTGCGAGCGCACATTTCCAGCTTCTATTCAGATTTTCATCCACCGGTACCCCCAAGTCCTTCTCTTCATGGCTGCTCTCAATCCACTCATTGGCCAGCCTGTATCCATGTTTGGGATTGCCCCGAGCCAGGTGCAGGACCTTGCACTTGGCCTTGTTGAACTTCATGAGGTTCATACATCATTCAGTAGGAGTTCACAAAAATGTCTAGGTTGAGCCTGACATAC
The DNA here is from genome assembly GCA_013389905.1 of Sula dactylatra. Taxonomy (NCBI): domain Eukaryota; kingdom Metazoa; phylum Chordata; class Aves; order Suliformes; family Sulidae; genus Sula; species Sula dactylatra. Next base: position 7,244 of record WEKW01018609.1, on the reverse strand, counting down.
TGTCATACATCAGAAACCAAGGGGCTAATGTGCCTAATAGATTAGGTCATTCTTATATAGTTACCCTCCTTCTGATGTATTTGTAAAGGATAGTATTTAACAAATAGAAGGCTATCACCCTGTTGGTCGAATTGTGAAATATCACATCTGCTATCTTTCTTTTCCTGTATGAGCAAAATGTCTATTTAAGCTCAGTCACTAACTCAATTATGAGAAAAGGTATTGAATTTTTTTTGATGAAGTGAGTCAGTAAAATTTCATTTGCAATATGAATAGAAAACATTCTAAGTATTTCAATTTTCTATCTCAAGTGTAAGAGCAGTTATTAAAAAAAAGTGTAACACCCTGCAGACAAGGAACAAAACCATGTATTTTTTTGTAGCATTCTAGTTGCCTTTGTCACTTTCTGGAATTTTGTGTGTGTGCCTGATAAATTCTACTAGCAACCACAAATTAGTTTTGGCTCCCATAGGTTTTTGTCAAACAGGTTTCCTTCACACCCCCCGATTTAAACAGAAGTATTAGCATAATGAGTGCATTTTCTTTTGAAATATGATAGACTTCTGTGAGTTAGGTATGTAAACCCTGCTTTTTCAAGTGTTGTGAAGTTAGAATACTTGTTGGGGAAAGAATAACAAAATGTGAGGCTAGGTAAGCATTAAAACAAATAATCACGCTGTTGATAATAAGGTAACAATTAAATGCCACAAAAATAAAAATTACCAAGATTTTCCCTGAAATTAAGCATATCTGTCAATCAGGCAGCTGATGATGATTCTGAGTGCTAATATGAGCAAATGTTATGACATGGTTAAATAGAAGGATGTGCTTTCTCTATGTTTTCCTTAAATATACTTACATGTTTGTCAAGTAAATATACTTTAATGTTTGTCAAGTAATAAATTTTAAAATATTTCATTATATGAACAATGAACCCTTCCTTAGTTTAAAGTAATGCTGATTAGTATTCTACATGAAGAGGCAATTTAGCTGACTCTTCAGAAGTTTTTAATATGCTTTCTCTGATTTGTCCAATTCTTTGTTGTTTATATATTCTAGCCTGAACTTACTGTTTGTGATGTGTTACGATACCAGGATGTTTGTCTGTGGGTAGGGAACCTATCTGAAGTCTGCATTTTCATCAATATTTGTCCTTAAATCACTTGCTTCCCTTGAGTTTTGCCTGAAGGGTGGAATGCTGGTCTTGCTGAGCTGTGTTGGTACCTGCCTTCATTCATACTTCTGAGCAGATGGGGTTTTGCAGTGTGGGTGTTTCAGGTTTTCTAGGTACCGCATTTCTTCTGGGTGTTAGACACTTGCGTGCACTCCTTGGCAGCAGGTCCAAAATTTACTCCCATCCTATTTGTAGAAACAAAACAGTGGATAGAGAGGCATGTTCTACATGAGGAAAAAGCAACTTGCCAAAACTCTCTCTTTCTCCCCTCTTTCCCTCTCTGTCATGGTTTTAGCTGGGATAGTTAATTTTCCTCACTGTAGCTGGTATAGTGCTGTGTTCTAGACTTGGTATGAAAATAATGTGATAACACACTGATGTTTTTAGTTGTTGCTGGGTAGCGCTTACACTGGTCAAGGACTTTTGCAGCTTCCCATGCTCTGCCAGGTGCACAAGAAGCCGGGAGGGGAGGGGATACAACTAGGAGAGCTGATCTGAATTGGCCAAAGGATATTCCATATCATGTGACATCATGCCCAGTATGTGAACTGGGGGGAGTTGGCCGGGGGAGGGCGCGATCGCGGCTCGGGGACTGGCGGTGTCGGTCAGCGGGTGGTGAGCGGTTTCAGCTCTTTTGTTTTTTTTTTTTTTTCCCTTTTCCCTTTATTCCCTGGGTTTCGTTTTATTCTCTCTCATTATCTCTTTGTATTATATTATTATTATTATTATTATTATTATTATTGTTATTATTACTATTCTTACTATTTTATTTTAATTATTAAACTGTTCTTATCTCAACCCAAGGGTTTTCTTGCTTTTGCTCCTCCGATTCTCTCCCCATCCCACAGGGGTGGGGGGAGTGAGCGAGCGGCTGTGTGGTGCTTCGTTGCTGACTGGGGCTAAACCACAACACTCTCCCTCTGTATTCAGCCATGATCAAGGATCCAAGCCCCATCCCTGATATGGCATGTGTAACCATGGCTTAGGCTTCTGAGGAGACTGCTAAGTTAAGAGCACTGAGAAAATGTCTACAGAGTAGAATAATGCAAGATAAGGAAGATAAAATGAGAGATGTGGGTGATATTGTTGAGATAGGAATCAGCAATAACTTGAGTTGGAAAACACCAGTATGAAAAGGTATACAATTCTAAAGGCAAAAATGGAGTCAGCAAGAGATGTCAAGTCAGCACTATTAAGGATCATTTCCAGGTAGCGGTGAAAGATGCCCCTTCCAACATGAATGACAGCAGTTAAGGGAAAGGGCCCTGTGTGTCTTGCCTGGCTGAAGATAATACTAATGCTTAGTCACCTTGTGAAATTGTAGGTATATTTTGTGTGCTTTAGCCAATAAATAGTTTTAAATATCATATTTATTATTAAGTAAGTGTTGTATATTAATGGTAACTTAAGGTTTATTCTGCTTGCAGTGACTTTTTGCCCATGGCTAATGGTACTTGAACAAAGTGACCCAAAGAAAGAGGGATGCATACCTTGTTAAAGAGTTAAAATGAGTTTTTCTTCAAAACTGGAAGCTCTTTTTTGTGGCCAGTATGGTATGTTACTTGAGCTGACCAGGGAGTTTGTGTTCATACAAGCTTCCTGCAAAAATATTCTGTTGGAGTTTTGAAAATTTAATAAATTAAAATTGTACCATTTGCCATATATTTTTCCCCTGGTGGTGATTTGCTATCCATTATTGTCTAACATATATTGTACTCGTTTAGTTCCCATATTGAAAACTGCTTTATTAGCCATTTCTTAAGCAATAGTATAAATTAAAGTGAAATTGAGCCATAATATTACTGCACTATCACAGTAATGTGATCATATTCTTTCTATAGTGGGGGATGGACATAAATCTGTCAATAGCAAAACCTGCAAAATACAATGCAAATCCACACCATTGTATTGATGTATTTTTTAAGATCTCGGGTCTATCAACCAGCTAGCCTGAATATATTGAATTTACTTTTGCTGTAGCAGTGAAGAAATCAATTCTGTAGTTTTGCACATAAGTGCCATAAAAATCAGATTTAGGATGTCATTGTGCTGATTTAGAAAGAATTGATTTATTATTTACATTGAAGTTGAAAAACTGTGTGAATGTAAAAAACAGGTGAAGTAATGGAGAAGATAATTCTGTATTACTAAAAGCTGTCTGGCCATGGTCCTGGGCAACTGGCTGTAGGTGGCCCTGCTTGAGCAGGGGGGTTGTAGCAGATGACCTCCAGAGGTCCCTTCCATCCATTCTGTCATTCTGATTCTGTGCAAATAAAATTTAGAAGAAACCAAGTGGCCTGCTATCACTACATGAGTGTTTTCAAGTAATGGAGGATTGATTTACTTTTTTATTATCCCTGCATATGTTCCCATGACAATGTGGGAAGCTCATACTATGTAACACTGGCAGAGATTCTGAAGGAGTAAAAAAAAAAAAGTTTGTATTTTTTTTAAAAAAGCCTTGCGAAGGAATATGGGAAAGCTGAGTTTAATTACTCTAGGAAAAAAAGAAGATGAGAAGAAAACATAGAATTCTTGATGTAAAGACCAAATTGGACAAAGTTCTGCCAGGCATAAATCAAGTATTATTGGTTCCACCTCAGTTGAAGAAGTCTTGACTGGATCATCTCTCCCTTTTCCAGACTTGATTTGCTTTGGTCTTAACTCATTGCCTTGCTCTACCATCCAAAATAACTGCATCATTGTCTAAGTTCAAAACTGATTTTTGAGAATAGAGACTTAAGTCCTTCTTCATCTTGTTAATATGGTAGTTCCCCTTAGTTAACCTGGAGAGTTGAAACAGGGCACAAGTGCATGTTGATTGCTGGTTTCTGTTACTACTCAATATATGGGGCAGGGTGAATCTTCATTGTCAGATTTTGTGGTTAAAATTATTTTCCGATAGAAGACGTGGCAGATGTCACCTCGAATTCTTTGCTTTTAGAAATAATTTTTAAACCACATAATCTCTGTTGCTTAATGGAAATCTGCTTGCCTGGAGCAGTGTAATAAAACGAAGTGAAAACCAGAGTGTTTAGGCTGTATGGTGACTGCAAATATACAAAACTGCTTGTGTTCAACTGCATAACTGTGGGAAACTACAGTAATTCACATAAATAGTATACAAATTTAAAAATCAACTACACATATTAGCTGGGTCTCTGCTGCTGCTTAATTGGCTTGAAGTATTTCACGCTGGATGTAAAGAATGCATTTATATAATCACACCAATCCTTGTTCAAATGTTTTACATGTCTTGATGCATCTTAATCTTAACTCAGACTGCAGCTTTTGTCACTGTTATGGAGGAAACTCTTTTAATATTTTATTCACTTCATCTTACATTATTCGTAAATCTATTAGAGTAGCTGACAGAAAAAGAAGGCAAGTTTTTTATCTTCATTAATATTTGAGGCATGTATATAACTCCTAATGGTACCAAAGCAGGAACTGTATAAATTCTTTGGCCACAGAAAGAGCAAGCTATTATCATTTCTACTGAGAAAAATCTGAATTTTCAGCAAACATATTTTAATTAAGTTCTTAGCAGTATAGGCTTTTTTAGGCCTGTTTAAAGAAAGTTAGTTATCAAAACAAGGTTAAATCCATTCTAGAATTTGTGTGCTTTGAAGCTGTGCTTGATTTATATATGAGATGTGAGAAACAACTCTGTCTAAAACAAATGATCTAAACCATTTTGTATGAAGCAGTGGAATGAACCGGGTGTTTGTATTCTTCTGGAAGTTGCATACATGTTGGAAATGTTTCTCATTCCTCTGACTCAAACTGTTTATAACTGTTTGTGAACAGCAGAAAACAGAAGTTCAAAAACACAGCAGAAAAAGTGTGTTTCTGTAAAAACTGAATAAAAGGTTTAGAAGAGGCATGGAAAGTTAAACACTCAGTAGTTTGTCATCTTAATGTGAGGTGAGCAAAGCAAGCTTTTTAAGACTTGATACAGTATGGCGCTAACATGGCTTCAGTGTTGCATATAGTTGTTACAGTGGTATTTTCATTCTGAATTTCTTTCAAAGATATTTTACTTTATTCTGGACCTTTATTTTCCTGTTAGAAGCATATATTCCTTAAAAAGAAAAGTTTTAATGAAAATGATGATACTGACTACACAGCAACAGTTTTCTTTTGCTCCAGGCTTTTTTTTGGTTTTTCTTCTTTAATTTTAAATGTATTATTGCCAGGAGTGTTCTGTCTTTTGATCACAGACTTGAGAAGAGCCAAGAAAAAGCAGTATTTATGAGTCCAGTAGGCATAGGAGAACATAAGTTTATTACTGTCTTTTCATGCTATCTTCTCCTGATATGTATCAGCTTTAAATAAAGCTTTTGTTCTTGCTTTGGTTTGGACAGATTAGTTTCTTTTTAAAAGGTCTGAATATACCTGTTAGGATTTTTATTCTAAGTACATTTGTTAAGGACAAAACTTCTAACATGTGAGAACATGAACAGATGCTTAAGCCATCATCGGAATCTGTTCTCCTTGCTTTGACTTCAGAATCAAAGGTCTGGCTTTACAAAGCCAGTTGTTTAAATTCACAAGAAAATTCCTTGTGCTGTTTTTTGCTACAATCCCACCACACTACCCAGTCCTGGGGGATGAATTTTGTATACAGGTCTAAAACACAGTTTGTTACAGCACAGACACTGCTTTGTATTTCAGTATGTTTCTTAGAAAGCTTTTTAATGTTGCTGTGAACTGTACTTCTGGTTCTCATTTAAAGAAGATTATAAACTATGAATGCACAGAATAAGCAGTAATATCCAGCAGGATAATTTTGCATCTTAGCAAATCATACTTACCTGTGAACTTTTATAATATTCAACTACTAAGTTTATTAATTTATCGACTCAGCTTTCTCATAGTTGCATTCCAGGCCAAACTTACGGTGTGGAGTTTTGCCAGAGTAGCTCTGCTGGGTCATGGTAGGAGAACATCAGGCCAGCTAAAGGTGCTATGCAGACAACTCTTAGTCTGAATTTGGCTCTGCTGACAGCAAATACCTTTTGTCTGCTTAGTCTGTGTCGTTCTGAGGAGGTGATGTAACTGTACTACCAGAAATATTCGTTCTGTTGCCATGTAATGGCTGGATTATATCTTACTTAAATGTATCTTTCTAAAAATGAGACTTTTAATAAAACCTAGTCACCTAGAATTCCTTTATAATTAACAGGGCAAGCAGGCACCCTGAAAGAGCAGTTTGTCCCATTTTAAAAGACATCTGATATAGATGGATGAATTGTCTTCTTTTCATGCATGTCTGTCCCAATGAATTGGATGGAGGATCTGGATGATTAGATTAGATTAGACAAACCTATCTGTTACATAGCTGAAGTTAAGCATGATAAATTTGACATGTAGGGTACCATACAAGCAAACATACTTACAGTGAATAACTGAGTTATTCTGAGGGATAATGATCACACCATGTATTAGGTTTTGTTAACAAAATAATGAATTTTATTATCAGTCTGAAAATATGAGTGAGCTGTATGTAGACAGTTGTATGCAAATTGCACAAAGACAATCATATGTAAAATAGATTAGGTATTTTAGAATATTTCATCAAGACATAAGAATAACATATTAACTTGAAGAGACTTGTTTATTTCTACGCATAAGAAGAAAGAAGAAAAAAGAAGAAACATTTGAATTGTTGGTGTGTGGTGAAGTAAAGGAAAATGAGCATCTCTCCTGGATCATAGCTTCATATTGAAAAGAGATTCTTGCGAGAGGGGAAAAAAGCAAAAACCATTCAGCCTGGGAAAAGAGCAGATTCCACTGTGGCAAACACAGTGCTAACCTATGAATTAACAGTACTGCAGAAGTAGTACATTCACATCTTCTGTTTCCAGAGACTTACAGCACAAATAAATGGAACTAGTAAATGATGAAAAAAAGAAATACTTTTTCACATACTGAAAAATTGACCAGTAGTATAAATTTCCTTAGGTTATTTCTAGAACAGTAACTTTAAGTAGGCTTGACTGTTTGCAGGAATAACATTACTATGTAGAATGTAAGTAGTTAAAGCTAATGAGGGCTTATTAGAGGG
>WEKW01018606.1:1041-14773 GCA_013389905.1 Sula dactylatra | reverse complement strand
AACTGATATGAAAGTGTTTTTTGGATGCAGCTAGAAGGGGGAAGAACCCCTCTGAATCTGCCAGTAGTGGACATTGGCCAAAGACGTTTAAGGGAAAAGCAACTGTTTGTTTTCTCTCTCCTCTGTAGCAGGAAGCCAGGATTCTCACACTGGGGAAAGGTGAGGATAAATGAACTGCGAAAACAGACAACAGTTTCATCTCTTCTTTCATTACTGGAGGGCAATTAAATCTTATGGAAATAAGAATGGTATGAGAACCTGTGTAAGGGCAAAAGGCAAAACCACACCTTAACTGTGATGAGAGAGGAGAGGAGACATCCTCATAAGGCTTGCTTTTAAATCCTGTGGTATGTGGACTGTAAGAATCCTTTAGCGATAAAATAGGAGATAAAAAGCAGATACGTGACTCTTGTGCAGCTAGGACCATACCATGAGAGATGCTATTTTTGGGGAAGCAAAAAAATGATCTCTATTTATTGACAAAATTTAAAACCAGTGATACTGCACTGTCTGAATGTGATTCAGCAGAAGGATAACTGTGAGGAACCTGTTAAGGAGTCCAGGGTTCCGCACTGCATAGGTCAGGTCTAGCACAGTGCTAGATCATGGACTATGGGTCACTTTTCACAGCTGAGAACCCAGCCATGAATATAACTAAATACTGAACAAATATTTTGGAAGCCTTAAATGTTTCAGAGAACTTGAAACATGAAACCTAGATGCTATAAAAGAACTGAGATTTCTGAAGAATTAATATAGAATTTGGAATAAAGTGGGTCCTAGATAACCAGTTTTGACCATTCTAGCTCTAGTGCCGAAGGCTTGTGGAACTGCTGTGCAGAGACAACATGGAATATATTTTTCCTCTGAGGTCTTCCCACACCTGCATGTTACTGGCTTAGAACAAGACTGTTGAACTCTTGCTGTGTACGCTTTTAGTTTGCCTGTAATGCTATGTGTGTTCATCAGATGTATATATTTAATTGAGTTCTTATGAAGTAGGTGAATGAGAGAGTAGTAATTAGCAAGGATTGTTTGGGCTTATTACTTAAATCCTCTATAAATCGCAGTTTTGTATTGGGGAGGGGGGAGTTACTGAAACGTCAGCTGCTCAGCATGAAACTCCTGGGAGATAGGATTTACAGTCCTGACTTGAATCCATGCAAACTCTCTGAATTCTGGATTGCCAAAGTGCTGTGTTGTCAGTGTAAAATAGCACTGTGCTATCAGTATGCCAGCAGCAATAAAGATGTTCTGCATGTGCCTCGTGAATACTAAATTCCCTAGCAAAGTTCAGATAGAAAGTTTCACATGCAGCGGTCATGTTTGCTCTTCTTTGTAGCTATCTCCTGGTTCCATATGTAAACATTTCAAAATAAGATTCCAATGGTTAAACTGTATAAAAGAAATTAACATTGGAGACAAAGCTCTTAGAGAAGTTAATGTGATGTTCAGTGCAAACTCCCTTATTGATTGATCCCAAATGACATCGCTTGAGGACTCAATAATTAAAGACCCACTTAGCTATTTTATTCTAAATTACTCTTGTATTGCTCTCTCTCCTGCCCCTCAGTAAACTCCAAAGTAATTAAAAATGGCAGAATTGATAGTTGATACTAGTGGACTTACTGGTTATGTCTGTACAGTTGAATTAATGTGCTTTGGACCATTCTCAGGCAGTGAGGTCAGCTGGCGTAGAAAAACCCATGTCTATATTATGAAGCTGTTTTACCCTCCAGCACAAGGGACAGGTGGGCAATGTTCAAGCTGTCATGTTTTTTCTGGGAACGATCCTTGTCATCTGCTGTCTCCAGAAGCAGGGAATAGTTTAGGGGAGTGTGATTTGCTACATGCCAAAACTGCTTGAGACTTAAAAATGTAACAGTCTAAACGAGTAAGTTTTAGTGTCCCTTAACAGTGCAGTCTCTCTTTCCTGGCACTGCTTAATTTGCTGGCATAAATGTTCCTTTGGATAGGGTTCGTTTTGCCTTAACAATTTTTAAAAGCTAGGAATCTAGTCTAAGCTGTTGGGCAACAGCTGATAAAGAAATCACAAGATAATTCTTCCTATCTTAACCCCTCTGTCCAAATTACCCACTGAATGTATAAACTTGCATAAGGCAGAACTGTGCACAAGTAGATGACATCAACCCTTTTAATTACCTGCACCACCTTGGAGGAGACATCTGTACAGGAAGGCTAAATATTAGTTTGAAGAAGAAAAGTTGGAAGTAGATAATAGAACTGTGAGGTGTGGGTTTAGAAATAGTGCTGAAAATTGTATGTATGTAAGATCAGTTAGAGAAAAGCACAAAGGTAAAACAAAATAAGGAGCATAGTTGTGGTGTGTTGGAGAAGTAGCCTCTAATGAAAAGAAAACTAATGGTGTGGCAGATCCTGGAGGAGAAACAGCAATGGAAAAACAAAATAGGGGATTATATTGGTGTTAAAGGAAGGCCAAAGTAAATGGAAGTGTGCAGACTAGAGTTTTAAACAAGCAGAAAATATTGAGTGGTCTTGAGAGCTTGTTTAGTAAAATTTAGCCATTTAAAAGGGTGAATCCCTCCAATTTAAAAATCATGTATTTGGAGGGCTTTGAAAAAATTCTTACCTGATTCTCTACTATGTAGCAAGTACTTTGTAATTAAATTCTAATCTGCTGGATTCATATTCTGACAGATATCAGAATCCTTGCCTCATTGCATAATTAGACAGTAAAATAGAAATGTTCCTTTCTAATAGATATATAAAGCAATAAGGATATTTTAAAATTCCTGTCAAATCACTCCAAGTAAATTACCTAATCAGATACCATAGCTACATAATGTAATGTTAAAAACAGCAGAATTACACCATTACAGAAATCAGCTAGCCCTGTTCCAGATTACAGGGTTTTATAATTACAATGTTTCTTCATCAACCCACTCCACTTCATGCTGTCACATATCTTTGGAATTGTTGCACACATTTATCTCTGTATATGTTTCCATCCTCTTAAAAATGCATGTTTTTCAAATAATTTTTTCCAGAAATCCTTTTTTTGTGAATGCTGATGCTGGCATGTTGGACATATATTAGTTAGTGAAATGGCAAAATGGAGGCTCTGTAGAGTACTGCTTATTCAGGAAAAACAGAGCAACCTCCTACCCCATCACCACTACATCTGTATGTGTAAATCCACAACAGTGGGCAGTGATAGAGTTTGCCCTGAAAGGCAGACCATGAAAACCTGAATGTTGAGAGCCCCTTCATCTTAGAGACGACCTGAGGCCTTGACCTAAACTGTTGCCAACTGATGTAAGAATGCTGTGGTTATGAAAGATTTTAAAAGAAATAAGGTTTAATGTGGTACTCACCAGCAAGTTACTCTTTAAATACTTAGGTATTCGATAAACAAAATGCTACAGTGCATTTATATCTGATCTGAATTGCATCAGTAAGAAATGAATGTGTATGGGTTCCCAGAAACAGGAATATCTTGTCCCTGATGTCTCATCTTTTCTTTTGCAAGGAAGAAATGATACAGGTGAAAGATCTTCTTTGCGCATGGAATAAAAGGGGATGAGCAAGGCAGTCTTCTGGTACCAACTGGAAGGCAGGTCACACTCAAGTGGGTTTCTCCCAAAGAAGCAAACACAGCAGTGATTTTGACTCCCTTAGACTGGGGTTCTGAAAACCACTTTTTAAAAACTCGGGTATTTTAGGTATGTTCATGAAAGAACACCAACACATGATGGGTGTTCTGCAGGAGGCTATGGCATAGCTGTACCATGGAAGCAGATGCTTGAGTTGGCTCTGTGTAGCCCCACAAAATAAGAAACATGACAGAATATGGTTTGAAAATATCCAAATTGATTCTGTCTGCTGCACTACTGGAAGCACTATAACCTGATTAGCATGAAGGATTATAGGTATGTTGTTTAGCCCAGATGAGACGAGGCTGAGGGGAGACCGTATCACTCTCTACAAGTACCTGAAAGGAGGTTGTAGCGAGGTGGGGGTCAGTCTCCTCTCCCAAGTTAGAAGTGATAGGACAAGAGGAAATGGCCTCGAGTTGTACCAGGGGAGGTTTAGACTGGACATTAGGAAAAATGTCTTCACCAAAAGGGTTGTCAGGGATTGGAAGAGGCTGCCCAAGGAAGTGGTTGAGTCGCCATCCCTGGAGGTATTTGGAAGACACGTAGATGTGGTGCTTATGGTTTAGTGGTGGGCTTGGCAGTGTTAGGTTTACTGTTGGACTCTATGATCTTAAAGGCCTTTTCCAATCTAAATGATTCTGTGATTCTATGACTATAGGCCTTACCTCATAGCATGGCTTGAAGATATAACAACATAGGCAGGCATTAGGTGAGCAATTTTTGCTTGTGACACTTTTTCAAATTCAGTATATTTGAAACTGACTCTAATAATGGACTGGACATTCTAGGAAGGCAAGTGTATCTTAACTTTCATAATAAAATATTGAAAGATAATATGATGGACTTGTTTCTTATGGAAAAATGTACCATAAAATGAAAAGTTCGTTCATATTTGCCTCTCTAATTCCGAAACAGTAAATTTGATCAAATTTCTATGAGATTTAACATGCTTAGAGTCACGTCAGAAGTAGAGAACAATTTTTTACACCATTGCAGCCTCTTTATAAAATAGTTTTTCTTTGTGGGCTTCCCATCGTTTTTTCTCAAATACAAGGCTTTGTGCTATTTGAAAGAAATCAGCTAAACTTGTCCTTGCTCTACAGTTTTCTCCTGTGTTCAGTTTCATTAAAATTCTTTTTATAATATAAGCTTCTTCCTGGATGTGACAAGATCAAGTATTTGTCTTGTAGTTTTTCTGTATGTTACGTGCACAACAGAACTGAAGTGTTCTTGTTAATGATTTTAATCAAGGCAGAGATTTTTAAAATCCCAAATCCTCTTTCCCTGCAATACCTTGATAATGCAAGTGAAATATAGAAAAAGAACTGATAAATTTAACATATAGCAATTTCAGTTTACTGTTAGTCAGATTCAGCTTAAATAAATAGCAAAACCAAGAACACGTGGGGCTTTATTTATGGTGGCTGAGTTGTGTTGGTCTTTTTGCAAGTACATGAAGTGTTGTTAAGACATGTTCATTGAAATGTCTGATGCTTTTAGTCCAGGGCTGGCAGGAAGTCGGTTCAGCCAGCATCTGTCACTGTTAGTTTCATATAAAGGCCTAATATTGGAACTCAGTTAAAAGCCAAGCTTCTGATTGTTGCTCTGTCGTATTACTGTTCTTTTTTTCTTTTAGCTTTCTTTTGTGGAAGTGAAAATAACAGTGACCTATCAGAGTCCACCACTGCCTGACCAGGTTCTTTTTAGGTATTCCAGGCAAGGATGGTTTAATGTCTAATTATCAAGTTTACTTATTTGATATATTTGGCATTCCATGGAATTTTGATTTAGCCCAGTTATACAGCAATATACGGAAATCATAACACAAATGTAATATCACAAGACCAGTCCCTGTGTGCTCACTGTCATGATGCTGGATGTCCACAATCACTGGGAAGGAATACATGGGTTGAAGCCAGCTCAAGCCTGTTGTTCTCTTCAAAGTTTGCTTCATTAGTTGTCCAGTTTTTAGAACTTATATTAGGCTGAGCCACATATACCCTTCCCTGTCCCCACTAATTATCTCAGGAAAGGCTGTTTATACAACCTGACCCACTTATACCCACCAGGTATACTAGTACGACAGTATACCTAAAAACAAAGGTTACCCCTAGCCCGCCTTGTGTTGAGATAATTTCAGCTTGCTTTATGATAACTGGTGGTCATTCTTTATGTTATTCCCTTACAATATTCCCTATTTTTGCTCATCTCCTCAGAGCTGCCTTCCATTGTGAGGAAGCCCCTTGGCTCAGACCAATATTGAATGATTACTGGTGTTGCACAGTGAGCTTAATACATTCATCATATGAGTGACCAGCCCTCTTACAGGACCAAATCTTGCAGTCTTAATGGTTTCAGAGTTACTTGTGTAGGCTTCAGAGCAGCGTTTGACCCTTCGCTATTTATGCTGATCTTCAAAATATCTTGCTGACATACATAAATGAATCTATGGCCAGGATGGAATTGTTTAATGCAACACTGGAGCCCTAAGAAAGATATTCAATCTAGAAGAATTGATGTTACCATAAGGGATGTTTCTGATCTGATAGTGCAAGTATTTTTTTCCTGTAGTGCCTTGTCTTCTCTGGAGGCTAATGTAATACCTGAAAACTCTGGTTACATTTCAAAGATTTTGGCAATCCTAAAAATTGAAGGTGTCTGGAAACCCTTAAAGTTATATCATGGACATTTGGGATTAAGAAAACATTGAGTTAGAGGCACATTGGAAAGCTTTATTTCTGTATTGCTTTACCATTCCTCCACTCTTCTGTTTTACACTCCTGTTGAACAGGAATGGTTCTAAGTAACAAAACTGTGACTATCTGGATAAGCCCAAGATCAGGGCTGTTCTTTGGCTCCCTCTGGCCCTCAACATACATTTCCACTGTTCATCCACAACTAATTTTCCCTCCAGCCTAAAAAACCTTTACAACTGACATGAACCAGTTAATAGCAACTCAGAAGGCAAAGTGCTGGTCAGGAAAGGAATTAAATCTAAGAACTGCTCAATTTCCAGCTAATAGTTTCTGAGTTTCTGCTGGATTTTTTCTTTTGACGCTTTCAAGTTCTTAGCTGGGAATGAATAGAGTCTGGATAAGAACCCAAAAGAAAGTACCAGGGAAGGCTGGCAGAAAAGCTATGAGTCTGATTCACTGGTGTTGTGAACATAACACCGGCCCAGACTGAAAGAACAGTTTAGCACCAAAATAAATATGCCCTGATCTATGGAAAATGTGAGGGAGGAAAAGGATGCCTGGCTGACACAGGAGATGAATCTGTTTATACAATGCAATGCAACTTTCCTTATCTGAAGGTGACCTGGGGAAGAAGATGTATCTTTGGCTTAGCCTGAGTAAGGCTAACCAGGAAAATTCTCATAAAATATTTTCTTCACGGGAATATAGCAAAGGACCACCTCAGTTGTAGTCCATTTTTTCCAAAGTAACATATCACTGTGCTGCTTCACTGGAACTTGCAGGTTTGCTGAAATCAGAACATTTTGCATAGACCGTTTTAATTTCAGCAAAGCTGCGGTAGGGCTCCGACAGATTCCTGCTAGGTTTCTCACTGGCTTTCCTGCCTCAGCCTTTGGCAAGCTGCCTGGCAGGTTGACAAGCAATAGAGAGCCTGACAAACGAGGGGTTGCTGGCACCTGTGCTCATCACTCCTTGGTAGGTGAAACTTGCAGGCTTTTTAAGACTCATGATTCCAAGGCAGCTTGGTCGGTGGACTGCTTCAGACTGAGGGCTTGCTTTTCTTTTTAAACTGTGGCATGAGAATGTAACCGGCATGAATGCTGATCACAGATTACAGCTTTTTAAATAGCTTTGCAGAAAGACAGGCTGGAAAAAATTAAGTCAAAACTTTGACATGTGAAAGGGAAACCTTTCAAGCGAAAAGACTCTTTGTTTCTTGGTTTGAGAGGAGAATAAATATATGCTATTTTTATTGAATTAAAATATTTATTTGACATTGCTGTTGCTTAATAGCAAAGTCCAAAGTTAAAATTGCAATATATTACCACAGTAATAAGGCTATCTTAATGGGCTTCTGTATGTTTTTGTCAGTAACTGAAAATTAGGTATTCTAAATCTTGTTATCACATATGAATTGGAAAATTCATATGTGGGGTAGATCAAATGAAATGTCGAAGGGTGCTTGCCCTGTCTGATAGTTTTTTTCACCAAGCTGTCCTGTTTTGGCTGAATGTGTTGAAGGGGGTGGGGGTTGGGGAGAAGTTACAGGCTGTGAAGGCTTGACAGACTACTAAGTAATAAAATGTTAGCCTGACTTCCAGAATAAAACTGTAGCATCCTCAAATAACTTGTCAGTGGTTGTAGATGAATCCAGGATAAGCTGCAAAATATTAATTGGGCTCTACTTATAGCGGTTGTACCATCTAGTCTGATGGATACTAGTATTTCTGGTATTTCTGAGTGAGTTAACTCAGAATTAGATTTGGTTCTTTTGCATAAAGAATACATGTCATCTTTGAAAACAACCCCCTACCAGCACCACCTTGCTGCCCTGTTCATACACAGTAGTGTTATTGTTCTGTGGTCTCACGTGTCCATGCCATTGGCATTTCCAGTGTCTGAGCTCCCGTCTCCCAGTAAAGACTGACAGAACAGATAGAATGTGGATTTTTTTTTTCTTCAGAGCTAGAAACTCCCTGTAACTATTCTTTCCTTTCCTGAGGTTGTGCTGGGCTTGCTCTCTCCTTTTTTTTTTTTTTGTTTTTGCTCCTGAGTGATGGTTTGATTGAAATGTAAATGTATTCTGAGCATTTTTTTTTTTCTAAAATGAATTTGATTCAGGCAGATCTCTCCTCTCAATTTTATCTATATCTGAAATATTTTCCTTAACATAATGAAATAAATTTGCAGTGCCATCTTGTAAATATGTCTTCAAACACTGTTAGGCCTCTTCATATTTTGATCAGCTACCTGCTATTTTGCTAAGCACATGATTTCTGTTCATTTCTTAATGTCAAGCGGGAAGTGGCTATGAACACATTCTTACAGCATCGCAGGAAAAATGTTTCCTTTTAATATTATTCTGCAATTTTTATCCCATTTGGATGTACCTCATACAAACCCTTCTGGATCACTGTTGTAACTTTTTTCTTTCTTTTCCCCTCCTAAAGGTTTCCAGGTTTGGATTCTTATCTTGCCCTGGAGCTCTACTGCAATTTCCCATAATATTCCAACCATATATCTTTCAATTCAGTACAAATTGGCAGTGCTGCTGCAGTCAGCATGCATATATCTTTCCTTTCTTCTGCCTTGGGCTACTCTTCCTTCCAGAATGTATTTCTACACTCTTCTGTCTCTAGGAATCCATCCTTTTTGTAGACTTTGTTCTGAAAGTTAAGTATTTCTGTCACTTTCCTGATTAGACCAGGTCTCACGGGCTGCAATTTACTTCATGTTTCTTCTTAGATTCACATACTTGAGTTCCTCCTTTTGTGTTTATTATGCCTTTTGCATTCTCACAGAAAGAATGGAAGGACCCCCATGTGATGTGTCACTGTCTTCTAAACAGTCATTCTTATCCCCATCTTTTTCACTTGCTAGCCATGGCCTCATTATTTCTTTCTGGTTCAATAACAGTTACTTATCAGTGGCTCTTTCCCTGCGTAATGTAGGTCTCCTTTTCATCCTTTTAAACCCTTTTGTTTTACTTCAGATCCAATGTGTATGGTGTCTACTGTGAATAGCTAATACATGTCCTCTTCCTTGATTGAAATAAGTAGGTATTCAATATAGAAAGTCTGAAATAAAAACAAACAAAAAATGCCACCAAAAAGCTGTTTGAGCTGCATTTCCCTTAGACTGCATTTGTAACTATGTCCTCCTTAGCATTTCTGTAGTGTTGCTACAGAAAACAATTTAATTTCTGTGTGAGAAACAAAACTTTTACTGTGCTTTGTGCTATTGGATCATTAAAAAGGATTTGAAATGAGGCAAGGGTCAAAAGAGAATTTAGGTTTAGCTTGATCAAAAGCAGAAGCAAATCAGTAAAACCAGCATATGTGGTCAGGAACAACAGCTCATGTATGTCTTAGGCGAACTTCAGTGATCCTGTGGGAATATTGCACTTTTAGGGTAACCATAGACAAAATCTGGTAGGTATGTCTTGTACTCTAGGAACGGGGTGGAAGATTTTATGTAGACATGTCCCCATAAGGGTTCTGATTAAAATAGGAAAGTAAAAGCCTCAAGCAGCATAGTTAAAGTTTACTTCTCTTACCTGACCTGCCAGCCCATCAACCGGCTGCCTTTCCAGCTCTGCCCCAACAGGGTTTTCAGGCATTTCCACCACAGCCAAGAGATCAGCATGAAGGCTAGAATCTAGCCCTGTACTGCATGGTTCATGGATTAGTTACTGCTCAGGGATCTTCATGATTTTCTCCGTCCCCTTTGGAACAACTTCCCACTGTTAATGATTTATTGTAATTCTCTTGAAGGCCATGGAATCTACAGGATCATTCTCTGGTTCAATTATTTATTTCACTGGTTGTTTCTGGACAGGCATTGCCCTCTTTCTTTTCATTGAGTTTCCCCTGGTTTCAGCGTTGCCCAGCATGCACAAAGCTCACCCTAGGGCAATCCAATGGTTATCTACTCTGATTACAAACATATGTATGTGGAGGCTTTCACGAGGGGCTGGGAGATCGTGGTTTGTGATGGTAGAGCTAGCACAGCAAGCAGTTTGTCTATGCTCTCCTTGTGTTACTCCACTGGAATGAGAATGTGTATTTTTTCTAGACCATCTTTTCTGCTCTTTCTCCCTACCCTGCCCAGAGACTGGGAGAAATCTTGCAACAAAAGTAATTGCCAACATATCCTATCTGTGCAGCAAAGAGATCAGTGAGCTTGAGAAGTTCCGTTGGACGCAGCAGTAGGACATGTGCTGTCATATATCTAAAAGTCAGTCTGAGGTGGTTATTTTCCTTTTTAGCCAATGGAAGTGTATATGTGATTAATAAAAAGTATTTTAAATTATAATCTGAGTGCTATTGTATTTTGTGGCAATTGCAACAGGAATCTCTGTTGGTTCCCCAAGTTGGTTTCTGCTGAAATGTTAGATAAAAGCATAATTGCATAATCCATATAATTGCATGTTGCCCTCTCATGCATTCAGATGTGATTAAAATAATCTGTTCTGCCATCCTGTTTGTATATTCGTAAAGGTCAAATGTGTTATTAGGCTTGACTATTGAGCTGCAGGATATGGAGGACTTCTTACAGCATCTGTAATGTGATACACACAGAAGCCCTTCTGCTTACAAAATGACACCTACTGATCTCGAGGGTCACAGGCACATTTGGTGCCAAATCTAGTTGAGCCAGAGGATAAAGTGTGAACCTGACTGGAAAGCTGTGGTGTTGCCTTGACAATGCTCAATATTGCAATGCTGTTAGTCTTGAGTCAATTATCTTTTTTGATCTTTACGCTTGTGTTGCATTCGGAACACTTACTGCAGTAGTTATTTGTGGGGATGTACATGTAATTCCCTTTATCTTTCCCCTCTCTTTGAATGAGCAGAACATGGTTCACAGTACATTAAGTACAGTGTATTTGAATGCTATAGCTGTTTTCGCTGGGCCTGTGGCCCTGCTACAACTGACTAGTACCCTGCCAGAGTAGCACTTGGACATGTAAACCTGCCAGTATTCACAGAAATGCCAGAGGTGTGTTTTAAGTAATTTTGACAAATACCTTTTATGTCCCAGAGAAGTCAGAAGGACACATTTCTTCTTTGAGAAGTGTAGTGACATAAACGTATTCTGTGTATTTCATGTGGACTTACTCATCTAGATATAAAGGAACTGTATTGGCAGTGGCCTTCTGATACCATGTAAGGTATTCAAAATTTTACTCTAAGCTACGTCCCTGTTTTAATGTGGAAACTGGAGGAATTGGAAATGTGCAGTCCTGCAAGATGCCAAACGTGAAGCAACAGAGGTTTTGATTCAGTGCTGGGCCTGAGGAGGTCTGAATTTCATTTCCACATCTATAACAGATTCCTGATGTTATTTTAAACAAATAACTGTCATTCAATGCCAGCACGCTCTCTTTCTGTAAAAAGGCAAAAGTTATTGCAGTACTGCTTGCAATTTTGTGCAGTCTCCTCTGGTATCTGTTCATGCTTTTGTTTAAATCAGAAGCCCCTTTGGCACTGCTGCTCTCTGGACCTTTTTGTACCTTCTGAAAGGTCTGGTCAGAGGCTTCCCAAATTAGGTCCGGGTTGATTGTTACTTTAGAAAGGATATGAAACACTTATAGCAGACCGACTTTTCTACAGAAGGTGAACTTCTAAGGGACTCTTCAGTAACACGTATCCAAGGGGGCCTTTAGTTTTGTTCTCAGTGGCAATTGCATAACCAGAATCGGTTAGCAGCTACCAGCACCTGGATAATCTGTGTGAAATGAGTTGGTGTTTTCATCCTGTTTTCTCTGTCTTGCAGTTACCACCTCCTTTTAATCAATAATGTCGAGGTTATTAGTGGTCTCTGGAAAGGCCAAGAATACAATATTGAAAGTATGTGGGTGAGGTGATGAAGGCTGAATGAATGATGGGTCGCATGGGTATTCCCAGACAGGCTTTGGTTGGCTTGTACCTTCAAACACCTCCCATGTTGGTTCATTCTATGTATGAATATACACACTGATTTTTTTTTTTAAAAATGTTTTCAACAACAAAAATTTTCACAATTCTGATCATGGTTCATTCAAAGTGAAACAGAATAGTTACAATGAATTAATATGATATAACGGAGAGATCAGACCCTTTCCATTTCTTATTACTCTGTCCCCTTGTAGTCAGAATCCTGCAGCCCTCTGGGGAAAAGAGTGTGAAATAAATTCAATCTGGCAGTCAATTCTCCCATTTCCACATCCAAAACTCATTAGAACTAAACAGAATTCTTCAAAATGAAATGAACTTTCCTACTTGAACAGTGATTTGGATCCATTCCTCTCTTTATACAGCACCTTTTACATCCTTCAGATGTTACATCTCGGTTCTTTAAAAATGAATGAAATGGGAAAATTGAGTGTGTTTCTGTTCTTCACTTCTGTTGGCAGATTATCTTTTGCATGGCTGCACCAGTGACAAACTACTCCTTCACAAGCCTGTGAGTCCCACCTGAAGATATATGCTGTCTGAATCCTAGTTTTAGGTTATGTTAGTTTGAGCCATGTTTATGTTTCCAGTACATGAAAAAAGTGAGATAAACATCTGTATTTTAGAAAGCACTTGCATTGCATGGAAAATATATACACAATATACTGGTCTTCAATGAATATTGTGCTCTTCAGTGCCACCTACTGGTGTTACAGGTGTTAACTACCTACCTATGCCTATACACGGACATATTTAGAGAGTATTCTTGTATCGAGTATCCTGTGCAGAAGCTTTGTGATTAAACAAAAGCAGTCAAAGCTTTACCAGCTATCCCTGCCTTCCCTGGTTATTGTCCTCCTCCCATTTTAACTTTACTTAGTAGTTTTTCTCTTATATCTAAGATTCTAGATTGTAGAGACTTGGATCTGATTTGGCAGGGCAGTTGCAGTTGGTCAGTGTATGACACAGGTTGAAGTGCTCTGTTTAATCTTGTTAAACTACTAGTCATGGGATGAAATGGCAGAGGGCAGACAAACCAGGATGCTGACGGGACGTTGTAGACACATGTGCTCTCGACAGAGTTAATGTCTACCTATAGCAGGATGTTAGGGTCAATGCAGTGGTTCTGTCTCTTCGAAGAAGAGATGGCCTGGTTTTGTTTTGTGGCCTAGGCAATCACACATGTAGCCTCTCCAATTCTTAAGAATATTTTAGGATACCTTGCAAAGAATTCAACCCCTTCCCTTCTTGTAAGAGAAAATCCTTAGTCCAAACCACTGTCCACCAATTGCAGAAACCATCTCGTACCATGAAAGGAATATCTTGTCATGACAACTGCTCCCATGCTTTTCCGTTGCTCAGGACAGGGACTGTCTAGGCCCTTGATAAACATGTAAACACATTAAATCATTAACTTTTGATTCCAGAATACTTGTGGGTTGTATTGCCTCTGTGGTTTATG
>WEKW01018605.1:0-13258 GCA_013389905.1 Sula dactylatra | reverse complement strand
TCTCAAAAATCCTAGTCTTCTTGATTTTTTAAAATTTTATTTGAAGTTTAAAAATATAAAAGTAAACAGTTACATATTTGTTTATACACTGTGAATTGTTAACCCAATTGCCATGAAATTACCCTTCACAGAATTTAAAAAAAAAGAAAAGGAATGGTTGGAANTTGTTATATAAATATATATATTTCAGATTTTAAGAGGATATTTTTCTGAAGTGCCATAGTTCTTAGAATGTCATTGGAAACACAGAAGGATATTTATCTCTCAGAGGTATCTGATCACTTTCCAGAAGTCATACTCGATGAAATAATTAGAAAGTCCATGATATCTATTTTAACACCTATGGACTAAGTATTATTTTTTAGTTTATAATGTGAATTGAGCTTTATTTTATTTAATTAAAAATAAGAACAACTGTGACAGGATGTTTTCTTAGAGTNNNATGTTTTCTTAGAGTTATATTACTTTATTCTTAAAAAAAAAAGCTGTATAAAAAAAAAAGAAAAATTCTTCAATATCTTCCTTTTCATTTCCCTAAGTTTTGTTAAATTTATATATTCATTTTTCATATCACTATTACACATTTTTCTTCTTTATTTTGTAATTGTTTTCTCTGGTTTTTACATTAATTTTAATCCATTTTAATGGCTACATTCATTTATACTAATATAATGATTACAGTAAATTAGTAATTTCTAGATACTTCTAAATTCCAGAGCAGTACTTTAATATGAATGGATCATATAACCTCAGTAAGAATATCTCTCCTTAGACCACCCAGGCTGTTTCTTTCTTCACTCTCTTGATTTCTTATAGCTGTACTGCAATGTGAAAACTTATATGTAAACAACTGATACAATAAAATCTAGATACTACAAAGTGATGTACTTTGTAGCCAGATTCACTGCATTTGAAAGATAGCATGTGTACACAGCCTTTTATTCCGAAAAGAAAGATATCCTTATTCCTTCTTTCTTGCTAAAAAGAATGGTGGAAGCTGTTGGGAAAAATATCTGGACATCAACTATTGAAGGATGTATGTGGTTATTTCATTTGTTATAAACTATTAAACCTTCCAATAGATATATATTTAAAAAAAAAATCAGTCATGCTCAGGGTCTTTGATAGATATAAGGTAGTAATAAGAAGCCTCAAATTATTTAGGGTGAATTTAGATGAAAATTAGTTTTTCATTGGAAATCAATAAACTCAGTAAATTTACCTGATCCTTTTCACAACACTTCAGTCTTTAGGCTTTTCCACTCATAAACAGGTCTCAATAAACTTGGTTTTGCACAAAAGCGATCTCATTGCTGTATTCAATTCTTGTCTGTCTCTGAAGCACACATTTATATATGCATATGCATCAATTGGTATTGTCACTGCTAAGCATCCCATCAGAGAAATTGTTGGCCGCAGCAAAATCATGACTGAAATAGGAAGTGAAAAAAGGATTTAATAAATTCACTTTTAGCAGCTGTGAATCATTCTGTTCCTTGTATTCAGACTTGTTCCGCAGCTAGTCACAGCACAACCAGGGATGAAATTATTTTCTGGATACATATTTAATGGAAGGTAGATAAGATTTTCATAATGGAAAGAACTGTATTAGAATATGGTGTTGGTGCTTTCTATTTTGTTCAGAAAAATGTAAGCTAAATCTATATTCCATCTTTCCATTATCTCTTAGTTGACTGTATAGTTGCAATTGGCACATCTGGCTGACTGGATTTATTTCTGAAGTTTGACATTAAAATATGAATAAAGTGTATCTTTCTAGTCACATTAACTTTGGGGATTTTTTGCATAAAACTAATGAACAAAGATTGTTTTTCTGCAACTAGTTATCCAACATAGGTGTCTAATAGCTGGCCTTACCTAAAGTATCCAGAAATATTCTTTGTGAATGGACTATTTTCTTTCAAGGTACATTATTTGCTTATTCCTTAATAGTAATCTGTAATGCAAAAAATAAACTTAGGGTAACTCAAGTGTAATATACTTACATATCCAGAAAGTGAACTATTAAATTATTTATATCTTGTCACGCAACATGCTTAAAACCACTGATAAAAGATTATCTCTATTCAGTGCTACGGGATTTACAGTAGTTTTTATATTAGTCCAGTGATTTAATTCCTTTTAAACTGATAAAATTTAACTAGTTTTTTTGTTGGTTTTTTTTTTTTTTTTTTTTTTTTTTTTTTTATTCTGGCATTTATATTACTGGAAGAAATACAGAAGAATCAAAGGCTAAGGACTAATATCTGATGTTTCTTTTACTCTTCACCCTCTCTTCAGCCTCTTTTACTTTTCCCATCCAAAAACTACAAGTAAAGATGACTAGCAATAATATTTAGAATATTATTTGGTTTTAAACTTCTGTAAATTGCAAAAGATATTGGCAGCTTTAAAACGTGTTTCAAAAAATCATAGAATAGGTTGGAAGGGATTTCTGAATGCCATCTACTCTTACCTCCTACTCAAAGCAGGGCCAACTTCAAAGTCAGATCAGGCTGCTTATAGCCCTGCCTGGTTGAGTTTTGAAAATTTCCAAGGATGGAGATTCTATAACCTTCCTGGCTCATATGTTCCAGTGCTTAACCTCTCTCACTGTGGCAATTTTTCCTTATGTCTGACAGAAATGTCCACTGTTTGAACTTGTGAACTTTGCCTCTTATTCTTCTGCAGTGCACCTCTGAGAAGAGCCTGGCTCCATCTTCTCTAGAACCTCTCTTTAAGTAGTGGAATATTGTGTTGTGAAGTAAAGGAGCTACAGCAAGAGGTCAGCATCAGAAACGATGAGAAAGATTGTCTGGATCTTCTCTGAGACCCTGCAGATACAAAAGCCTCAAACTCCAACTATATTGAAGGAGGTGTAGGCAGACTTTGCATATCAGCTGGGCAAATAAAGACTCCTGTGATGGTGAAGGCTGGAAGCGTGTGACCTCTGGTACCAGGAGAATGGCTCCTGTTCCATCTGCAGTTCTGCAACAACAGAAGAGGTTCAGTGCCCTGGTAGCAGATGAGGGGCTAGGAGCTCTCTCCCATGAAGTTGAGCTAGCTGAGACTGAGCCCTGCAGCAGCATCAGTAAGAAGTGGTGAGTGATACCCTTGGGGGACACCCTGCAGCACAGGATGGAGGTTCCCACTTACTAATCTGACCTGCTGTCTGGGGAGGTTTGCTGCTTGCTGGGGCCTTGGACGGACGATGTTGTTGGACATTTGCGAAGGCTTGGCTGGTCCTTGAATTGTTACCCTCTATTGCTTTTCTATGTGAGCATCAACTAAGCTGTCAGAGGACACTTAGTGTGTTGAAAATGACTAACAGAGCTCTGGAAGTGAGATGGACCTAGGGGTCCAAGAATGTGGAGGACCAATTAGTGTTCTCGTTGATCCTGTTGATATGTGGAAGTGCTTGAGGAGAAGTGAACAGACCCTGTATGTCAACACCAGATCCTCTATGTCCTGTTGGCAGCAGGAGGATTTGACTTCTGTCTCTATGGGATTGTCATGGTTTAGCTGGGATAGAGTTAATTTTCTTCACTGTAGCTGTTACAGTGCTGTATTTTGGACTTAGTATAAGAATAATATTGATAACACACTGATGTTTTAGTTGTTGCTAGGTAGTGCTTGCACTAGTCAAAGACTTTTCCAGCCTCCCATGCTCTGCCGGGTGCACAAGAAGCCGGGAGGGGAGGGGCACAGCCAAGTCAGCTGGCCCAAATTGACCAACAGGATATTTCATATCACATGACATCATGCCCAGTATATTAACGTGGGGGGGGGGAGTTGGCTGGGGGAAGCAACAATCGCGGTTTGGGGACCTACAGAATTGGTTGGCGGAAGATGAGCGGTTGTCTCACTTGTTTGGTTTTTTTTGCCCTTCTCCTGAGGTTTTACACCCCACCATTATTTTCCTTTTCATTATATTAATACTACTACTACTACTACTACTACTACTACTACTACTACTACTACTACTACTACTACTATTGTTTTATTTTATTTATTAAACTGTTCTTATCTCAACCCACGAGCTTTCTTGGTTTTGCTCCTCAGATTCTCTCCCCCAGCCCACTGGGGTGGATGGAGTAAGCGAGCGGCTGTGTGGTGCTTAGTTGCTGACTAGGGCTAAACCATGACAGTGACCGTCTTGGAGAATTGAGGAATTGCTAGTAAGAGAAAGTACCCACCTGATAAAGTGGGGAAAAAAGCATCTTGGCCAACAGGCTGTCCAACCTGATGTGGACAGCTTTAAACTAGGAATGACAGAGGAGGAAGTTGAAAACCCACAGTCAAATAAGGAAATGGTGGACCAGCTTGGCAGGCAAAGGGTGAAAGATAATATGGACAAGGGACCTCAAAAGTAACAAATAAAACAACTGAAAAGGGCTTGGCTCAAGCATATTCACCCCAAAAAGGAAGAGGTGAGAAGACAGCAATATGCGGGAAGCTCTCTCTTTTTTAAGAGGAAATTGATATGACTTGCTACCTCTCTGAAGTGTCTGTACACTGACACACACAGCATAGGGAACATACAGGAAGAATTAGAAGTCTGCATGCAGTTGCAGGGCAACAAAATCATGAATATCAGTGATGTGGTGGGATAACTTGCATGACTGTTGTGCTGCCATGGATGCATGCAGGCTTTTCAGAAAAGACAGGTCAGGACAATGATGGTCGAGTTACCCTTTACGGGAATGCATAGAGATCTACCTGGAGATAGATGATGAACCAATTGAGAACCTGTGGTCTGAGGGCAGACCAATGTGGGTCATGTTGTACATGTCTGCTACAGCCCACCTGATCAGGAAGAATTAGTACAGGCCCTCTTCAGACAACTGGAAGAAGCCTACAATCCTCAGGACCTGGTCTTCATGAGGTTATTAACATCATCATTGACAAACTTGTGAAGTATGGGGCAGATAAGTGGACAGGGAAGTAGACTGAACTGCAGAGTTCAAGGCATTATGAACAACGGCATGAAGTCTGTCTGGAGGCCAGTCATTAGTGGTGTACACCAGGGATTGATACTATTCAGTCTCTTCATTAATGACTTGGATGATGGGACAGAGTGCATCCTCAGCAAGTTTGAAGATCATACAAAACTGGAAGGAGTATCTGATATACCAGCAGGGTGCGTTGCCGTTCAGAAGGACCTCAACAGGCTGGAGAAATGGTCAGAGAGGAACTTTGTGCGGTTCATCAAAGGGTAGTGCAAAGCCCTGTAGCTGGGCAGGAGTTATTCCCATACATCAATACATGCTGGAGGCCAACCAGCTGGAAAGCAGCTTCCCTGAGAAAGAGCTGGGGATCTTGGAGGACAGCACATTGACCATGCGGCAGCAATGTGGCCATGCAACAAAGAAGGTCAACAGCCTCCTGGACTGTCTGAGAAAAAGCGTTGCCAGAAGGTCAAGGGAAATGATACTTCCTGTGTATTCAGCACTGGTGAGGCCACATCTGGAGGGTTGTGTTCAAGCCTTGTCTCCCCAGTACAAGAAAGATTTGGACATACTGGAGTGAGTTCATCAAAGGTATTGGACCAACTGTTGTATCAGGAGAGGCTGAGAGAACTGGGGTTGTTCAGCCTGGACAAGAAAAAACTCAGAGAGATCTTCCCCCAGCCTCAGGTATTAATATATCTTGACGAGAATATGAAGCCAGACTCCTCAGTTGTTTCCAGTGACAGAACAAAAAGCAATGGATACCAATAAATTATGTTTAAGCATTTTTCTTTTTATTGTGATGGCCATCAAACCCTGGAGCCAGTTTCCCAGAGAGACTGAAAAGTCTCCACCTTGGGAAATATTAAAACTTGACTGGACACAGCCCTGAACAAACCTACTCTAGTTGGTCCTGCTCAGAGCAGGGCAATTGGACTAGAGGATCTCCAGAGGTCCCTTTCCCACTTCAACAGTTCTGGTTCTGTGATAAGTTTCTGTGAAACTTAATTGAAAGTTGAAGACTCAGTATTACTTTACAGACTGAGCCACATGTAAGAGAGGGTTTCTTCCAGTTGAATACCAATTTCTGTTCCAGTTGAAGGCACTGTCAAAAGACTAATGACTATAATGAGAGAATCAGATGTACAAATGTACCATATTAGGTTACTATATTGCATATAATTTGCATAAAATGCAAGTTAACAAAGCTTCTTCCTTACAAAGTTTCAGTGACTGAAACCAAATTAATCTGGCAAAACTACACAAAACTCAAATAATCAGTATCACAGGAAACTTCTGGCAGCTAAATAAATATGTTAATTTCTAGCTTTAAACCTCTTTCATAGAAGTTGGTTTCTAACAATAAGATTGCAATTTCAATTTGACAATGACATTCAGGAAGAAAGGTTTCTACTCATCAGTAGATATTTGTTATTATTGATAAAATAATGAAGGATGATTTGTTTAATGCAAAAATACCTACTTACATTAAGGAATACTATTTACTTACAGGCACATTAGGAACCTAGTGCAATGATTCATCATTTTGTACTTCAAAGATTTCTGAAGTAAGGGATAGAAAGCTGTACTTAATTTGTCAAATATTATAATTCCATCATGCTGGTAGCCTTCACTTATCTAGGGCATAATCTATTCCAGATGAATTCAGTAGGAAAGCTACAGGGAACATTTGAGATGCAAAAGAATGGGAGGTCTAACTAGATGAACAGAATACTCCATTCATCCTTCCTGCTTCTCTCTGCTTATATTTCTTTTTAGAATTTCTGCACAATATGAGTGTTTTAATTTGGAAAGTAGCAGCAAGTGATAAAGAAAAGACAGTCCCTGTGATAGTAACTACTGGGTATTGCAGTGTCTGTCTATTGTCAACTCCAATAAAATGCAAGAAAATCCATACTTCTAGGTCACATACACAGAATCCATACTTCATGCTGGGAAGCTCTGTGTGTTCAGCGAACAGCTCACAAAAGCCATCACACTAAGCAGAAAAGAAATGATGCAGCAAACATGAGCCTTAAATGAGTTCCTTATGGAGAGTGAAGATCTGTGGAAACTCTTAGTGTGAAGGTAGGCACATTTTATCCAAATTCAGGTGTTAAAACTTAAAAATTGAAATGCACGACAGTCTCGCTTTTGAAAGATGATAAAGGACATGACAGTAATGTAGTCTTGCATTTAAATGACCAAAGAAAATTATGTTTAAAGTCAATTTTCTGTATAGTAATAGCTTCATGTACGCAGCAGACTCCCAATAAAATCAGAAAAATAGAATCTTATTCAGTTGCTGTCATGCCGAAAGCAAAAACTAGCCAGGGTAACCTGGTAGCTGATCATTACTTGGTCTTCAAGAAAATTTCTGTTGCCTGGGAAATAGTAAAAGAGCAAGTGGTCATGAAATTCAGGGACTGCAGCGTCTGTGTATAATGACCAGGGACTTGGAGAAGTTTTTGAATCATTATTTCTCATTTCTGAAAGTTATATTATCAAGGACTGGGTTTGCAGAAATGCCTATATCCACACAGAACCTGGAATGACCTCTCTACTCCACCCTGGTGAGACCCCACCTGGTGTACTGCATCCAGCTCAGGGGTTCCCAGCACAAGAAAGACATGGACCTGTTAGAACAGGTCCAGAGGAGCACCACGAAAATGGTCAGAGTGCTGGAACACCTCTTCTGTGAAAAAAAGGCTGGGAGTATTGGGGTTGTTCAGCCTGGAGAAGAGAAGGCTCTGGGTGGGGAGACATTGTTGCAGCATTTCAGTTCTTAAAGGTGGTTTATAAGAAAGACAGAGAGACTTTTACTAGGGCCTGTAGTGACAGGACAAAGGGTAATGTTTTTAAACTGTAAGGGGGTAGATTTAAATTAAGTTTAAAGAAGAAATTTTTTACAATGAGGGTGGTTAGGCACTGGAACAGGTTGCCCAGAGAAGTTGTGGATGCCCCATCACTGAAAGTGTTCAAAGCCAAGACCTAGTTGAAGATGTCCCTGCCCATGACAGGGACATTGGAACTAGATGGTCTTTAAGAACCCTTCCAACCCTGATTTCCCTCTTAGGTGCCTCCGTTAAGTGCTTAAAGTTAAAGGAAGGGCAAACACTTATCACCTTTATGTAACAAGCTAAAATTTTGAACCTAAAAAAGTCAGACACCAAATCTCAGAGGAAGATAGATTATTAGTTGCATAACTACATGTGCCTATTTATTAGCTGTATACCAAGCTAAACATGAATCAAATCATTAATAATCTGCAAGAAGTCTTAAGTAAATAAGTGACATTTTTCTTGTAATGACGCTCTGGAAATTGTGAAATTTACTAAGCAGAAACTTGTATTTTTAATAACTAAATTTCTACTGTTCAGTTTTCTTTTTGTAAAAGTGCATCTGATATCTGAATTCAGTAGGACCTTTATGGTACCAAGCACTTAAGAAAATTACCTCAAACTTTTCCTAAACATAGATTGATATATTTAGGAGGCTTTTTTAGAGTCTTGACCCTAGAGTGCAAAATTACTTTTATTAAGACTTACCTAATGAGCATCTGTAGAAACAGTCTTGGATAAAGCTTGTTTCCCCAAGTATTTTTTTCATAGTTTTATTCTAATCTGATACATAAACAGAAATACTTACTTCTAGCTATACTGTGTTGGGATAGAACATGCTCTGAAACTAGAATTAATTTCCAAAGAAACTGAGAGATATTGTTCAGAATTTCTTGCATTTGGGCTGTTTGAAGAAGAATTTTCTATCAGATTGGTGATGGACAATTATGTTTCTCAGTTAAATGCTCATAAAAAGAAAGTAGGTGGCTTTTTATTTTAGAAGAAATTTCCCTGATTCTTCACTAATTTTAAAGTTCATCTGGGAATAAAATTCTTGCTTAGCTCATGTCACAGATTTGAATATGCCCACATAAAGATTTACAACTCAAAATTCAGAATGAAAAAGTATGTTCAGATCTTTTATTTCCTATTGCCCTCAGTTTGAAATAAATTTCATAAGGAATAGATAATTTTTATGATGATAAACGATTTTTGTCAACTGCACTAGAAATTCAGCCTTTCACAAACTTTGATAAGTAACAAAATTCTTGAAGCACATGCATTCTAGGTGATTGTCTTTTGTAGACCTGTATCCTAACTACTGAAAAAGGGGGAGTTACGTTTTGGGTTTTGTTTTTCCCATGGACACATATATTTTTTACAACGTTTGCATAACTGACATTTTTTTTCTCCTTTTTTTTTTTTTTTTTTGTGGTACTAATCAGATATACTACAAAAAAAACCTGTGTCTTTTTTGGTACCTGATTCTTTTAAGAGTTATTAATTTCATGTGATTAGAAGATAAACAGCAGTAAAGTGCTTAAATAACTTTAAGCATGTCTGTTTACATGATTACAGTGCACCACAATTATATTACTCGGGTATGCATTGGGTGACATTGAGCTAATGGTTCACAGAATAAATTCAGCCCATAAATACCTGGACTACTATTTTGTTGTCAGAAAACATAGAGAACATCTGTTACATGTGCTTGTTAGGTGGTAACACCATTAGTATCAGTATGTAATGGCCATAGCCATGTGAAGGAGGAGACGGGCTGAAATCATTCTTCCTACTCTGCTGAGGCCAACATCAAAAACTGTAGATGTTGTTGCTGTAACAATTCATACCACATCCTTGCATGCAGTAATATAGCACTTTTCTTAATATTTCCTCTTAAAAACTGTTGGACTAGGTAGGACACAGAAGCCTGACTGAGTTTTGTTTAGGTGCAGTGCCATTGTTTTCCATAGGAGAAAGCTGAACAGGCATAATTCAATAACATAGTTTAATTTCTATGAAAACAGAATATGAATTTATATATATGTAGAAGGCTGGGGTGGGGAAGGAAACAGAGGGAGATATTTGCCTCATTTAGGGGTTAATTTACTTTGGTTTATGCCAGTGATTATCATGAAATCCTAATTTACATGTGACTTTTTGCAGTGTAAGAAAAATATCTACACTTTTCAGCTGTTCATGTGCAAAAAAAGATCAAAGACCTCTATTAAGTTTCTTAAATATGACAATCTAGTCATGGACAACATTACAGTTCAGAAAGGAGAAATTAAATTGGTCATGGAATAAACTTGCCTGCAGCTGGTGAAATCTTCTGAAAACTCTGGAACTGACACCTATCCAAGGATTTTTTTTTCAACTATTATTCTGTAACTTTTTAATAAAGCATTTATTTGCTTTCTAATGGAAGTCAAAATTAATATCTTAAGTCTTCAATTTCTGGTCTGAACATTGAGATTTTGCATCTTTCTCCAATTCATTTTGTTTACATTTAAATACTTATTTATACTTCAATTTCATAGGAGTCTACATGGTCTTTCCCATTTCATGTACATGCATTTAATTAAACTAACCAAGCAATTGATTGTAGATGGAACATTATTATTATTGTTTACATTTATTTGAACACTTCATTACATTATCTTGTTTATTTGACTTTGTTTAATCTTTTCCCCCTCGTCTTCCTTTTATATTAAGATCATGGAGTGCTTTGGTACAGTCTTTTTAATCCTGGCACAATAATACAGCCCATTTATGCATTATCAAAGTAAAAATCCCTCGAGATACAGAAATGTAAGATATTACATTTTTCTGTTACTGGTTTAAGTGGTTAATGACACACTTTTTTGTTCTGTCTATGTATTGTGTTACTGTATCTCAGTTTAACACAGTAAGAATAAATGCTAAAAATAAACAATAACTAAAACTTTTATTGAATATATTTTTCTCCTAATGAATAGTATGCACTAGTACCGAGGATGTCTTGGTTCATGGCTGTGGTGGGTTGACCTTGGCCAACTGCCAGATGCCAAACCAGATGCTGTCTCATTCCCCTCCTCAGAAGGGCAGAAAGAGAAAATAAGATGAAAAAGCTTGTGGGAGATCATTTACCAAATACCATCGCAGGAAAAACAGACTCATTATGGAGAAAATTAATCTCAAATTTTGCCAATTAAAGTAGACTTGTGTACTGAGAAATAAAGACAAATTAAAACACCTTTCCCGCACATCACCCCTTCTTCCCAGGCTCAATATCATTCCTTCATTCCTGACTCCTCTACCTCCTCCCTGCCCTGCTGAGTGGCACAGGGGGGTGGGGAATGGGGGGTTGTGGTCAGTCCATAACAGTTCCTTTGTGGCGCTCCTTCCTCCTCACACCTTGACCCTGCTCCAACATATGTCCTCCATGGGCTGCAGCTCCTTCAGAAAATACCTATCTGCTCCACCATGGTCTTCTCCACAGGTTGTCTGCTCCATCACCTGGAGCACCTCCTCCCCCTCCTTCTTCTCTCACCTTGGTGCTTGCAAGGTTGTTTCTCACACCTTCTTTTCTCCCTCCTCTTTCTCAGGCAGCATTTTGCCCTTTCTTAAATACACTTTACTTTAGGTGCCGCCATCATGGCTGAGAGGCTCAGCCATGCCCTGTGGTGGGTCAGCTGGAGCCAGCTGGAACAGACTGTCTCTGGCACGAGGCAGCCCCAGCCGCCTCTTACAGAAGGACCCCCCCGCAGCCCCTCCCACCAACATCTTGACACCTACACCAATTAAAGGGCCAATATACAAGTTCTGTGTGCTTCTATATAATCTAACTCTCTTATTTTGCATTGATTTTATAAAGTGAAATTTTAAACATTAAATAACAGGAAGAATACAAAACCTAATAAAGCTGTTAGCAGCTATTTATACAGTATTAGGCTTGGGTTTTTTTCCCAAGTATATTTGGAAAGTTAATGATGAAAGTTCTTTCTTTTATTTTACAACTTTTCAAGGTTAATCAAGCTGTCAGGAAGAAATTGCAAATACATGTGCCTGCACTCAAGAGTACAAATGTGCAATCACAGCAGGAAAAGGAATATGTTTTCCACTTGGTTGCAATGCATTTATCGGGAGAGTTCTTAAGGAAAATGGTCTGTAACTTTGATGTAGCTTTAAGTCATTTTTAAAAATATCTTCTCACACTATGTTGTTAATGCCATTTCAAAATACTGCTTTGTAAGGGTGTAGACTAGGAATGAACTCGTAAGGAAGGGAAATATATAACTAAATCATATTTTTTGCTCTGTTTTATCTTTGTCTTATATTGATTCTTAGCACTACAGTTTCAAAAAGATGAGATTGTCACAGGTGCTACTGACAGTCGCTTATCTAATTGGGCATGCAATCAAATTGTATGCAATTTAACTTTTCAACAGGTAACAAGATGAGACGTGGGCTTGTCCTAGTAAAGATTGTTGGTGAGTCAAAAGAGAAAAGCATTTATTTTTAATTCCTTCCATCTTGAAAGCAAGTTAAGATCAATATCATTTAAACAAACTTCTATGCTTCTGCATGGATGGCAAAACAAGCTGGTAGTGTTAAAAATGAATTTTTCCCTTTCTTTACTGCTTTCACCACTAGTCTGTTAAAATTATTTTCCTTCTCTGGATTGATCAGCTGAACTGTTAATCAGTGGGGAAGGCATAAGTCAACTGCATTGTTGCAGGAGCCACTATTAAAAGAAGAAACCCCTTGCTTTGAAACAGTACACATTTTTCTGAGGCAGCAGTGAATGAAGAGTTCCTTAGCATAAGAACAGATATACTAGTCAAATCAGAGATATTTGTAGTCAGGTAAATGGTTTTGTTAGTAACTTGTAGTGGGTAAGTAAGTAAAAATCAGATATTGACACATTCTTATTTAGTACACCCTTCCAGATATCAGTTATGGCTAGCAATTAAGCTTTCAAGTAATATATAGCTAATGTATGTCTTTTTCTGGAGCTCTTTTCCACCACTATAGTTGTGTGATCATTTGAATACAGCACCAAAATTAAAGCACTTAAGTTTGTAAACTGCAGACTTTATGTCTCAGGGAAAAAAGAAAAAAAAAGTAGAAAAAAAGCAACAGTAACAAGACAAAAACCGTATTCTGAGTGGCATACAGATGAAGTTTCTTATTTGTGTCTTCATTTTTATTCAGAGGGCCAATACTGAACTTTTTCGAGAGTAATTTGATAAAAGAGCTCCTAGTTGCTCTAAGTGAAGCAGAATTTCAGTGGTTTTCTGGGGGCTATTTTAGGCTTTCTGTCTGTCATCTCTGAGTCCTGGCTACACTTGCACACTGCTTTTCTCAGCATTCTCTCAGTTTGCTCACTATTGCTTTGTCTTGTGCCACTCTCCCTTTCCCCTGCCCCCCCACCTGTCTCAATCTGCCCTCTGCTTGGTGTCATGGTTTTAGCTGGGATAGTTAATT
>WEKW01018597.1:0-11419 GCA_013389905.1 Sula dactylatra | reverse complement strand
ACCACATATTCAAAAAACATGCTTTTCAACTCACCATCACAGAGCTCCACCCTGTGTTGCTGAACAACAAAGATGAATTCATCCTTCTTGTGCTATTTTTATTTATGTGTGCTTTTTCACAGATCATGCCAGTCCTACTTATATATACAGGTTTCATTGACAAGAAACTTCGGTGACTGAATATTTATGGGTGGGTATGTTGGCAACAGATTTTGGGGACTTAGAGCAGATTGTCAACTATAATTCCCTACATTTCTAACTATATTTTGAGAAGTTTTGCTTTAATGAAAGATTTTACTTTACTTTATTTTGGGGAAGACCTAGCTTGAGTGGAAGGGAAAGGAGTAAATGCTGTGATATGCAAAGTGCAAGAAATGGTAAGAGCATTTGGTAGAAGAAGAAGAGATGTCTCACTAAGAACAAAGGAGCATGGAAGAGGCCTGAGTTTACTTGGAAAAAGGAATGGGGAATTTTATTACTACAGCAGGGAATGAAGAAATAATAATGGTGAAAGGGTAAAAGATGACAGAGATGTCAGCAAAATGTGACAGGATGCAACAGCTCTGGGAAGCATAGCGTCATTCAGTGAAACAAAACAAACATAAGACAAAAAAATATAGTACAGAGGGGACTGTCGTTCTCAAGAAAAGCAAGCTGGTATCCACAAATGGACTCAGAAGTGGTAATTACTAATAGTTGTGGTGTTTGAACCAGCAGCTGTCACAACTGATCCAGTTGTGTCTCTCGGAATGTGATCTATTTGTCATATAGTCAAGGTGATGATGTCTGTCCCTTTCCCTTACCACATTTTCTTACATATAACATAGACTTGTAGGGACCCACCTCATGTCTCTGTAATAAGTGAAGAATAATAGGTTCCTCTGGATGGTGATCCCAGCTCAGTTACTTATTTAAATAAGCTGAAGATCTGAAACTCCTTCACTGACTAAAGAAGCATTCTTGGGATACTGCTTTTCTAATTTGGGAATCTATGTTGAAATTGGAAACACACACTGATCCATAGTCTTTCCTCAGGGGTTTTCAAGAAAAAGTTGTGACCAAAAACTAAACTGATGCTCTGATTTATTTGTGGATAAAAAGCAAACAGTTCATATTTTTACTGTTAATAATTTCTGTGTAGTGTAGACAGTGACATTTATTTTAAACACAAAAGGCTATATTTTGAGGAGAACTTTAAGATTCAATAGCTGATATCAAGTTGTTCTCTTCCATTTTTTACGATAGTATGTAGTCTTAGAGTTTGTGTCTTATCTGCTATCACTTTACTAGTTTTACAGTACATGAAAAAGAAATAGTGACTTTCTGGATTTGTGCTTATCAGCTGAAGCAACTTAAGACCATCTTTAATTAGGGTAAGAAAGAAATCCTTATCCTATTCTTAATTATGGTATTAAATTATTGCAGTTGAAATGAGTTCTTTTAGGAGTCCATATGCTTTTACATCAAAAAGTAGGAAAAAATCAGGCCAAATAGGAGTGAACACTTAATTTCTTATCTCTAATACAAAGATGAAACAAGGCAGTACTGAGTGTTCAGCTGCCATGGAAATCTTTTGAATAAGTACCTTTTAAATTAAAACATACAGATTTGGTCTGTTCAAAAGATCTATGGAATTACAGGGAGAAATCTCATTTGATTGTTGGTAACTTTATGTCAAAAGAAGAAAACCATATACAGGAGAAAATGGCACCTTGTATATATCACTGATGTTTCCCTTTCAAGCTTTATTCTAACTGCACACTGCACCTGAAAATAGAATTAATTTAAACTCAGTCCTTAATAAGTAGTCAGGTGCAATAGCAGAAATTATGAAATGTAGCTTGATACAACCATCATTTTGTATTCAGAGTACAATCATCAAACAGACTCAGCATGGAGAAAGAAATGCAAGCAATTATCTAGTCTGTAGATAATTTCTTACCCATAAGTGTATAAACGAGATACTGTGGGTGCGGGAATCACATAACTGTAAGGAAAACATATTTTATTCACTAATGCAATAAGAAGTTGGCAGCTTTTAAAAGGTCATCATTCTGCAAGATTGTAAAGATCATCCCTCTTTGTAGTACCGCTGTTAAAAACAAATGACAAATCACGATAAAAAGACTTTCACCCTGTCATTTATTTTAGCAAGTAACTATTTGTAAAATATTATATTATTTGTTGGTTTTATTCAAAACCAAATTACATTTACCACAGTGGTAGGATGTCAGATGTGTTTAAATTTAGGGTTTTAATATCCACATAGTGACCATATTAGTAGGCTTTGACATAAACAGCTTTAGAAAAAACAGTAGTTCTTTCTTTGCATGCAAATCCTGTACATTTTCAAAGTAAATACTTACAAAATCTTAATGATATTATAAAAGATCTTACTGTTTCTAAAAGATGCCAAATATTTACAAAAAATTTTGATTCAGTCCCAATGGTTTATACAAGTTGTACATGCAAGTGAAATTGCTTGCATGACAGTGAGACTTTATCATTTGCAGCTTTATAGTTTAATTAAATTTAATCAGAAGATCTTTAGCTTTCAAAGGAAACTTCTAATAGAGAACAATTCTGCTACTGAGATTATAAAAAAAGTTTTGTTATAAAAACTAGTTTTATTGCGTCTGTGACTGACCCATCTATTATTTTAAAGGTGAAATACTTTGATTATCCTATGGTCTGCTAGCATATCTACTAAAGCCATTTCAGTCAGAGGCAACCACACCAGCTTTTCCAAACCTGGCTTGTGTGGCAGATATTTGATGTCACAGAGACATTTTCCAAACCAAGGCTTTTCCTATGAGAAATGTGTTTTTTTAAAAATCGTCTGTTAACTACTTGCTGTAGTTGTAGTCATTTTCTGATGATAGCACATGTGTGTGAGGGACTGAAAGAGTTAATGTCTCCAACATTGTTGTAAAGTGGGATGTAGAGAACTGCAGGCAGCAAAGTGATGGACACAGGGTGTGGGGGGGTGTGAGAGGATGCACAGTCCCAGGTTCTGCTGGGCCTCATACAGCAACTTGCTGACATCATACAAAGTTTATTTGAGGAAGGGGTTTATGACTGCCTGAAAGACCCCTCGCACCCACCCCTCACAATGGCACCTGCACAGAAGATCACAAAACTTCTGGAACAAGAACCATATAAGCTCACAGGTGGCATAGCTGAAGGTGGGGCTTACACTATAAAAGACACTACAACAAAGAGGCTGATGCATGCCCACCAGCGGAGGATCATCACATCTGTCGTCAGCAGCGCTGGATCCAAGGGTGGTGGTATCTCCTTACCTTTCCCTATCTCTCTCTCTCTTTTTTCCTTTCTATCTCCCTCCCCTCCCGCTTTCTTTTCCTCTTCCTCTTCTTTTACAAATATTCTTAATAAGAATCCCCACCATCAATGCTTTTTCATGTTTTTAAGGTTGAATTGCCTTTTCAAGTTCAAGTTACTTTTGCATTGAAATAAAATATTTAATTGATCATTTGGTGTCATTTCGCCTCAGTTTGGTCTGAGGGGATCATTAGAACCTTGGTCACTCTTTCTCCTCCTCTCAGATTGTGATACGACAGCATATGAGGGTTGTAACCCTGGATATGTCAGCGCCAAAGTAGTTGCAGTATGGAAATACCAGTGCTAATTTTGCCTCATAAAGAATGAGGTCAAGCTTAGTGTCAGTCTCATTCAAGTTTGTAGCCTGCAGAGATATAACAAGCTCCCCCTGATGAGGTGTTAACTCCTGTTACCATAATGACTTAGCATCAAATCACCTGGCACAACACAAAACTTACATGGTTTCAGACTCTTTTCTCTACAATATTCAGAGTAAATTTGTATTAGGTTCTACATGTGTCCTGATCAGGATGTTCAGGTTTCTTTCCCACCATAAGGCCTTATATTAGGTATAATGTACTCACTAAATTCCCCTCCCCTCCTCTCTTTTGGCAGCACAACACATGTTGTACTATTCTCCTGAATCTGTTAGCCCCTTCTTGTGTACATAGTGTATCCAATGGCAACAGCTTCAATTGCATAAAGGCCACCTTGGTTGACTAAAAGCTTTGTAATGACTAAAAGCACTGGTCTCCAACTAGACCTGCATTGACTCCTGACAGATCAAACACTTTCAATTTGGGTGTCACAGTTAAAAACCAAAGTTTGTGAGATAATCTTGATCCTATTGTAAATGAAAATGAACCCCAGAGGGTTTAATTCCATTTTCTTTGAGGAAGTCATGAATAAGCTTCCATTTGCCTTCTTGTCGTACTCTTCTCATGTAACAAGTTGTCAAAACAAAGCACTGCTTTAAATATCAGACAGTCTTTAGGTGTCTAAAGGAGGGTCACAAAGTTGATCAAAGGGCTGGAGAACCTGTGTTGTGAGGAAAGACTGAAGGAATTAGGTCTTTTCACCCTGGAGAAGAGAAGGCTCAGGGGGACCTCATCACAGTTTTCCAGTACTTAAAGGGTGACTACAAAGAGGACGGAGGGTCTCTCTTCACAAGGAGCTGAACTAAGAGGACAAGGGGCAACAGGTGCAAGTTGCATCAGGAGAGTTTTCATCATGATATATGAAAGAAATTTTTCGGAGTGAGAACAACTGCTCACTGGGACAACCTCCCCAGACATGTGGTGGAGTCCCCATCGCTGGAGGTTTTCAAGACATGATTGTACAGGGTGCTAAATAATCTCGTGTAGGCTCCCTTTTCCATGAAAGATTTGACCAGATGAGCTTTTGAGGTCCCCTCCAACCTGGGCTGTTCTATGATATCAACCATAACTGAATTTCTCTATTTGTTTGTGGTCTGTCATTTCCTCAGAATAGTAATTAGTACTCAGTTCAGCTAAAGATGATGTTTTAGATGTTCATTGAACTAGTGACTCCATGAGTGGTTTCTTAAGGTGCATTTCTGCAGGACAGGGTATTCAAACAAAAATCCAGATTATCATAATTATTTCTGAGTATATTGTTTTGACAGTTATCAGAAGTTCCGTTATCTTCTGACCTGTGATCTCAGTTAGCTGGACTAACTATGTAGATCCAAAAGTTAATCTTTTTTAAAGGCTTTGAAGTTGTAGGCCACCTGAGTGAGAATATTATATTCTACAAATGTTGCTTTGTGTCATAGGACATATGTAACTTTTTAAAGCCTGTTCTATATAAAATAGGAGAACACAAAAAACCATGTTTTCCTCTTTCTGTTTTTAGGAGGAATAACTTCATCTGCAGCTTTATGGAAGGTCTAAGGGGACCTTAACTTTCGTTGCCTTTCCCCCTTGACCTAGTTAATCCTTTTTCCTGCATACCCAACACCACAGTGGAAAATCAAATTATCTCAGTGTCTGCATAGCATTATGGCCTTTGACTCCTTCAAAGCTGCTTCATAAAGTCTGAAAGTGTGTCCCTGTATTTATGTATGGTGCATCCTACCTCGTACTACGTCCATATATTTTGTAGTCCTGCTATACAAAGCTATCCCAATAATATAATTCCATTTAGGAACTAAAATCATCTCATATGACTGGAAGTGAGTGTAGTACCTGACTCCTGTAAAAGATGGCTACCACCTCTTCCTGCATTCCTAGGGAAGTCCTATTCCTATTCCTAGAGAAGCTATGTAACTGTGAGACTGCTAACGGAGTATTAGAATAGTTGCAGGAAAATAAAGACAGAAAGATTCAAGGTTCCAAACACTGAAGTTTTTACAGCAACCAACTCTTTAAATCATTAGCATGTACTTCCTCCTGGGAATAACTTTAGGTGGAAAGCTTCTTTAGTATTTATGATGAAGTGTCAGTGGGACACTTTGACTTTTGCTCAAAGAACAAAAACAGCCTTTTAGTAATGACTATCTACTTCAATCTGCATTTATTATACATCTTAAAGCAGAACTGAAAAGCCTTGTCTCAGACTAACAATCAGAATAGATTTAAGTTTTAGGGGTAAAGCTTTGGTCATCTCCTGTGTCTTAACTTTCTTCAGCATGAACCGATGTGTAAATATCTGCTCTGATATGAAATACTTTTATATCTGCTCCTCTGTAATCTACTTCTGCCTCTGTTAACAGAGACTGAAAGTTGCCTTAAAAATAGCATTGACAAACACCAATTAATATTTTTTATGGCAAATTTGTGTGGACAGCCTTTCTAAATCCAGTATAATCAATGACACAATGTTTTGTCTGTTCCAAAAGTATTTCAGGAATCTGTTGCCCAGTACATTGTTCTTTCTTCTTAGTCTAAAGTGAAGGAAGAGAAAATAGTTCTCCAAATTTTGTTGTCTCTTGAATTTCTAAATGTCTGTATCTTTTACTCCATAACTTGACAGTCAATCTCAGATTGGTGATTTAGTGGTTTTTTTTTTTTGGTTTGAAATATCACTGGACATTAGACACTCCTCCCCTGCTTTTCCTTCTTTTTTTCTGTCTTTTTATCTGTCCCTACCAGTTGAAGATTAGGATCCTAATTTGAGCCCTCTGCATGATAGCATGTTACAGTTGCACAGTCAGAGTGACCTATATGGCAGCACATTTTTCTCAATAAAACCAAATGACAGGATGGTTGATATCCATTTTCCCCACTCCTTTTCAAGTTCCTCAATAGTAAAGAAAGCAGTTTATTTATTTGCATAATTGCTAGAGCAGCAGCTGTAAATTGTGTACAAATGGTAAAAAATAATTAAACCTGCTTCAGTGGTGAATAAAGGTTGAACACAGAGAAGCTTCAAAGGAAATCAAGTTCCCACTGAGGTGTGCTAATTACTACATCCACATTCTTGCTTTACTTGAGGCACACTTCAGACTTAGCTGAAGAAATCTTATTAGACTTTCAATCTTAGGTCATCATTACCCTTTCATATAGTTCAGTTTGCTTAGAGCAAATTAAGGAAGTGTTGTTTTTTATTAATGAAGAAGAAAAGTATAATTTAAACACTTCAAAGAAAGAAGGAAATAAAAGCAGATGTACCAAAATGGAAGTACTGCTACAGTCAGTATTTCGCAATGATCTTAATTGTTAAGAACAGGATTGTACTACTAAGGATTTGGTGCTGTTGAATTGTAAATATAACCTGATTTCAACCAAATATTGTTAATCACAAGTGGTGATAAAAACTAGACTCATGTCAAGGGAAAAAAATAAATGAGGTTGAAGATCACAAATCAAGAGGCAAGTATTATACTAACTCCTCCATCAAAACTATCCCCTTTGAGTTGTTTGGGGAGTATTGTCTGAACGAATTGCAGGATTTGACTCAAGGCAACGTTTTCATAAGTGACAGCTGAGTGATAGATGGACACATAAAATTAGATGCTCCACCAAGGAATAGCTTACAAAACTAACCGAAGTGCAAGGAAAAGCCTAGAAGGAAAATTTAACAGACGTTTACTACAAATTGTGATCTTTTTTTACCCCAATCTGTAGCTTCATACTAATAGGCTTTCCTTCCTAGGGGAAACCTGCCTTCTGCAGAGCTCAGACTACAAGATAGATGATGATTGTGTATGTATGTTCATGCTCACACCCCCATATTCTATTTCTGAAACCGTCCTTTTTCTGGTTCCGCTCACTCTTGATTACCTTTGATCAGCTCTCCTCTGCTTCTCCATTCTCCAGAAGCACCTGGCTAAACCAGTAAAGGAGACCACGTGTACCAAAAGTCGTGAACAGTTAAAATGTCTCTAGGCCCTCTTGCCTAGACAAAAATAAGGACATAGAGCAATATAAATTATTTTGCTTGAAGCCCAAGCATTAGTTCTCAACATAATGTCTTGTAGATAGTAAAAAATGCATCTTCTTTCTGCTGAAATTAGTAGCAAACTTCCTAGTGGGTCCAGTACTTAATGGAACAAAAAATTTAGCTCCTGATTAAGATTTTTGGAGCGGTTTCAGAGACATTGAGTGAAACAGACCTATTTAAACCTAAATATGAGTTAGTATTATACCAAAAGTGTTCTAGGGGTCCTCTACAGGGAACAATTGCAATTTGGTACTGCGTAGCTTTGTATAAGCAATCATAGTACCAACAAGGGCAATAGTACACACAAAAGGGTCATTTAACTGTCATTCAGGAAGGTATCCCAGTTCTAAAAATCCCCTTAAGTAAGTTTAATTCCTACTCTTTTAAGGAGATATAAATAAATAACAAATAGAAACCACGTGTGGATGTTATAGAGTATAGGTGGCCTTAAATACATATGTAAGTGTTTTACAAAATTTAGAGCCTGATATGTAGTCTTCAGTGCAAATAGTATTTATTCACTAATTTACTCCCATGTGCTCTGGCTGTGCTGTACCTTTGCCTTCACCAAGTTTATCTATCAAGATAGCTTTTGGGGGAGAAAATCCTGAAAAGTAGACCCAAGAATATGATTTCATAATTAGAGAAGCCAATTGTATTTCAAGCTATTACCAAAGAGACAGTTTCTCACTTCTCACCATCCCCATCACAGGTTCTTTATGCTTTTTTTTGCTAGCACATTGTGGCAGTTTAGTCATCAGAATTAGAACCACACCCCTCTGAAAATAACTGTTCTACTGCTGGTTTTTCTGTGGGTCTGCTCCCTCCTGCAACTGACAGTGCAACCACAGGAGCAGGCATGCCAGGACAAACAGGTGACAAGAATATCCAGATAGGGGTGGAAAGGCTGGACAGTGCTTCTGGTAGCAAGACAGGCTTAGGCTGACTGAAACCAGACATGAAAACAAATATCATACTTTTTAAATAAACCTCACATTTTAATAGCAATTGTAGTGCTTTATTTATTCCTCAGGTATAAGGGGTAATTGGCAAGATATTAAAGATAACTGTTTCTCTTGCAAAGCAAGAGACAACACAAACCTAGGAATATTTGCTTAAACTCAACATGAATTCATATAGTATGCAGATATGCTTCCTAATGGTACAATAGTTTTTGCGCTCCAGCAGCTATAAAACAATAGTTTCGGAGATAACAAATGTTGTCAGGTGGCATACACCAGCATAGTTCCATTATAGACAGTTGGTCTGCTCTGAGTTGTATCAGTAGAAGGCTAAATTTACAGTAAGTTAAAGGCCAGACTAGAGACATATAATTTATAATGGTAGAAAGGTAATTCTGTTTTAGCATAGTGGTGATGGAAGCTTGTAAAATCTTAAATATTACAAA
Source organism: Sula dactylatra (assembly GCA_013389905.1). Lineage (NCBI taxonomy): Eukaryota > Metazoa > Chordata > Aves > Suliformes > Sulidae > Sula > Sula dactylatra. The sequence goes on along the minus strand of WEKW01018597.1, from coordinate 2,265 downwards.
GTGTGAGCTGTAGTTCCTAAGTGACCCTTTCCCCTTCCCATTAGAATCAGCAAGGGTTGGTGCAGGAGAGACTCAGAGGAAAAACTGAAATGTGAAATGCTTTGTAGTCTATATGTTGAATTGCTCATCTTCAGTATTATACAGAATAAACATGGAAAAAATGAAAAAAAAAATTGGGTTATGAATATTCCCACACAGAAGAAAAGTATCCAGAAAGGTAATAATTGAAATTCAAAGGGAAATCATCCATTTGAACAGGGAAAAAAATGCCTTCATAACATTCCTTCCTTTTTTTCTTTTCCCAAAACATTGTTTGAACTCCCTAAACAACTGCATTAACAAATAAACAAGAATAAGATTGATTGGCTGATTTGCTTCTTCATTTTATCTAGAAAATGCAATAACTATCTTAGCTGGGATACATTAGGAGACTTGTTTGAAGTGGTTTTAGGGTTGCCCAACGGTATGCCACAAAAAATTCCCTCCACCATCAAAATTCCATGCATTGAAAGTTCTCTTTTACCCCAGCTATTCATTTTTTTCCTCCAAAAGCAGCTATTACGATCTATTATACTAAAAATTATAGAACACAATCTACAATCTCTCAAATATTCTAAACCTCTGTGTACTAAAAAGCCACATGACATTTTTGTCAGCAGTGATTATTGTCTATGAATGCACGAGACTCACTTTCCCAAATTACATCAACCAGTTTAGCCCTTATATAAATTACTCATGAAGCTCCACTGGAGATTTGGACTACCTACCTACTGTCTTTACATGTACATCTATTTCACATTTTGGTGGAGTTACTGTCATACAATACTATTGCTGTGAAAAGTTATAAGCAGTATGTAGCAAGTACTGTGTATTTACTGGCATTCTTTGTTTATATTTATGCTATTGGTTTCACCAAGAACAAATAAATCGTTTGATACTTTTAGAACTGCAAATATTTGCCCCCTGAGAACACCCCATGTAGACCACTCAGCAACAAAAGACCTGAGCAACACCATTTGTTCAAAGAAGATCAAAGACATTTTAGAACACAAGAATACCAAAAAATACCAAGGAAAAAAAAAGTAAGGACTGCATTTTTGCCTGTCACTACTTACACAATCTTTTTCAAGTTTTTCAGTAGTTTTAGTTTTAAAGAAGCTTTCTCGTTTCTTCTAGAAATCTGTTTGCTAAATTTCAGCTGAAAACACTACTTGTCAATATGAATAGAAGAAGAAGATTTTGGAAATGAAAATATTCTATTAGCATCTATATAGGCTGAAGCTGGTCCATAAGTACTGTTGATTAGCCAGTTGCTGCAATGTGAAAAATAGATTTTATAAAATTCCAACATGCATTTAGCAACTGATCAGATAGTATTCTATGTGTAAATAGAAAAACACACTGAGAAAATACTCAGACGGGGTGGGGAATATGCAAGGGAATTTTTTATTAATATGAAATGACAGAACAAAATGTAAGCCCACTTTGGAAATTTCAGTCTAGTTCAGAGGGGAGAATCAAAGAGGAAAGGGAGAGAATTGGATACAACAGAAGTAAAAGAAGTAAATTAGAATTGATTGCAGTAAAAAATATTTACACCATAAATGGAAGAATTTTATTGATCTGAATTTTAGTCCAGGGGAACACCTACTGAGATAACGGAGGAAGTTTAAATTGCAGTAAGATTACTCATGTAGAATAAAATAAAAGTGAATATAATGGTACAGGAGCTCAGGAACAGCCTTAGCCGGATTATCAAAATGAGCTGGTTGTAATATTTATTTAATATCTTCACAGAGGAGGTCTCTTATTCCACTAAACCTTTCATTGTCTTCAATGAGATTTTTTTCCCAGAGTCCCAGCATATTATGTTGTAGTCATGGATTAGAGATATAAATGAATCAAGAGAGAAGTAAAATCAGGGAGGTGTGGTGGTATTTTCTTTTAGAGCAGCTGGTACACCTTCACAAACCAAATATCTGGAGATCTTGTGTGATTATTAAAATTTTTCATATTCAGAAACATTAAAATCAGATGGAGAATACCTTCTTCATGAACATAAAATTAAACATGAAGATAAATTGTTTACACTCAAAATTTAAATAAACTGTGCAGCCCTGAGGCAAACAGTTGGATGAATTACAGGCCCCATTGTTAAACAATTAAGAATATAGATGGTATGCCCACAGCAAAGGAATTTTAATTCTTGCTAGACTTTGAAACACACATTTAACCAGTTTAACTACCAGTGGAATCTGTATTTGT
>WEKW01018593.1:100681-135499 GCA_013389905.1 Sula dactylatra | reverse complement strand
AGCCTATTATTTGCCTCATTTGAAGGATATAATTTTTTTGATACTGCAGTAAAACCAAAGCAAAAATTAGGTCCCTCTTTAGGGCAAGCATGACAGCTTCCTGTTTACAGAACCACATTTAATTAACCACAGTTAATATCCAACAATAAGTATTCTGAAAACTAAGTCTTTGCATAAAAAGTATATAGGTAGAGTTTCTAAGAAACAAAACTGTCCATACTATCACAACGCTAACTGGAGCACTTGGAAAAGAGGGAACAGACAATAAGGGGTGTCTGTGGCCCTTACACCATCCATATAATAAACATATAGACTGCAAAAGTCAACCTCCCTGAACATAAAATTTTACTCATTTTGCCTGTGAGATAAGAGTCTGATTTGAGACAGTCACAGTGAGTAAGCTTAAAAATAAATTCGTGTGAAAGAACAAGCACTTTTCTTGCAAACAGGAAATTTAGAAAAGATTTGCTCCTGTCTTAAGGGGTGAAAAAGAGCACATAGTCATATAATACACTCATATAATAAATAGTCTTATCAAGACGGTTCCTGACCCTAAAAGAAATGCCTATAGGGAACTGAAGTACAAAGCAGATGAAACAAACTCTTTTCATTTTAACACCATCTGTTAATAATTCCAATTTGCATTTTACACAATAAATATAGAAAGGCCTGCTCACTGAGAGATAACTGTTGAACTAAAACATTAATCCAAGATAAAAAAAAAAAACCTGATACAGCTGGGTTTGTTTGAGTGAGCCTGGAATTTCACACTAAGAGGAGACACATTTCAGCTCAAGGGCTTAGTTGAGTTATAAGCAATCTGTGCAAGTTTGTTTTGTTTGGAAAATATTTTGTTAAAGCAAATTGTATTTATCTGATCCCTTTCAGTTGACTTAAAATCTATTAATACAAACATTTATTTTGCTGAATATAGGAGGTTCAGGAAACATAAGCCAGTTTTCCTGTTTGTGATTCCAGCCACATTTTTCTTCCAAAAATTCTCTAAAAAAGAAATTTCATCTGTTGCTTTTCTCCAAGGGCCATGTTAAAAATTTGTTGCTCATTATTCCTCTGGTTGCTTTCCACTTGTATTTGTGCTTCTCTGATTTTTCTCTGCTTACTACTGAAACCTGTTCCATTGAGGGGTGGAGGTAGGGAGTGGGAAGGAAAGAGGAGATTGCAAACTATTAAATTCCAATCCCAACATTTACATGATGGCAAGTCCTTGGCCTTCTTGATCTATTGCGAAGGAGTGACCTATTTAATTGTTCGTTACTTTAGTGTGAGTGACAGATATCTAGTATGTGCCTCATCTTTAATGAGATTTATGGTTGCCCATAGATCAAAAATATACATGCTGGAGGCCACCTAAACTCCAGCTTAACATATCAAAAAAACACTTATATGGCCCTCGGACATCCCTGTGAAATACAATAAGACTGATGGAACTTGTGCTTAGATAACACCAGATTATGATAATAATAATTTAGTTGGATACGATAAGAACAAGTTAGGAGCAATAAGTAACTGCAACAATCAGTGAGCAGCAACGTGAAATTTGTCACAGTGGTGATTATTTATATTGCAGTATCAAAGCAGAAGCACTGTGATTAAGGTCCTGTTACGGAATTCAAATTTAGTAAGAGCTTTAACTTTTAGTTTGTTGAAAAAATACCATTGAAATGGCAAAAAGTCAAAACATAGAGTATGAACTTTGAGCTGTATTTTAAATTATATTTTTATGGTGGTTTGATGAAAAATGTATTGACACATCAAGTATCATAAAATCTTTTGAATCTTTTAAAATATTTTCAGGCATTTTTCTTCATGCTCATTAAAGATAGTTTTGTACAAGTCTGTGCAGGAAATCAAAACCATTTTGAGACATCAGCAGTCAAAAGGTGGCTCCATGGACGTTTCTTTCTGTAGCAGTAGTTATCCATCAGTTGTGTTTTCTGTGTATTTTAGTCTTATCATGAGTGTCTCATACCATCATTTTAATTTCAGAGAGCTTAGTTGTGTTAAGACAAAATAATTTCACAAATGTATGGAATATTGTGACAGTCAGCCCTGTCAGTGAAAATGCTACCTAAGAACAGAAGAATGATATTAAAGGTATATTGCAAAGAATAAGTTTCTGAATGTAGATACCTTCTAAAGAGCAAAATGAAGGCATTGCTGATCCCATTATAGGCAATACAGACAGGAAGGCATGCACAAATCTTTCCTTCTTAACCTTTATTTGTATACCTTTAAGCACAGAAACGCTCAGAAATTTTTGAGTACATAGGAACATCATGCCCTAAGGTTAACTGTAATTAAATAGAGCTTTTGATAGTTAATTGCAATTTGGGCTACCACAATGGGCCAGAAACTTGATCCGTAGCTTCTGCCATCTAATCAAATAGCACTTGCCAAAGCTAATAGTGCAGTGACATGTCTGGAAATGATAGGGAGATGATGGAAATGGTGGAAATTTTGAAATGATACATGGTCCCAGTTTCAGCCCATGTGGAACTGAGTGCTATTCTGTTTTTTGCACGACGCTACCTTTAATGTCCTTCATGATTAACAAAAGGGCTTCTGCATTTGATGTCTCTCAGCAGAGAAAAGAGACTCAAACCTCTTTGAATAAAGAGAAGAATAGCTTCTTTCTATTAAATATAGTCCTGGAACAGGAGTAGGTACTAAGGAGGAGAACACTGTGACATTGTGACATTCAATAGCATGACACTGAATTGAAGCGGCATGATGAGATACAGCCCACATACACTGGTCATTGCCACTTTCAGAAATGACAGTAGAAAAAGATTTCTAAGATGTATTTTCATCTCTCACACTCAATAGAGAACAGTGATCTCGACACCCACACCCCATGCCTGACACAGAGCTGGGCGATGATCTGAAGAAACGACAGTGAAATAACATTATCTCATGTTGAGAACATGGAATTACTTTTGAAAATGCCAAGATTTGAAACAACTATACATTGCTTTCTTTATTGCCATGAAACTGTGCCTCCACATTTTGTCAATCAAATTAAAATGCTACAATGGAGATTATTTTTTAACCACTAGAACCTACTAATAATTTTAAACCCTGGGGTGAAAAAAATAGTTTTTCAACAAAATATTCTTAAGACCTACATGTGCTTTGCTGTAGCCTTTGCTTCTGTGGTCCTTTACGTCTTTTTCTCAAAATAAGCAAAAAGGTAGTTATTATAAACCAGATGTGGATTTTATGGTCCAAAAAGAGGGAGAGACCCCATTGAGTTGCACTGTCCCAGGAGAAGGCAAGTTGAAAACTGTCCCTCTCAAGATGGTTTTCAGGAATAAAGTCATTAAAAGCCACTTCCCCATTCCCATTTGCACAACTATCATGTCCTGGCACATCGAAAATGTCAGGGCTCAGCCTGCTCTACAGCTTTGCTCACTAATCATGCAACAGTGTGTGTGGAAGGAAGAGCTGCAACCTTGTAGAAGTCCTCTGTGCCATCGTATGGTGGTTTGCACGTCTTTCACCCCTGTGACACAGTCTGCTTTGTAGGTTAAGTAGGGTTCTTGCACTTTCTTTGCCCTGTAACAAGAGCTCATTAACTGCTTGCTTTTAAGCAGTCATCTAGCACCTTCATTGCTGTCTGTATTATCACATTATTGCACCTTGAATGATGCAGCTGAATCTGGTCCCCAGATCTTGAACAGAGAGCTGGGACTTACAGTGTCTATGATGTTAACATGATTTTCCCAGCTTCAGTTAGGTTTTGATCTAACACATTTGTTTCAAAGTCTTTTTATGATATTTAAGTCTTTGTGTTCTCTGTGGCAGGCATTTCAGAAATAGATTCAATCAAGTTTCAATATAAAGCTGTAGGCACTATTAGAGACACTTCTGGTGGCATAATGAGCTGCTCTAAGGCATTTGCTCTGACTGGCCCTGTGAGTGATCTGTGAACATCAGCGTTTTACTGTTCTCCCTAAATGCATTTGTAAATCCACTTTCTTCTTGGTCATGTTTCTATTTGCTGGTAACTCACCCTAATGGAATGAGGTGACTTTTGGATGTATTAAAAAGAGATTTGATTAAAACATTAGAAATATCCTTATAAAGCACAGAAGCTAGATATCCATTTCCCCCCTTAGAGCATGCTGGAGTAAAATGGGCCCAATGAAGTCAACAGAATAATTTTCATTCCCTTGACAGACTAGGTGTGGGGACCTTTAATCACTGGTTAATCTTGGAAGATATGACGCAACCTTACCTATCACATCACAACCTTAAAATGTTAGTACAGTGCATACTACAAAGCATATACGGACCTACACTACCAAAAATCAGAGAAAAGAAAAAAAAAAGGCCTCTTTCAAACTTCAGGCAAGTAAATGCTCTTGTATTCTCATTTTGTTTGAATATAGTTTGTAACAGCACTAAGCATTTTATGCCAGGGGCGACAGCCTCATACAGCACTTGGCTGTAGTCTCTCTGATTTCCTTCCTCTTGACCTAGGTTCATATTTGCAAGGCAGATACTTAGGGACTAATGTTCCCAAGCTATAAAAGGATTGCTGGTTTACAGCAAACATTCATCTTCCTTAAAAAAGCTCACTGTTTTTCAGCAATATTCCCAATTATTAACTCAGGGCAAAGCTTTACAGCATTTTGGTTGCACTATAGAACAGTGCTGCAAAATCATTTTCCTAAGACGATGCCTTCCCATTAGTGATGTATTTACTATTGCCAGTACATGCAATCAAGCCATCATTTATATAAATCTTCCTTTGCAAAACTAGTGTTTGTAGTCAGCATCTCTCAAGCTGTTACTGCTGTCACTGTGAAAATAACCAAATAAAAGCATTCTCTCTTGTTTGGATAGGGATATAGAGAATGATGTCACAAGAGTGGGAGGGATGAGTTATAAGAGATGAACTCCAAAACAGCCCTCAAAAGCCTGCCTGGTTTTGCCAAAAGGACAATTGAGATGTATGCTCCACAGGAGAAAGAAGGGCATAGAGGATGCCTCTGAGAGGGACAGTGTGCTCTGAGGTTGTTCTTGTGCTACCTAAAATACTGAAGGCAGAGGTGGGGATCCACTTACAGTTTGTCCTTGTCCGTCCACTTCTTGCCTCCCTGTTGAGCTAGAGGCTAAGTGTTCAAAGAGAATGCATGCACTACTGTGCTGCTGTGCTGCTGCTAATACTACAGACTCATGCCTCTACGGACACATCCACCTCTCAGGAGTTCCAACCAACTTGTTCTGGCTTCAGGATCAGTTCTGTACTCACAAGAACTGTGAAACACTTCTTTTACTGATCTAAAAAGAATTAAGGATTTCTTTGCACCCAGTCTATTAAAAAAAGTTACAAGAAACTGTGCAGACTTGGAAATTTCATCTAAAGAAGAAGTTTAAAGGCAGATGAAGTAAAAAGTCCACATTTTGTCTCAAACAATTCTTTCAACACTGCTTTCAGATATACTACATTTTACAGCCAACCAGTATTACCTTTTTTTATATCCTATTAAAAATGATATTCAAATTTAAACATCTGCAAGGTGTTAAGCATTCTCAGTAAGCTCAACTCCCACCAGCTACAGATGGAGAGGAGGGGGCTGAGAAGTACTTTGCAAGAGTCATTCTTGAGTACATTTAAATTTAATTCCATTTTGATAGGTGTTGTGGTTTGGGGCCACAAAATCACACTCCATATTTAGAAAGCTGACTCACAGCAGCTAAAAGTTACGCTTCAATCTCTCTTGAAGGCCTGTATTTCTCAAGTACTTTGACACTGTGTCTAGTTAAAAAGGTCCACAGTAAAAAACCCATCATAAAATCCATAAAACCAGGAGACCACAGTATAAAGCCTATTATCTTCTCTCCATAGGTTTGACCTGAAAACAAAACAGCTTTCAGCTTTTGGAATCTAATGCTGTCTTGTGCCAATGGGGTGGATTCTACATGGGTAATTGTTTGTGGATGCTTTGTGGATAATTAAGATTTACGCAAAACATAGGTTGTTTCTCACTGCAAGTCATTGCTTGGGGTTTTTATTGGCTGAATAATGATGTACTCCTGCTAGATGAAATTGGGTTTTCAGCCAAAATAAAATGTCAAAATAGATACAACCTCTTTTTTCACATACCCTTGAAAAAACATGAGAGCCATGTCTCAGAAAGAGTCCTGTATAGCTTAGTAAGCTACTAAATTAAAGGAAGAGTGCCTACAAAACCTGAAAATCTTATTTAAAAAAAGACCTTTTCCATCAACTGTTTAAACAGATAGGAACAATCTAGTCAAATCTAAGACTAGAGCAGTTAGAATATTAAGAATGTGAGCAACTTCATTAGCAAGACACATGTTTGCACTTAAGCTGATTAAGATTGATAATTTTGTGAGAAACAGTAAACCATAAATCATAACTATACATGTTTCTCTCAGTAGTATTTTAGCATTTACCAAGCATGGTATCATAGCAGAAACTTTAATATGCATTGTACAATATCTAGCAAAACTGAGTCATGATCCCTGCATGGGGAAGAAGGTTGCAGTCATTAAAAAAATAATAGAATATGAGAGTCTACCTCATAACATTTGTAGACAACTCTATGAGTTATCCTCAAGTTAGAAGCTTTCCAGAGATCAAAGGAGCACCAGATATCAAAGCTTCTGATGTACAAAAGAGGATTAAAACACTAATCTACATTCTGAACATCAACACAAAGTCACAGGATCCAAACTGCACCTTCTTAGGTCTCAAGCTGCTTGGTCTAAATTAACTTTCAGGAATTATTGAACAGAAGTGTTTTGGGTTTGGTTTGTTTTTTTTTTTTTCCTCCAAAGAGTTTTTAGTTCCTTATTTTTTTAAATCTTTGTATTTGATAAAACTACTTCACTAAAGGAGAGCAGCATGAATTCAGAAAAAGGTGTACATTAAAGAAAACCCTTCTCATTAATATTTTGCCTAGAACACTAGTAATCTACAGTTAACAACTTTTAAATTTAAAATTATTATGCACTATGTGTTCAGATTCTAAAGGACCCTCAGAACCCAAGGCAGCTTAAATAAATGTTGCACATAAATCATTAAGTAAAAAAAAAAAATCCACTGGCTATAAATCTTAAGATATGGATGAAATATTATTTATATGATGGTAGATAAGTCAGACATATTATAGTCAAGTCAAAGTTATCTCAACAGAACATCTAAAGGCTTTAATATTAGGCTTGAGACTATGGTTCAGTTCACTATAAGGGCAAAAATAACCTGCATTTGAGAGGTCACTAGAGAACCCAGTGGGATCATTTGCTGTTGCAATATTTTATTTTATTATCTTTAGTAGAATACTGTAAAAATATTTCATCATCAAAAATTAGAAATATAAAATTTACTAAGTAAAAATGCCAAAAAAACCCCTGTCAGAGAACTCACTCTGCTGGGTAGTTGAGAGACTTAACCCAAGCTTGCTGTGGTTGTAGTTGCACCCTAGGGTCTATGCACAAGCAGTCAGTCCAACATAATGATTTTGATATTTTTAAAGCCTCAAGTCAGTGCAAACAGGTGGCATCAACTATCTTGAAGAGCCATGCTTCAAGGCAACACTTGGGAAAGAATATCTCAGCACATTTCCACTGATTTAACATTATTTCTCTGTTTGAATTACAGTAGAGCTTTCAAACTGCAAATGAGTTCACAGCCAAATTATTCTAGTTATTATAACAAACACACAGTGTGCTGTTGCTCCAAAGGGCTTAAAATCGTATGTTGAGACAGCACAGAAAGAGGAAAATAAAGTAATATATCCTCACTTTAATGATGCAGAATTGAAGCACAGGGAGCCCAAGTGCACTGCTTGGGTATCACACAGATCTTTGTGCATGGCCACCTTCATGCCCCAAACCTCCAGCTTAGCTCCCTTTTCTTTAAAGACACTACCTGCAGGAGCTTCAGAAGGACCGTACCAGTGTAGGTCCCCCTCTTAAAGAACAAACAATGAAAACAGAAGAACATATGAATAGTCTAAAGCAGGTATTTTAATAAATTCCCTCATTTGTCGTTTGAAAGAGACTAATTAGGCTCTAAGAATCACAAAGGATTACAAGAGTATTTTGCAATGCTAAAAGATGGCATTACACAATTACTTAGAATTTCAGGTTTTGAAATATCATTTCCTTAGCGTGCGTAGGATGGGAAAACAGGAAAGTAAACGTAGAGTTCTAGCACATGGTTCATTAAATCTTAGGCTGAGCCCAAGTTATTTTGCAAGAAGAAATGTCCATTACAGCACTACTTGTTAATTTAGCCACTGAAGTGATATATTAAGAGCAACAACTCTGGGCAGAATGACAGTAATTGCCCGTACTGCAATAAAACCACAGAAGTAATCCCAGTATAACACATCAAGGAACTCTTAAGCATGGTGAAACAAAATTACTCTGTAATTTTTTTGCAGGCTTTACTTATTTGGATGTTCTTTCCTTGAGCTACTGATGATTTTTCTGCACAGAGGAACTGATAAAAATCACACCGTGAAAAGAACAGTGTCAGTTTGTGGCAAATTCTGTGGCACTTCCACTCACCATGTTCATGTTCTCCGTAAGACATAAGACTTTTTCTTTCCACATACGAAGGACAAGCTTTCCATTTATTAGAAAAATGAAAAAGGAGATTTCTGCTCTTTAAAATCGTTGTTTCTTTAGATGGAATGTGTCCAGTTCATTTCTTCCACTAGCCCATGGCCAGAAGAGCAATATGTGTCCACATGCCAGGCCATAAAACATGAAAGGCTCGCACTTCAGTGGCTATCCAAAATGTTGTCATGCATTCACTTCTGTATCTCAGTGGACAAAAATGTAATTCCTTGGCAAAATAATGTTGGTTTATTTGTCTAATACCTTAGAAGAGATTTTTCTGTCCCCATAGCATCTGAGTTTGAAAATTTGCTTTTTCAGAGTTCGGCCTATCAATAATTTGTCTCACCTAAGTAATATCCTTCTCTGCCCCCTCATTGTTTAGTATTTGGGGATTTTCTCTTTGTTCTACAGTGTTAAAATATTTAATTTACTAAGAAGCCTTTGGGGTTTTTTCTTAAGCATCCACCTTCTTTTGAATATATGTTCATAGTCTCAAAACTCCAAAGTGGCCACTTCATGCTCAGTTTAAATAAAACAAGCTGATATTTCATCTGTTTTATCTGCAAACTCAAAAACTATTCGTATATCATTTGCACATCCTACCTGCCTACCTAAATAAAGGTTTAAACTATGTTTTGACATATTTTCTTTGTTCAGGTGTTTCAACTGGTATGTTTGTCTTAGTCCACTTATGGAAATGGTTTAGAATTTTCTGAATCAATTTTTATTTTAGAGAGGAATTTTATTTGCCTCAGATTTAGCATTATTTTCCCTCATATCTACCATCCTGAATATTTAACTCTTCAGTGACCTGTGATGAATTTCATGTTGATTTTAAAATATTTTACTACTCTAGATCCTCAAAAAATTATCACATTTGAGGGTACCCACATTACTACCCCAGGCTGTGGTCATGAAGAACCTGTTCTTTTTGAAATTACCTTCTTTTACACCCACAGTGTGTTACACGACTGAACCTTTGAAACATCTCAGTTTTGCTTCCAAATATATCAGATATTCTTGATTTTCACTTTGAAGCCAGCCCTGTGCCCCTGGGCTACACTCAGGTTGTAATGAATTGGCACCTGATCTCACCTCCAGTCTTTTAGCTTCTAATGATTCGCATGCTGCATTGCATTAGAATAAAATTTTCTACTAACAGAGATCTTCTCTTAGTCTGTAAATTCCCAAAGCATTTAGAAGGTTTAAAAATAGTTAAAAGCATAATTAAAAGGAAAATCAACCAATTACGAGCTCTGCACCAACTTCAAAGGATGAGTAAACCAACCCCAGACTGCTGGGATCAAAATTCACATCATAATTCCTGGATATCCCTAAATTTAACAGTTACTGCAGAATATCTTCTGTCCAACAATAATTTTCAAAACTTCAAGCCTGATGTGTACTATATCCACACGTGCAGCTGAAGGAAGGATAAAATTAAGAGAAGGTTCAGCTAGAGCAGACCTCAGGCAAAATCCCCAGGATGGAGGGAGAGTGATTCCAGCCACCTCTGATGACTCAAGCCTCCAAGTAGTAAATGAAGGCCCAGATTGGTATGTAAATGCAGTAGCTATTTGCTTATAATAGGTAGCTGACATTAATAATTTTAATAATGTTTAAATTATTTTTTTATAGCAGACATTTATCAACAGCCCATTTATCTGAATACCACCAGGAAAAAGGGGAAAAAAACCCAACAACAACAACAAAACTCCAAAAAATAAACTTTCAGAGAAAGCAAAAATAATATGGCATGGTGATTAGAAAAGTAATTAATTTGCAGGAGATACTTTGACATCAGCAAAAAGAGCAGTGACATCAGAAGCAGTGAGAATCTCATTAGTGGCTAAGGAGAAGTTTTGCACAAAAAGACAAAGCCTTCATAAGATACCAGAACCTCCTGGTGAAATGAGAGTGCCCCCAGGTCTTTCATCACTCAGGTTCTTTCCTGTACCATATGGTCAAAAATAATAAGCTTCTAAACTGACTCCTTATTAAGAGAAGAGTTTAGAGAAGTAGAGAGAGCTGTCTGGCCATATACAGCAAGTAGCCTTCAGGTTCCCCCTCCAGTTACCTCCCTTCCACAAGAGAGTTTCAGTAACAAAATCATTCTTTAGTTTATTTGCAGAAAAGCCTGATTCTTATAATTTTGCATACAGACTCAGGCATGTAAAACCTACTCATTATGTCTGACTCTTGCAAGTACCAAGGAAAAGGAAGAGATAATTGTTGTTGTTCCTTTATATTAACTACTGAAAATACTTAGGTGCTGGTAAGCAGTATAACATGGAGAAAGATTTAAAGAGATTTGAAAGAGATTTACAAGACCAGTTAATTGCTTTTGGAGTTGAGATCAACTGAGACAGGATTTATTTGTTAAGACTGCAGGGATGCAAAGGAAACTAGGAATTGCAGCTGCTGAGATTGCCCATGGTCTGTAACATGTTTATCAGTACTGGGATAGACTAAGAACGTAGATTTGAACTCATGCTTGCATGAAATATGGAGGTGAATGCTGAAGTTGTTTGTACGGACAGCACGCAATCACAGACTGGCACAGTTTTCTGAAAAATAAAAGGCAAAGCAAGAAAAAGAAGTGCGGAATTGTACTATTACTAATACTAGCCATAGAAAAATACCACAAATCTTTATTCTTGGAAACTCTTCCACATGAATGATATGCCCATATTTCCAGATACCATACCTCAGAGCACTCCTGTTCTAGGCTAAGGACAGGGGAGACACTCTTTGCTCTGTGATTCTTCCCTTGTGCCAAGATGTGGTTTTGCCCCTCAGAACAAGATCATTTTGCCCCAACTCTCATGCAGATGTTTCAAGCTGCACTGACAAGCCCGGAAAAATAGGCATTTTATAAAATTAAAGAGCTATAATATCTCAGTGTTAGTCCCAGAAGGTCAAAGCCTGCCTAGATCCCATGTATGCCCCTCTACAAATGTTTTCACAGAGAAGACAGCTGAGAGCCCTCATTCTGCTTTCTTTCATCTACACAAGGAGGCAGAGGTCACCCTTATTCCAAACTAATTATGACTTTTAAGACAACCTTCTGCTCAGTTACTTCAAACAGTGGAGGCCAACTCAACACGGTGTGCAGCCAGGCACTCTCTTTGAAAACAGAGACAGAGCCAGCTTCTCTCCTGAAGGGCTTGGGAATTGGGGATTTTTATTCCTTAGCACATGCAATAACCTGTAAGCAACTAGCCAAAAGATGAGACTGAGTCATGTCTGCACTCTGTGGTGTTCTGGCATTCAAAACAAATCTGACAGATTTTAGACAGCTTGAAGGTCAGGATTCTGACTTTAAAAAGGCTAGGTTTTAAAAGATCTGCTGAAACTTAATCCAGAGCTTTGGTTTTGTCCATTTTAGGTATCATAAGATGCAGTATCAGGAGAGTACTCATACAAAAAAAACCCACAGGTAAATTCACATATATGAAAATTAGATAAACACTATATGGTCTAAATTAGCGATCTGTTTATCTGTATTCCTCTACAGTCATCATGCTGACTAAAGCACTTGACAGCCTGAATACAAAAGCTAATAATCTGGAATTCAGTTATATTCCAGAAAAAAAGTCACAAGCAAGGATTTTATATCAGCCTGCAATGACAGAGAGAAGCCAAAACAGGTATGCCAATTGTTGAATATATTTTTAAAGAATTACAAGGGAATGAAAAATAGTAGGCATAACTGACTCAAGAATTTCCAATAGCCTTTCTGGTTTTTCCACCAAAACAAAATAAATGTTCTAATTCATTCTTCTTTCTTATATGTCAAGAGTTGTAACAGATTTAAAATATAATGCAATTACTGTAACTAAAATTGTTATGTTCAAAATGGATGCTTCTATTCAGCTGAAAGTTCTATATTTGAGTCTAATATTCTCTATGAGCAGCACATTGGGGATATATGACAACAAATTCATGAGTCTTTATATTAGCTGATTTGTTTTCATGTCAACACCATGCACACAGCAGAATTACAATTCCAAAATCACTTGGAATGAAAGAAATAATACCTATTAATATTATTGCCCTCAAAGTATAAGGAAATTATTTTTACGATTCTTATATAATCAATGCAGTCTTATATGATGAAAGTGTAAAAATGCCGAATCCAATGTATAAACAATATTGTACCCTCAAGTTAGTCAGTAGCTGAAACACATGCTTATGTTTTGGAACATGACAGCTGAGCCCACACATTTCTGTTTTTAGCATGTGTGATTCCATCAAATATGTTCAAAGTTAAATTTCTGGTTCTGTTCTGAAAAAGTACTGATAGCCGTAAAAACTAATGACTGTACTTGCAGGTCGGAATATTTGTGTCACTTAAATCAGGATAAATCAAGAGTAATTTCATCATGGTGCCTAAGTACCTTCACCTGGAAATACGGTACAAGAAATATTACAGGTGCTTGACACCTACAAATCGATGGGCCCTGACAATACCCACCCAAGGATGTTAAGAGAACTGGCTGACGTCGTTGTGAGGCCACTCTCCATAATCTTTGAGAACTCATGGAGACTGGGGGAAGTCCCAGAAGACTGGAAGAAGGCTAATGTCACCCCATCTACAAGAAGGGCTTAAAGGAGGATCCAGGAAATTATAGGCCTATCAGTCTTACTTCAGTCCCTGGGAAATTATGGAACATATCCTCCTGGGGGCTATCACAAGTCAAATGAAGAACATGACTGGGAAAAGCCAGCATGGATTCATCAAGGGCAAATCATTCTTGACAAACCTGATCACCTTTTACGACAAAGTAACATGCTCGGTGGATGTGGGGCAAGTGGTGGACATTGTTTACCTGGATTTCTCCAAGGTTTTCAGTGTGGTTTCCCACAGCCCCCTCCTAGAGAAACTGATGTGTTACAGTCTAGACAAGTGGTCCGTGTGGTGGGTGGGGAACTGGCTGACAGGCTGCACCCAGAAGGTAGTGGTAAATAGCTCCTTTTCAAACTGGCAACATGTCACAAGCAGGGTCCCCCAGGGATCGATACTGGGCCCAACACTGTTTAATATCTTCATAAGTGATCTGGGTGATGGGGTCAAGTGTACCCTGATGAAGTTTGCTCATGATACCAAAATGACAAAGTGGACGCTTTGGAAGGAAGAGCCACCATGCAGGAAGACCTGGATAGGCTGGAAGAGTCGCCTAACAAGAACCTTATGAACTTCCACAAGGACAAGCGTAATGTCTTTCACCTGGGAAAACATAATCCAGGAGTACAGCCCAGGCTGGGATCTACCTGGCTGTGGAGCAGCTCTGTGGAAAGGGATCTGGAGTTCTCGGTGGACAACAAGCTCAGTATGAGTGAACAGTGTGCTGCTGTGGCGAAGAAAGCCAACAGGATGCTGGGTTGCATCAACAAGGGCATCAGCAGCAGAGGTAAAGACTCTTGGCGGGCCACACCTGAGATACTGTGTCCAGTTTAGGTCCCCACTGTACAAAACAGATGTGGACAGGCTGGAGAGGGTCCAGAGAAGGGCCATGGAGATGATCAAAGGACTGGGAAGCCTGCCGTATGAGGAAATGCTGGGAGAACTGGCCGGTTCAGCCTTGAGAAAAGAAGGCTAAGGGGAGACCATCTCACCATGTTCCAGTGTTTAAGGGGTGGCTACAAAGATGGAGACTACCTTTTAACAAGGACTTACATGGAAAAGATGAGGGGTAATGGGTACAAGTTAATCCTGGGGAGATTCCGACTGGACACGAGGAAAATTTTTCACAATGAGAAAAATCAGCCATTGGAATAATCTCCTTGGGGAATTGTTGGATTCCCCCACATTGGACACTTTTAAGATTCAGCTGAACAGGGTGGTGGGCCATCTTGTCTAGACTGCACTTTTGCAAAGAAAGGTTGGACCAGATGATCCCTGAGGTGTTCTATGTTTCTATGATTCTATGAAATCACATATAGTAATTTTTTTAAGTAACAGACAAATCCAAAGCAAGACTTGATGGCTGGAAAGCACATGGAATTTATACTGTAGCTGTTTTTAATAATGACATTCATTAACCATTGGAACAAGTGACCAAAGAATATGACACAAATGCCTTTCTGAAATGTCTTCCCATTAGGCACAGACTGCTTTACACAGGTGTCACCAGGTAAAACCTTACACTGTTAAGCAGACGCGGTCCTAAACTGATACCTCCTTATTTGAAAACCATTCAGACAGAGGATTGACACTGTGTGAATCCACATTTAATGAAAAAATGCTGGGATGCATGGAGCATGCCTGCAGGATAGCTATGGGAGCATGAACCCCAAGGCAGGAGTATGTTCAGTCTGATCCTGAGGACGTGAGCTCTTTCCCATCCCATTCAGGACTGCCTAACAGTGAAAAGCAATACAAGCTTCATCGGCCCAGACTGTTAGTTCAGGTAAATTGGCATAGTTTTATTGGGATAAATCCAGCTCAGAAAAGCTATCTTCACAGAGACTGTGGGCAGTCAATTTTTCATGCTTCCTGAGAAGAGGCTGAAGTCTCTTTCTTCAGTCCCCTTTCCAGCATCCCTCTTTCCTTCCTCAGGACCTAGTCTCATTTGGCTTTTCTGCTTTCAAAGATCACTATCGTCTCAGCAGAACACCACATTTTTGTTGCCAGATCTGACAGACACAACATACAATGAGTATACTGTTATATTTCTCCTCATTTATGGAAAGAGCCAACTAGTTTGTTCCAGCTTTTTTTCCAGAAAAACGTGTCTTGAAAATGTTTTCCATCCTGTACATTATGTCACTGAATTGAATTTTAAGGAAAGCTTATTACATAATTCAAATTCTCTGTATCATGTTGTGTTTAATAATATGGTCATGACTCTGAAAATTATTAAAGTATCAAAATCACAGTTCAAAATTCCCAGGGATTACTTGGTAACACTGTTAACATCAGAGAGGCTATTGTGTTCTTGTTTCTCAATAAAAACCACAAGTATACACATCAATGAGGATTTAACACCAATATTTTAAAAAGTCAAAATAATTTAAATCAGTCTCTCTGTTTACAAGCAACTTTTTCAAGCACCATAAATGAGTCTGTTTCCAGTGTCAGATTCCAGTTTCACAGATTGAGCAGCATTTTTATAACGTTGCTTTGCCAAATTATCAGGGCTTGATCAACACACAGTTTTGCAGATGTATAACATCATTGGAGCCAGATGTTTGGAAGGAAAATACCTACTTTCTGCAGATGTCAAGCCTCTCACTCAAAGAAAGATCTTCCAACCAAGTGCTCCTGATAGCAAAGCTGAAAGTACTTGACATTTTTTTCACATCTAGAGACACAGAGGAAAAGGGCTGTAGGCAATCCCAGTTGTCCCAATCTAATTAACTTCTTGTCCTCCAGGCAAGAGCAAATCTGAGCAATTTGTTTCTGTGTGAACATTGGAACATTTATCGAGAGCTCATTTAAAGTGAGGTGAAGTTTTTCCACAAATACGGTGGACTCTGGATCAGGTTCTATTAAAACATCTCTCTAAGTGGGTAACATCACTTTACAAAATTTTTTCATGCCCTTGAATTTCTTACTGTGGTCCAGATATGGCATTAACCAACAGTCCACCAGTAGTCAGTCATTAAGTGGTATATTTTCAGATATGTAGCACATCCATAATATATATGTCTTTAAAACATATTTTTATACATGCATGATTTTATTTAAAGCTATACCACAGAGTCTTTATTATCAAATTCAAATGTACAATGGAACTTTACTGAAGCATGTATTTTTCTCCGGAATTTATCAATTGTTAAAAAAGCAAGAAGTAATTTTACTTTAGGAATATATTTTAGCTCTTGATTGCTTCCCAAAATACAAGATTTAAATAGTTACCATCTGACTGTTATGCTGGTGATATCTTGTTTAACATAATCTCAGTTCACACTAAATTTATTTGCAAGCGTATATGAATTTTTACAACACTTCCTCTTCTCTATATGTTAAACATTGAAAAATGTGCTCATTTAGTGGATATCATTAAACTAATAGAATCCTGGTTCTTTGTTCATGAAGACAGGTTTATATTAAGGGATTTTCTGGACTGTCAAAGGTGACCAACTTGTTTGCCAACAAGAAAGGCTTGAACAGAAAGGTCACCAAAAGTGTTCATCCAGTGAGTGGTATCCAGTTGGGTTAGTGGGCTGGGCTCATAGCAACATCTGAGAGCAACAGAAGATATTTTCTTTAGTACTTTGTCTATTGGCGTCCCTTCTCCCACTGCTGCAGATTCAGAACAGGCTGCATCTTCTATGCCCACACAGCCTCAGCACCAAACAAATGATGCATGCAGTGAGATCCATGCTTGAACTACTGCAATTCGGCTAGAGTGCCACAAGTTGATTAACCTCCACTGTGACAACATGTCTGCACAGGTTAGCTTGTCCCTTTGGGCCACTTCATTTGTTAATAAAGTTTTGATGCAGGTGGACTGATGAGCATTTGATATAAGAGTTAACAGCTTTGAGCCATGAAATTCAGATCTAGACTTCTTGAGGTTTAGAAAACAGGTGGTAAGATTCACGTTCTGGTATAAATTTGTCTTTAAATATAAGCTACTAAGACTGGAGCTATGGCTTTTCCAAGCTGCCAGAGTTCAATACTTTCTGACCAGATTCTTTTACTTATTCCGTGCGTGGAGGGTGTAATATTTAATATCAAATTTCCTTATTTGATTATATTTGATGTTACACAGGATTTTGATTTAGAAGAATGATATTGCAGTATACCAAAATTACAATACAAGTGTTAAGTTACTCTTAGCAAAATATAGCAATTGCAATGCACAGTTCAATCACAGTACTAGTGTGAACCTTATTACTGGTCTCTATTATATGCTGATCATCACAATGCTGGGTGTCCCCAGGAAGGAATAAATTAGTTTAAACCAGCTCAAGCCCATTCCTCTTTTCAAAATTAATTAGTTTAGTTTTTATACTCTGTGTTGGACTGAGCCACCTATACATTTACACCACCAGTTGATCCACTCAGCTGACATAGCTGTTCATCTAAAACAAAGGCCACGCTTCGGCCCCCTTTGTGTTGCGACAAAGTCAGGTTTCTTTGAAACAGCTGTGGTCAGTCACACCCTGCATTATTCTGAGATTTATGGACACATCGTCCTTGCCCATCTCCTCTGAGCCTTCTTCCATTGTAGGGGTTTCTTGATCAGTCACACAAGCCAGGTCTCTGACACCCAACTTGCGATGCTAATCTTGCAGTCCTTCCAAATTAGGTGGTAGATTTTAGATGCATACCAATGTATTACAGCACATTGCCAGAATGCCTGGCCTATCTGTACAGTATACAAATCTGTAAGGAACAAAACAGTGCTTTGAAATAATGGGTGATACTTATTCAAAAGTGACTGTAAACATCAACTTTTTTTTGTCTACAGTAGACCAATATCAATGATTGCTGTATTTTACAGACCTACAGTCCTCTCCAAAGCTCTGCATTTGATCATCTCACTCACCTCAGATGGGAGTCAGGAGAGCTTTCAAAGGTCTGCAGTGCCTCTCTGCAAACATGACACTTACTTCTCCAGATGTGCAGATGGCCATTTGCTGAAACCAAATTATTATGTACATTTTCATTCATTTTTGTAATGCTGTTAGGCAAAATTGTAACATTTTCTAATGGACTGGATAATCACCCCTTGAGGGCAAAGCTCTTTGCACTTCTGCAGTAATGAAAAGCAGTGAAGTTTCCAAACCTGCCCACAGTGATTACTCAAAAAAAAAAAAAAAAATCAGGGTTTATTTAGCATCTGATAAATCTCCAACTTGCATGCAACTTACAAAATCCTGACAGAAATCAATCTTCTATGTATATTCTCCTAATTATTAGCTTTTGACATACAGCTGTTAAATGTGGGGTAGTAGCCAATGGGAATTGAAATCACTGTCTCCTTCCCTAATAAAATATATTTTCCAGTGCTTTTTACATAGGTCAAGGAAAATAATTCAGTTATATGTTACAATAATATTTTGCTGGCACAAAGGAACGTGCTAACTGTTTCATCTTTGAAGATCAGATTTCCCTGAGACTTAACAGCCACGTAGAAGAAAACATCCTAGATTATTTCCTCCTTCTACAGACACAGTATAAGACAACATTGATTTTTCTTAATCAACTACTTATGCAAAAGGATTATATGTGGACAAGATACACAGAAAGTGGATTTAAGAAGGCTTACGTGAATTAATTTGAAAGTGTTTCAGTTAAAAAAAAAAAAATCACTTTCTCTTTCCCACTTTTCCCACGCTGCCATCTCTGCTCTCAGAATCTTGTCCTGCAGTAAACATCTGCAACATTGCAATATTTTTGTGAACACTGTAACATGTGGCAGAAAAATCCCTGTTGGATTAGGGAACCTTATATAAGTATTAGTAGTTTTTATATTATGATATATAGCTATAATTGCATGTAGAAATACCAATCATGATCAAAGTGCTACTGTATGTGAAGTTCTTGGCAGTCTATGTACAACCTATAAGAGACAATCACATCTTGAAGAACTTAGAACGACAATCAAAGCAGAGAATATCGGGGGTGGGCGGGGGAAACTGTTGGAAATATTATCATTCCCATTTACATGTGGGAAATAAGGACTAGGGCTTAGATGGCATAAAGAAGCTAAGCATGTTCAAGTAGGTTTCCTGCAGGGTAGGACATTCATTGAGGTCACTTGGAAATTTAGGGCTAAGTCAAAAAGAGGACCCAGCTTGTCCACAACCCAGCCATACTTCAGCCTTTTTGAGCTGTCATAGTTACCCCTGATGATTTCAGTTGTGTTAACTGCAGGAAGTCAGAGAGGCTTCACTTGTTGTCCAAATATTCTGCAAGGGTAGGAGCTATTCTTTAAGTGCTTCTGCATCTTCACCCCTACTACTCTTTCTCTCCATGCTATGCAATGGCGCCCAGAAGGGATCTCCATTAGTACACTACAACTGATATGACTGAAAACTGCCTTCCTGTTCCAGGAGGACTGTAAGAAGAGGCAAAGATAATGTGATATGCTCATCCAAAAAAACCCCCTGCAAACACGGAAAGTTCCTTGGAAGGCTTTGTCTCACTTGGCAATCGCTGTTTTCATAGATTTATCAGGCATCTTAAGAAAAACGTCAATTAATTTACCAATTTTTTTTCTGTATTGAAAAGCATGCTTGAAACTTAACAGGTAATTATTAGTTTTCTAGCTCTCAGAGAAACAATGCTAATGCAATTTCTTCCAAAATGGGAGTTCAATGAATAGGACTATACTACTGAAAACAAAATTGAGACTCAGCAGCAGTTCTACTAAAGTAATAAAGATTACTAAGAAAAGAAAACCCTGAAGGCCACAAAGATTTCTACCAAATAATGTTTCACATTTTTTGTAGGAAAAAGACCCAACCACTAATCTTGAAATCAATTCATATAGTTAACACCAATTTTCTTGTCCCAACAAACAAACATGAATTTAAGTGATAAAGCCAGTAAGGTTTGATGTAGGAATTCAAAGCAGATTAAGCACATTTATACTTATTTATCACAGGTAGGTAAGAAATAGAATATAAGCCATCAAGTCAGAAAATACTGTCATGAAACCTAAAAGAAAGCAAGGAATTTCTTCTCATTATAGCAACGTCTGTCTTCTAGACTGCAGATTTCTGAGGTGAGCTCTATCTTTATATTTACTCTACTCACGTTACTTCATTAGAAATAACAAGTAACCAGCAACATCCCTCAGCATTTGGAAGGTTCACACATCTAGTATCTAGTAAAAGATCAACAGAAAGATAGGGCAAGATCCAGGTATGTACCAAACTTTCTCCATCTCTGGCCCTTCACTTCCATGGAGAGGAACCACAGGCAAGAAGGGAACTGTGGTGTGCTCCAATAGGTCTTCTGACCATCCGGATTACAGATATGGAGAGTGATATGAAGTGAACTCGCCATTCACTTTAGATGCAGCTTGTGACATTATTGGCTGTTTAGAAGCATCGGTAAATGAGAATTTTGAGTTGCATACTCAACAGAAATACTGGCGTGCTTTCAGAAGTCACATTTCCTCTTGGTAACTCTTCAAATGAGAATTCTCAAAAGATGTTTGGAAAGAGAATGGAGCACATTCAAGTTTTGTGGCAAATTACTTACATGTCTCTCAGTCAGTGCATTCAGACTCTATTTTCCTGTAGGTAGAGTTAAGGTATTGGCAACCTGGTTTAATAAAGATCAGATGCATTTGGGGAGTCATTCTTTTTTTTTCTCCTACTACTACCATTTTGTTGCCAAAGAGAATTTATTTCTTGCTGGCTCTTGCTGGCTCTCAAAAGCAACACAAGCAATTGCAGGACAAGTTTTCCCTAAGTACCCAGCCAATTTCCTTTGCTTCCTTTTAAAAGCATTATTTTAGAGATGGAAGGGATAGTTAATTCTTCATGTGTGCTGTTCTATTTAGACAATCAACAGGGGATATTTACTGTGAACTGAGTCAGTATTTTTAATAATATTTGCCATTGAGGAATTCTGCTGAGACCCATTCACTCCTTTCACATAGACAAATGGAGCCCAAACTGTCACAATATCCACTCACTTGTAAACCAGGTTTAAATTTACTAGGGTTAGCAGGGACTACGTCTCCCTGCTGAAAGTGAGTGGTGTGACACAAGCACATAAGGTCATCAGATCTCATTGTGTCAGATCAATTAAGTGTTTTTTTCACCCCACATATTCATACTGTGGCTGTGTGCATCCCTACAGATTACCTCAGTTCAATTGATTAATGTACTATTAATCTTTGGAGACATTTTAACTTCTTTTTAAGTGCATATATTTGAAGTGAAAGTAGAAAGGCTTATAAGTGAATGTCAAAATCTTCCACATTGGAAGTGCATTTACCAAATATTCCATTCAAACACTGGTAAATGTAATAGCAAGTTCGGTGATTTTTCTGTATCCCTGCAACACAGCCATCCCAAGGTCAGCCCTGCAGAGGCAGAAAGAAGCTGCTGATAAGGACCAGCTGACAAGATTTCTTTCAAGTTGTATCTGTACCTTTCATCACAGAAGATATCATAAAGAGCTAACCTAGAAAATATTTATAACATCCTAACCAATTCTACAAGCAATAATTCAAACCAATTCTAAAAACGAATAATGTACATTAGACATAAAAAAGTAGTAGGAAATATAGGGATTAGAATTTGCTATCAGGAATTAGTAATAGGAAACAAGCAAAAGTGCTCTGGCGGTCATGCTCAATGCTCTGTTAGCTGAAGAAAAGGTACATTCTGATTCTAAAAACCTTTAAGGAAACTGCATTCCTATTTACTACAATTAACAGAAGTTGAAAGGTTGTAATTATCAGATTTTCCAGTGTCAAAACCAGGTTCAGTTGACATCAAGGTCAACAGTCATCCTTCTGTTTGAAAGCTCCTGGGCAGTTTAATTTTTTCAAATCAATTTATATAAATGTAACTAAATCTATCGAGTGCACACTATTAGGATGTGACATTACAGTAATCATTTGCATTTCTCGAGTCTTATTTGCATTTGTACAAGAACAATAAGTAACAAGAAGGTGTTGAAACAGATTTTGTTTATGTTAAAGCAGATTTTGGTTGTGCTAAATTCAGCTTTTTGCAGCTTATACCTTATCTAACACCAACAGGCTATCTTCACGGAATCACAGAATGGTGGAGGTTGGAAGGGACCCCCAGAGGCCATCTTTGTCCAACGCCCTTGCTCAAGCAGGGCCACCTAGAGACATTTGCCCAGGACCATGTGCAGACAACTTTTGAATATCTCCAAGAATTGAATGCTTGTTTGTTTTTCCCCACATCTCAGTTACAGACATATAATTTGAGAACATGTGAATACAGATCACCACCTTCCAGGTGCATATTAAAACTTCCCAAAGCAGAATCACACCGCTTGTTCCAATGCTGTTGGTCAAAGATAGGCCTGCTTGATCCTATTCACCCAGCTACATTAAAATGAACTTATTATGAATGCTGCTTTTGTAGTTTCAGGCATAGAATATCTCATGATAGGTAAAATCAGTCTGGAAGAAAACATACCCTATGCAAACATTCATCCAAAACAAATAAGCAATCTCAATGTTTTCTGAGATTCCAGAATTTCTTTCATGGAAATTTACCAGTCTGACAGTATATGATATCACAGTCCCAGATATCAGTAACAGAACAATGTAACAAAACCGCGTTCACCCCTTTCTTTCTGCTGTCCTGCATGGTTTTGGTCCAGCCACCCTTTTCCTCTGCATCCACATCCCATCTCCCTCAGTCTCTACCCTGGCTTGGCGCAGGGCTCACTCAACATTTCCTTTCCAGGGGTTGAGAGGAAGAGAAGGTGGAGGCAAACCACACTTCTCCATCCAGCAGCCATCCTCCCTGTCTCAGGAAAGTGCCAGGGTAAGGCATGCAGCTGCCCTGCTGCTGAAGGATCAGGGGATCTGCAGAGCTGGCGGTGAAGGGGAGGGGGAAGAAGCTCAGATGCAGCAGAAGTCCTGAAGACAGCGTGGAGAAAGGACAGGCTCCCACCAACATCTTCCACTGCAATCTCCGTTTTGAAAGCAAGTTCCCCAGAAGTAGGACAACAGAGGATGAGTTAAGAAAGAGAAGAAACCCTAACTATAACCTCCTGCATAGCCCTCTATCCCTATAGGTTCCTCATCTAAAAAGACAAAATGGTACTGCAGCATTTGGTGGGGATTTTTTTATCAATATAACATCAGATTCAAATGGGTTTGCTTTATTTCATCCTCTACTTCCTCTATGCCAGAAGTAACACTGCCAGAAGATACTGAAAGGATTATTCAGGCTATTACTACTCCTGCTGAAACCAGAAATTTCAGAACTTTCTAATTCATGGCTGCAGTTTGACAGCTGCATTCCTTATTTCAGTTTGTCTTCATAGTCATAATTGAAGCAAAATGACAAAATTTCTTTCATTTGAAATTCAGTATTAAACCCAAAGATTAATAAATAACTTCTGGTTTTGTTCTAAATGTTTTGTGACTGTTTCTCCTTACTCTATAATTTATGAAAACAAAATAAATGTCAAAACAAAAGGAACACTGAAAATAAAAAACTGAAAACAGAATATTTCCACTTTTTTCTACAGTATGATTTATCAATGTCACTCCCAGAGATTGCTCAGTTGAATAAATTGGCTCTTCCCAATGGGGAAGGTCAAGATGATGATAAAAAGAAAAAAAAAAACAAAAACCAAACCACAGAATCTGTGGTAGCAGCATTCATTAACTTTTAAAGCAATGATAAAATATGCAAATAACTTTATTTATATTGTTTACTAGAATTAGGCAATGTTTCACTGACATGGGACCTAACTCAGGAATGGACACTACTTCAGCAAAACACTTCTAAATATTTTTTTTCACATGCTTAAATAAAGGATTTATTGAATAAAATTTCAGTAACTTTCTATTTGAAGTTACACAGTGAAATTCACTAAAGGACTAAAGTTCAGTACCACACACCTGTATTTTAGTTTGATTTTGCTTTTGGATATACTTAGCTTGTAAAACATTAAACAATCAGAAAGTCAAATCTTCATTCTACCACCTCATCTTCTCCCACTTTCAAGATGGAGAAAGTACAATAATTCAAACTAATTACATTTTTTAAATAATGTGCTTAGTTAGCGCACGTGCTTTTTAAATAATGTGCTTAGTTAAGAGCACAAGTTAGCTCTTAAATGATTTAGGAATTCTTAAGTGGCAAAATGGTCTTTTCACTTTTTATCTAGCTGTAATAAATTGAATGCTGATTTTGCAATTGAATGCTGATTTTGCAGAGAAAAAATAAAGAGCAATGTCACTTGATACAGACCTACTTTCAGGTACGTACATGTAGGCTCAGTGCCAACCTAATTAAAAACAAAGTAGAAACTGTGTTTCATGAAGTAGACTGACATGTCCTTTCTACATGCCCAATTGAGGATCACTTTTCTTCACCTACTGACCTGTGAAAGTTTTTATAGTTCAGTAGAAAAAGGAAAATATACTTTTAACATTTAAAATTAGCTCTTATTGACTTAGAACCACAGTGTGCCTTTATATTGAGTGTCCTGTAGCTCAAACATTGTTCAAACATTTTGTCATTCATTAATTCATCTCACAATTAATTACATGCAGTAGTTTCCATATCTGCTCTTATACAGCTTCACTTTACAAAATAGTCTACGTTTATTCATCTGTGCATACTGTCTGCATGTTTGGAAACATACAGCACCAAATACCATGCATTAACCTCACCACTGTAACTGCTCCTAGGCTATTGCCAAACTAACCCTAGGGCTAGGATATAAACTACTAATACTGAATGTTCCCTCCTCATCAAAATGTATAAGTGAGATGAAAAAAAACTTTTTCCTTTTCTGTAAACAAGCATTAGACCTTGCATGATACTAGAAAGACAGGCAGCAATTTTCTTCAAATAACAACACATGGATTTCAGTTGGTGTAACTCAGTCTAACACAAGTGAAATCATGGTAATTAAACCTGTTAGTAGAGTGAAGGATCTGCTCCATAAATTCTACATTGTCTCTTCCTTGATAAATAAACTAAAATAATATCAATCATGTGATGGAATAGCAATTTACACTTGCCTTTTCACAGCACTTTACACACAGTAATTGCTTCTCTGCAACAGTACATCACCTTCATTTTAACAGCAACAGCCATCGCTTCCAGCCCCCACCCTCTATCTTCCTAAAGAAGGATGTGCACCATGAACACCACTGAGCTCTCCAATTAATCATGACAATTAATCCTGAAACTCGGCACTTTTATAGTAGTTTTCATCTCCACAGTGCCTTGTAAACATGCACTAAACACAAGAACAGTGCATTGAGCTAGTTGAGCAATAATTACTACCCTCCATTTACTGCTGAAATGGAGTTCTGCCAGGGAGAGCTCTGTATTGGAGGTGCTTCCTCTCCATCCTCAAATCAGCCCACCCTAGACCACCTCCTGCTATAGGTTAACCCTCCTATTGCTGAGGTCTGTTTCTCTTCATTTTCACATAAAGTATACCAGGCAAATGGATATGCTCTACATTTCTCCAAAGTTGTTTTTCCCCCCAGTTTAACAACACCTAAGCAAATGACTCTTTAGCTATTCAGACAGATTCCTAATGTACCTCATCACTTTAGGTTAGAAGTAGCCTCTTATCAAAATTATAGCTTTCTGCTGTAATACACTGAGGTAGTGTTGCAAAGTACTAGTCTTTACCTTCTCTCAAAAAGTAATATCTTATGGGAAGGAGCAAGAATCTGAAAAACCACTTGTTAAAAAAAATAACAAAAGTAAAGCTGTTGAACTATAAAAAAGGTGCTGCAGCAAATAGGAGACAAAAGTTTATTGCTCAGAACTGAGAGAAACTTCCAAGGTTCCTTGTAGGTCTTATCATGAAGGACAGTTTTTGATTAATAAATACAATGTGAGAAGACAATGTTTTGTTTCAACACAAGTTTCCTAGTGGAAAATGTCAATATTGACAATTTTTTTTAATTTCCAAATTTAAAGGTGAAAGAGGATTTTTGTTTCACTTTTGTCATAGTGTATGTTATTTCCTGGATTTTTAGGATTTCCCCTACAAAGCAAGGTCTGCTCTACTGTCCCTATCCAGCTGCCAAGAAAAAGGAAATATAAAAAAATTGACTTGTGGGTTCCTACTAAACTTTTCATATGTTTTGACAAACCCTTTTGTCTCTTTATTCCAAAATAGGAAAGAAAAGATTAAAAAAAAAAAAAAAAGAAAAAGAAAAAGAAATAATTTAAAAAGAAATAATTTCAAAAGAATTAATCCTGAAACAAAATCAAATAACTGAGAATTAAGAGCTTGCCACTGCACTGAAAAGGCTCTGCTTCATCCTTAGTGGGCCTGATTCTGTGATGCCACCACTGACCTTGGCTTCAGCTGCCTGACCTCATTCTTCCGATTTGCCACAAGAACTGCCTACCTCCTCCTGCCCACACACTGCAGGTGCACAGACTTGCAAACCAGACATATGGTATATGTATAATTTTTCACTTATTAATTACCTTGCAGTAATTAATTAAAAATTTCAACTCAAACTGCTGACTTGCATTTCTCTGGTTAAGTGAGGTCAAAAGATTCAGAAATTGGAGGAGTGATATTTTCCCAGACCAGCTGGCTTGCTGAACGTACACAGCCCTATAGCCTTTGCAGAGCAGTTGCTACTCTCCACGGTTTGGAAAGAGAAAACCTGTGAAGCTCTGCTACTGTACAGCCCAATATCCTTTATGCCTGTCAGGAAGTGCAGAAATAGTCTCCAGAAAGAAGTTCAATGTGAATTTAATGGAATATAAAGTTTGTCAACCTAGAAATAGTTCTAGGATTCAGTACAGTTCAGGATTCTTTCCAAGACCTAATGTTTCACCTGTTTTCCCCCCACTGCTGGGTATTTATGACATACTCTTGTCCTCAACCAACAGTAAATTTTTGTGTACCCCACATGGCCTTTGGGGAGGAGATGAAGGGGGCATGGAAAGCAGGGCTCTGTGAATTGCTCCATCTTTCCTTACTTATTATCAGTCCCTTGCAGCAAGGCATTCATAGTCTTTCTAAGAGTTACTCACCCATCTCAAGCCTTCATACATCCTTCTCCCAATAAAACAAATTCTGATGTGTAAACCAATATCAAATCGATGTCCTGTTTGCATCCAGTCACTCCACTACTAACAGGGAGCTCAATACCAGGCATTATAAGGCAGTGTGATATGCTCAAAGCACGAAAAGCCTCTGAAAAAACAACTGTATTCCATGTGTAACTTCCTCTTTTCTTCACCTTTTTGACAGTATACTATTTCTCTGCTTCCCCCAATAAAATCCCATCCAAAGCTTAGCTTCTCCATGTTGCATTGAAACACCTCAACTTTCCTCCCAACTTCAGAACAAAATTCTTACGTTCAGAGTCACAAAAAGCAATGAGGAAAAAAATCAGGCAAGGGAAAGAACTAAACCTTTTAGAAAGGGAAATGTTGGTGGCAAAAGAAGATGGGTGTTCTCCTTAGCACAAACACTAAACTAAAAGTGACAGCAGCCAGTAAACATGAAATAGAGAATACAAAAATTGATAGCAATCAGGAAACTTTAAAGGGCAGAGAAGGAAAGGGGGAAAAAGTAATAATATTCTAGATAAGATATGCCTGGTAGAAAGCAATAAGCAATCACATTTCATACTGCAGGGTCTGGGAACTAGACAGTGCCAGATGCTACTGTGTGAAACGAAAAATGAAGGATGGCAAAAAGCACACAAAAAATGTACCATGCTGAAGTATATGTGAAAACTCAGACAAGTTACTACTTAAAGGCTAAGCATTGCTGTGGAGTTGAAGATAGCAGCTGAAGCAAAGCTTTTTATGGATAAAATGTATTTTACGTTAGTGTCTGCATTCATATGTACTGTTGTGTCCATTGTTGCCTCCTGCAGCCAGGGAGGAATAACCCCATATGCCAGTACAGACTGGGGACAGACTGGCTAGAAAGCAGGTCTTCAGAGAAAGGTCTGGGGAGTCCTGATGGACAGCAGCTTGAATGTGAGCCAGCAATGTGCCCTTGCAGCACAGGCAGCCAACAGCGTCCTGGGCTGCATTAGGAAGACCATTGCCAGCAGTTTAAGGGAAGTGAACCTTCGTCTCTACTCACCACCAGTGAGACACATCCGGAGATCTGGGTCCAGTTCCGAGCTCTCCAATGCAAGCGAGACATGGACAGACTGGAGCAAGTCTAGCAAAGGGCCATGAACATGATAAAAGGATTGGAGCATCTGAGATATGAGGAGAGGCTGAGAGAGCTGGGACTGTTCACCCTGGGGAAGAGGTTGTTCAGAGTAGGTTTTATCCATGGGAGAGAGTAAAGAAAACAGAGCCAGACTCTTCTCATTGGTGCCCAGTGAGAGAACACTAGGCAATGGGCACAAGTTGAAATATAGGAAATTCCACTTAAATGTTAGAAAACGCTTTTTCACTGTGACAGTGGTGAACACTGGTGCAGGTTGCACAGAGAGGTTGTGGAGACTCCATCCGTGGAGATACACAAAACCCAACTGGACATGGTCCTAAGCAACCTGCTTTCACTGACCCTGCTCTGTGCAGGGGAGTGAGTCTAGGCAGCCTGCAAAGGTGCCTTCCAACCTCAGCCATTCTGTGGTTTTGTGACTTTTGCTGTTGTTTGAGTCCCCCAACGGAAAGCCTGGAGTCATCAGTTAGAAAAGCTTTTGAGCAAACACCTAATGGTAATACTCATTTAACACAAATATCACCTTTGACACTTGATGCTCTAGGACCCTAAATCAAAGCCTAGAGAATTAAAATGCGGTATTTCTATAACTTTATAAGGAATAATTAGTGAACAACTCTGCCAGAGGAACAAGCCTGTGCACACATTGCATACTAAACATGCAAGGTCCGTCACTGTCAATGAGCAAGCTCATTTCCTTACTAATATGTGCCACAAATTACAGCTGATCAAACAAAGTCCTACAGATAAATGGCTTAATAATTCCTTAATGATATTTAACAAAGCCTTAGAAACTCAAGAAGAAAAAAAAGTCTAAAGGGATTTATCAGAATGGCAAAGTGATAATGAACATTACAAACTGCAGCCGGACTTGTAGCATAGGAGCTTACAGACACATTCATGTCTTCCAGGATTTTCTTTTAAGTTTAATGCCCTACATACCTAGATCAAGTGAGAAACACTGAAATTAAATGACCAAAAACTTTGGTTCAACTTCCAAGACTAAGAATGTTTTGCTGGGAATTAGCTCTGAGGAGCTGATCCCCATTTACTATTCTCATTTAAAAGAATGAATTCAAAATAATGAAACTGGTGGAAATGAACCAGATTCAGGAGGCTTCATTCCATTCCATCACAGTAGCATATCCCCTTCAAGAGTCAACGTCCTCCCTAGGGTACAAGCATAGAACTACTGCATTTGGCAGTACGTATTTATATATGAATTTAAAAGTGGCCATGGGACCTAAAACCCTGTTGTAGCACTGAAAAGAAGAATGGAGATGAGATAGAAGTCTATCCTGATGAATTTGTAACCCAGTCTATGAGAATTAAATGTGTTCTCTAGATACCAGAAAATCTCAGGGTCATCAATCTCCACATATATTTTGAGTATGTGGCATGGGATAAGGAGGGCACTGATGGAGTATGCTCTTAGGCAGACTTTGAGGTTTGACAGCACTCGGAGAGCAATTGAGATCAGGCAAAATTAGAGTTGCCTTGGGATTCCTCTGACTGTTTTTCAGGTCAAAGGATCTGTGGATGTGTGAAAAAGTCAACTTTGGATCAACCATATGAACAGAAAACAGATTCACTGGTGTATAAAATAAGCAGTAGCAAGTTTTTATTAAATTATAACAAATGAAGAGGACTTTATATTTGCCCACAATATAAACTTCAGAGGCGACAGAGCTTTGTTACTATCTAAAGTGTTCCACTCACTCATATAATGGTTTTTTCTTAGAGAGAATGGTGATCATTTCAGTTATAGTTTTCCAGAGATTAAAATCTAACACAAAAATTCAGCTACACATCCTGTTCCCTGGGTTGTTTCTAGTGGCTTTTGGAAGGATTTTCAGAAAAAAAACCCAATTTTTTATGACATTTCTGGTTGGCTTTATCAGTAACAGTAATGTTTTTTGCCTTCAGTACTGCATATATATTGATATGCAGAACACATCAGATAGCTGTTAACTTACTTCCAGTTACTCAGTTATAAGATCTTAAAAGGACTAAACAATGAGGACCTGGCACCATTCTTCAGATAATAATATATAAGGAAGTAAAAAGGAAGTAAGTAAAAGTACCTGGACTGTGAGGAAACTGAAGCTACAGCAGACAATGGGAATGTGCCATTCACCACCAAAAAAAAAAAAAAAGAATTTTGGGGCTTTTTTATTATTGCTGTTATTACTGTTGTTATTTTTATTACTACTACTGTTACAAAAATCAAAGATAGTTACAATGTAAAACATTTTCTTACATGGCCTTTTGTAGTAGAAGTAACATTTAATAACACTAACCCATCAGGCAATAGCACTAGCCATATTCAATGCCAGGTAATTTAAGGCCTAACTTGTGTCACCGGTAGGTTAATTATTTCAATGAAACATCTTCTATTTCTCCATTTTTTTTGTGCATTCTGCGTCTTAGCAGCAAGTCAAATCAACATTATGAGTATCTACAGTGCAAAATCAAATGAAGAAAGAAAATTTCTTGCAGCAACATATGTTAACTGAAAGATAACTACTACATCAAATAAAAGAGGCAAGAAAAGTTATGACATGGGGATCTTGTCTGTACAATATTCCCTGATGTTGAGAAAATCCAGTCCCTGGGGAAGTAAAATCAAAGAGTTTCAAAATAATCTCTTTTGCCATTTCAGAGGCCTGAAGTCTGAGCTCGGTCAGGCTGCTCAGATCCCCAAAATCATGATTCTGTCAGTTTGTGCTTAATTTTTATACCTCAGAAGCATTCTACAGAATTCAGTTGGACTGAAAAAGGGAGTGACTCTCATATCAGACTAAATTGTTTTCTTGCTAGAATGTGGGCTTTAGGTGGTTAACTTTTCCTTGCTGTCAACATCAATTTACATAAAAAGCCCCTACTGTTATGGGATCCTAGATCCTAATTCAGTTATAAATCCTTTTATGATGCTGTCCTACACTTCAAAAAATCTGCTGAGCAATAAAATTACAATTATGCAATTCCACAAAACTACACCCTATTTTCTAAGTGTATATAGAAGCCTGCATTTCTACTCTAAGTACCAAAACAGTCTAAATCAAGGCATCCATTACTCTAATCCAAGCACTAAGAAGCTTTCTGTGAACCCTTTGCTTATTCTCAGCCATTGCCACAAGCCTGCCAGTATTCTAGCTATGTATTTAATTTCTTTGCATCATGCTATCCAAGGCATTTCATGTTATTTAATGTGTAGGCTCATTGATTTAAGGTTTTTGATTTGGTGTGGGGTTTTTCCAAACACCTTTTCTATAAAAAGTTAAGGTTCATAATCTGCTCCAGGAAACGGATTTATAATTTTTCTTTTAATTTGGAAAGTATGAGAATCTTTATTTCTGTTCCTGAATTCTTATCTTTCCAGATCATAAGAGCTAGATAATATGTTTTCACATCCTAATTGATTCCCCATAAAATTCCTATTAGTTATGCTGAGTAGTAGACACTAACAAGGTAATGGAATTAGGCAATTTAATTACAAAAACATTTTAAATAATTATCTACATCTGCCTATCACAATATTCGGTATTACTACAGCTTGTATCATCATAACGCTGAACATAAAATCATTCACATGCAATACTGGCCTGGGATCTGAAGTCGTTAATTTTGCCTACAGGAAAGCTGAAAGCTGTTGGCTTTTCCCAGGGTTATCAAGAACACAGACCAACATAAGCTTATTCACTCTGCAGTCACCCTGCCTGGACAGGCGCACTCAGAGGGGAAAGCCACAATTCCCACATTTTGAAATGCCGCGGTCTGTGCCAGGACTTTGAAGGAGCCTGCTGGTCTCACATAACAAAACTCTCACGAGGACTGGGGCAGTTTTGTGACAGGCCACAACATCTGGATGTCACCGGATAACACCTGCCAAAAGCCACCTTATCCAAGGTGGACATGGAGATGCAAAGAGGAGGAAGAAGGAGCGGCACTGCACATCGCAGGAGCTCTGCACGTGAGCACCAGAAGAAACAGCCCATCCTGACTTATGGGATCAAATGAATGAACGTATCTAATAGTTTTGTAAACCTTAGTCACACAAAATCCTTTGGGAAAGCAAGCTTATGATCAAATTTATCAGCTGATGACTAATGTCTGCACAAATTCTTCCAAAATTTCAGATGATGTAGATCAGTCACAGAAGAATATGGAATTACATCAATATACATCAAACAAGAATGCAAGTTTTCCTGTGCAAAAATGCCAAGATTGATCATAAAATCCATTGCCAGATGTGTTAATTACCACCTTGGTATTGCACTGACACCAGAATTATATTTTCTAGACATCGTATTTCAAACTTCAGGTTGTATTCTCTTGCTCTGCATATATCCAATTAATTTACAGATGGATGGTACTGTTTCACCTACTATAACTGTATCTATGGCATAGGTACCTGATGTCCCTCTTGGATACAAGTGATAGTGTAATTCTATATTCCATATATCAAGCTTTTATATTCATACATGCAACACACAGAGCCACACATACACTGGAGGAATACTTCATAATACACTAAATAATTCTGCAAAGAAAGGTTGCAGCCTAAATTAGAGAACAAAGTGAGTGCAAACCGGGCACTCCTTGTCCTTTTTTTTTTTTTAATAGAAGGAAATATAACTTCAGATTAACTGGAAGCATGGCACATATCACATTTTAATTAGTTGGCCCCTTCACGTGAAAATCAAATTGTAATTCATTAAACCTTTTTCTCATAGATTATAATAACCCATTCACATGCTTCTATATACTCCTTTATAAGCCAAATGTAACACTTTTAATTATCAGAGATTTCTCAAATTTTAAGTATTTGGATATGTTTAACATGATGAAACAAAGTGGTTTCAAACCCAATTAATTTTTATTTGTTGAAAAAATTCTAATGGTGCTATATGAAAGAATTACAAATTAATTCATGTTAAAATTAACTTTCTCAGCTTGATTCATGTGCATATTTTACCCACATAAAGACTCAACCCTTGTGACTACCCTGTGATTCTTGCATCAATAAGGTGAAACTGTTTCTTAGTCCAACTCTTTTGGGCTCTGAATATTTTTACAATCTTAGCTATATATACCTTGCTGACCTTTAAGAAGTAAAATGTTTCATTTAAATATTTTGCAATCAAAGATGTATCTTTATAACAGAGAAGTCCTAAATCCATTGAAGATGAAAATTCAGGAGAAAAAAACCTGGGCAGTCTGCTGTATTGTCACACCATTTATCAATGGCTTTATTTTAGAGTAAACTCTTCCTAAGAAAAGCAAACTGTATTTTGAGTAAAACTTAACTTTCAAGGAATACCGAAAGGAAAAAGCATTGCTTTTGATATTATTAAATTCAAAATATTATGGCAGTGTTGTGACCGGGAAAAGAATTTGATCCAATGGCATATTAAATAATTTCCTGTAAATAACTAAAATGCTAATCCTTTAAATTCTTTGTATTGATTTAGCATTAAGGAAGTATGGTACCAATCTTCATATCTGTGTAGACCGTATCAGGACTGGAGCTTTTCATAAAACTGTGTTTTCTTCTCATCGCCTATGAGGATCAAGAGGTCAATTTCTACTTTGAAACAGCCCATAATACCAACATTAATCCCCCATATTTGACTTTCAAAAAGTCATCTTTGTGCTTCTTTCATGATGGCCATTGTAGTAAAAGAAAAAAATAATGAACCCCACCTTGTAATTAGATGTGAAGCTAGGCATCTCCCTTAAATCTCTCAGTAATACAAATGACTGAGAAAAATAAAGTAACTTACACCAAAGAATACCTACCCTAGAACAAAAAAGCTGTTTCTTCATGTTCTGGCTTCCATGAAAGTTGGCTAGAATGAGAAACCAGAGAAAGTCTATGATACTGAATGAGCTTGTGTTGAACAAAGCTCACCCCACCTGCGTCTACAAATCAGCACAACTCACTTTCCATTTACAAATATGTATTTTCCCATATTTTTATTTCTCTTCAGGTAACAGACAAAGCTACTGTGTATATCACCTTTAGAGCACATTGCCAGAACTAAGATTGCTGGCAAGAAAGCGAGGTAAATATTTCACTGAGCTTTCATGAAGAGTTATGAGAAAAGCTTCATTTTTGAATCCTAAGGGTATTCATCTCCTAGAATGATGCCTTTAACATTTGCCACAGGGTTTATAGAAAAAAAGACAGAAAACTTTACTTGCTTGAACACATGCATTAAACATTGACCTTCTCAAGAGAGGAGAGCAGCTTGTCTGAAAGTTATATCCAAGGGCTGACTTCCCTAGTCCCTAGTGACTAGCAATTGAGTGAATCTTCACATCCCCAACATGCAAATTCCCAGATAAGATGAATATTCAGAGGATGC
>WEKW01018593.1:8500-100666 GCA_013389905.1 Sula dactylatra | reverse complement strand
GATGCTAACAATTCACCTGCAGGAAACCAGATCATGGTGGGAGGGAAGCAGGGACTGACTGAGGTTAAGTCTATACTGACAGACGTAAACAAGTGTATGTCTGGTGCCATATGACTTCCAGACTGGAGCCAAATGCCCCTTCACAGGCTTGGAGCAAAGACAAAACAAACACAGGAGAGTCTGTTTCCATCCATATTGACGTATTATCCATACGCTAAAACCGAAGCAAATACACAGTATCTCTTTTAAACTGGATTTAACAATGCTGATCAGATCTGCTCAACGATGCCATGATAACAGCTAATTGCACAGCTCAGTAGTCAAAGCTGTTTGTAATACAACTTGATTTCTCCTGCAATGAGTTGGATCTTATACATCTGCAATGCACTAAACATAATTATCTGCTAATTTTCCTAAACGAAAAAATGAATTTAACTTACTGAAGCACAAAATACTTTCTGCAGACCAACTTGCTAAAGCCAATTCTACTGTATCTACAAAGTAGCAGTGTTTTGTTCTAATCATGCCTTAACTACCAACGACACATTTTTAGAAATAGGCTTTTATAAATGTTAAAAGAAATGGCTTTGTGACATTTGTGGAACCTGTTTTCTTTCTCTTCAATTCCTATGAAATCAGAATTTTAACAAATAAGCATCCCCTTTGAGGATGTGCAGTGCAGACCTCAGTTCCACAAATGTTATAGTCCACTTCTTTACTCATATGAATGATTCCATCAAAGGACATGAAACTGCTCACATGAATATACCATGGGTGAAATCTTAATCATTTTTAATCATTATTAACATTATATGTAAATATTAAAATTAAATTGCAGTCATATAGTGAATTATGAGCAGCAGCTGCAGTTAAGGCTTAAAGGAACTAAAATTCTTGCAGCCTTATGCTGCAAATGCTCCCATAAATTCTGGTCCAATATAGGAGCCAGAGAGAAGAGTAAACAGGCCAGTTGATCTGCCAGTGGCATGACGCTGTCATGCTGCACAGTCAGAATTACACCTTGACTAGCAGTAGATCTATGAGAGAAAAGTTGAAAGTTAATCAGGGTTGATCTACTACTGACCCATTCATAATAGAGCTCAACATCTACAGAATAGGGCTCACAATCACATATAAATCAGGTGTAATTAGGCTGCAATTGACAGATTTATGGTAGTAAGTGTGGCACGAGCAAAGAATTGAGTCTCCTAATCTATATAACAAAGCAACTTTTGGTTTGTAGAAACATTTACTTTATGTAAACTTTCCAAAGTAACCAAGAGGATCAGTTTAACATATGTATTTTATTTTATAAGCTGTATGATTTAACAAAATATTTATGTGTTTGTAAGGTTAGTTTTAAAAACTGGAATACTTATGCCTTGTGGCTATTTTTTTCAATCTGCTTGGTTTTTTAGTTGTTTCCTCAAAGCGTGCTCACTTTACATGGGTATGTACTTGCTTTACAAATTAATTAACAGAATTCAAATATACTCTGAAAATGGATGAGTTACTTAGCATTCAGACTTTGAGAGTGTGTCAAGGGAATTTACTACTTGGGGACTTTGCCAACATCATAGCTAAATAGATGGGTTATCCTTCATATCGTGGATTATGAATCTGCTAGGAGAGGTTCTCAAGAACCTTGGAGTCTTTGTAACAGAATATGTCTGGATCAAACAAGACATCTGTGGGAAGGAAAGCAAAATGATCCTGCTATGTGATTGAACTGTGGAATCAACTGTTCTAGCCCTGCAACATTGATCCTCCAGGTCTTTGCCCTTTGTTAAGCAGACACACAGGTGAACCCAAAGAATAAGAAGAATCAAACTAGAATATCACTTTGAGCTT
The DNA here is from genome assembly GCA_013389905.1 of Sula dactylatra. Taxonomy (NCBI): domain Eukaryota; kingdom Metazoa; phylum Chordata; class Aves; order Suliformes; family Sulidae; genus Sula; species Sula dactylatra. Next base: position 98,815 of record WEKW01018593.1, on the reverse strand, counting down.
TCAGGTGGAAAATGGAGCATTTTTCCACCTTAGGACTAAGCCTTAGGGAGATGGACCACATCCACGGAACTCCTGCTCTAATGTACTGTGGAAAGCAAGAGATATTCGTCTTTCTTTAATGCAACAGATATCTAAAGCCTTGTGCAGGTCCTAGAAAATTTAATTAGGAATTGAAAATCAGAATTAACACTTAAAAAGAAAACAAATAAGAAGATTATTTAAAGATGAAGGTAATTTGCTCACCTTCATAATAATTTGAAATATTCACCTATTTTATAACAGTACAAAGTCACCATATCTGCCCCTACACTTGATTATATTTGTAAGCTTCTATTCCTCCTTAGAAGACTGGAAAGGTAAACCTTTTAAAAAGAAAACCTAGATGTCCTGTATTCATACCACTTAAGCGTGCATTAGTAGTACCACCATAACAATCTTTCCTCTGAGTAGATTCTTGCATTCTCTCCTCCTTATATCCTGCACATTATTTCACTAACAGAGCTGCAACAGGAATGTCATAAGGTCATAAGTACTAAAAGCCCAGTGCCTCAGTAGATCAGATGTGACTTCTCCTTTTCAAAGGCTAAAAATGAGGAAAAACAAGTCTTTGAGACCTTACATGAAAAGATTCAGCTTCAAAGATAACTCCAAGCAAAGGAAACTGATGGAAAAACTTCTGATGATGATGACAATAGTAACACTACCATTGCAGACTGCTGTAAGTTCAGGCTTTTATTTCGATCTACTTTAAATATTAGGAGGTTTAACCATTTACACTAATTTCTGAGTGGCAAAAATATACAGATATGCTGGGGTTCGGTTAGGGGGGTTGGGGGTGTTTTGGTTTTACTTTGCAGATTAACAAAAAAAGTTTCTTCCTTTCCCTCTTCTGCCTCCTGCCCAGCACCACACACAAGCAATTCCACATTTACAGGACAGAGAAGAGATGAGACCATATCCTCACCAGTAGCTGTGTCCATATGGCCTGTGCTTCATGCCCCCTACTGCACACCAAGGTCTGTAGCAATAACGCTCTCCCTTAGCACACCAGGCAACACCTAAAAGCACAGTGCCTGCGATAGCTTCCTCCTGGGCAGAGGGTCTCAGCTCCTGCATCAGTCCCAGCACAGGACTTCGTCTCCATTTCGTTACATTTTAAAGCCTTTATATTTCTGCTCCAGTTTTGGTTTGGATTTGTTGGGTGGTTTTGGGGTTTTTTTTTTTTTGGCTAATAACAGACATTATTTATTTATTTATTTATTTATTTATTTTCACTTTGATTACTCTCACCTGCTAGCTCTTTCTTTTTAACATAATCCATTAAGTTCGCATAACTTCTTTTTCTGGGATGTGTATACCTGGCTTCCTTCTGAAAGTTGCATTTTTAAGTGAATTTTCAATTACTTATTTGTTTTCTGGTTTACAAAGTCATTGCTGCTGGCAGCCTCAAGAGGTCTAGCAAAGAAAAAGTTATAACAGTGGGGTTTCTAAGCTTGATTATCAAATGTTACTGGCTCTCCCAAAACAGCATCTTTTATGCTGATCTTACATCTGCTTCAAGTTGAAATATCTCTTTCTTCCATTTCTATTTCTCAAACATTAAAGCTAAAATAGCCCGTCTGCTGCTTTCTCTGATGTGTCCAATGGAAATGTGACATGAAGAATTACAAATAAAAAGAAATGCCATACTCCCATGCTTTGATGCTTGGTTTATGTGTTCCCTAGGAAATTGAAGTCTTCTCTTAATAATGTTCAGAAGTAATTGTACTTTCTTGTTTTCTTACAATTAACTTTTAATTCGCTGAAAAGGAACTGGAGTTTACGGGAAAACGATCAAAATTACTGTGAAATTAATTTTTTTCTTTTTTCTAGGGGACTGCACTGGGTGTAGCTTTCATTATCACTTTATGCTGACTATCGATTGGGTTAGTTTTGGCCCCACATACCATTCACCTCAGCCCATTTTCCTTCTTTGTTGGGTTAAGACAAAACTAGTGAATCATCGTTGCTTCCTATTCTTAATTAGTTACCAGTACTGTCTCATACCTTTTTGCCCTAACCAATATGGTATGAACACCTTCCTCTCTATACATCTGAAAGAGTTCAAAAGCTGTCACAGAAGGCATATGAAAGCTTCCGAGCAGAAAAAGCGAGCACCACATGGCTCTTAAATTGAAGCTGTTATTCATTAAGGAGAAACCGCTGGCAGCCTTCCAGGGAGGTACCCCGATCCATCTTTCCTCCTCCAGGATTTTTCCTCCAAATGCCATGCCAGTTCCTGTCATTAGGCCACTGATACTTCACTGTTTTACTTTTTTGGCAGAATTATTTTTAATCAATCTCTGCTCTCCTAAGAGGCAGGATTTTCCCTAGTTCCATTTCTTTAATGTTTATTTGCTCTATCTTTGAAATTTCTTCAACACTGAATTGTATCTTTATCTTCTTGACACAGTGTCTGGGTGTCTCTGATAGAAATCCTATCAATCTATGGGTCACCCTTTGGCAACTGTGACATCTCTGAAATTATCCTTGACTTTCCTGAACATCACAAACCCCTTCCTTTATGGCTGGATGGGATAAGGTTCCTGAAAGCACAGAGCAGTATCCCAGTCCCACTCTCCCCCTTTTTTTTTTTACTGTTATTCCTAAACTGTGTCAGTACATACATTATTTCATACCCTACTGTATAATTTTTAGTTCCTCTCTTGTTCCATTTAACACTTACTTTCTTATTCATATAGTCTGTCATATTTCATAGTCTGTCGTACACACATTAAGACATACTTTCAGAATAACATTCTGTGGTATCATTATGCAATATAGTTATTGCGTATTCTTTTGCAGTGAAAAATTATTCAGGAACTGGGACTGCTTAATCTAGAGATGAAAAGACAGAAAGACATCATAAAGTTCTTGAGTATGTTAAATCACACTGTAAAGAAAACCGTATTTCTTATGGATAGGATAGATAAATATGGAAAATAATTTACTCTCCGTATTTATAATGAACAAGAAATAGGACAGCATTTTTGCTGACAGCACAAAAAACTTTTTAAGTGAATACCCTTTGCACAGAACATGCCTAGTCCATCACTAAGTTAAATACTTTTCTGCAAAACACTGATTATATCTATCAGGAAGGGAAAAGGTTAATCTACAGTAAGATTTTTTCCTTTTTTTTTTTTTTTTGCATGAGATACTACATTCACCCCCACCCAGAAGAGGGTTTATTTTTCTGTAGAATACATCAACTGACTTTTGTAAGGAAGTTAGATGCATGACTTTAATCTGATTAGGTAATAAAGTCAGGAATAAACTACAAAGGTATAAAAATTAACCAACATAAGTAGCTATGAAGACCTATGTAATCATTATAAATAAAGCAGCTATTGTAAACGTTTAATTGACTTTGTCTCAAAGACTTGATTTAGTAAGGCAATGTAAACAAAGTTCCTCTCCTGACTTCACTTTTATTTATACTGTAATTGCACTACAGTGTGAAGAAAGGGTTGGGGTGAACATTTATATTTACATGCTTTATTCATTCATTTCTAGGATAGTAGATCAATCTTTTGTATTCAGTGATGATCATGGTGATGGAGGTCCTGCAGTGACTGCTTGTACAATCATTGCATGAGGCTGGTCTTACTGTGTGTGGATGTTGTGTGGAACTGCTCTGACTCACTTTCTCACCTCTGTGGATAACACTGTGCCCTAACTCCTTCAGAGGTCCTTGAAAATTCCTGGCACAGATCCATAAGTATGTCTGAGTCTAAACTTGCAACACTTCATTTAAACCTCACATTTTTTTTTCTTTTTCTTTTTTTTTTATATATATATATATATATGATTATTATTGAGGCTGCTTGTAAGGTAAGCTACTACTTCTTGACTAGTAACAAGCCACCCCATGGTGCTTGTGCAGAGAGAGAGCAAAAGAAATCTTTAATTTGCACAGCCTGTTTAAGAGACAATGAAAAGTGTACATTTGGTTGGACCTTGCTGAATGCTTTTTTCCCTGGACACAAAGAGCCTTGGAGGCATTAAGATGGGCTTGCCACCCACCAGCCAAGGCAGTGGTCCAGCTGATAGCAGTTTGGTCTTCAAAGAGGCAAGGAGCCACGTGTGGGGCTCTCATTGCTGAGTGAACTAGTTGCCCAGCACTGTTTCATGCTCCACACTGCAATCCAACAGCAGCAACATTGCCCCTGGAATACAGCACAGAATTCAGGAAGGCAAAAAGAAATAAGCAAGGGTTACAGATTTTAGTTTTTATAAATATATAACTGAGAGCAAGTATTGACTTTTTTTCTTTAGTTAAACAGGCTTTATAGTGGTTGGTTAAGTTGGTAAGGACATGACAGATTCCAATCTCAGTAAAACTAAGATAGGAAAAAAATAGAGGGCCTTCCACAAAAGAAAAAAGCTACTCAGCATTCAGCAGTGAAACCTATTACAAGAGCCCATGTTTTTCAGGCTATTATTTTATTTTAAAGAGCTCTCTTAAAGCATCCATGAGTATACTGAATGCAGTCCTGCCTCCCTTCATCAGCGGTTCTCTTCTTCTGGTTAAGCAACCAACAGACCATCCCTTCTTTTATTTGCACAGTTGAACACCAAGCTTGATGTAGATTTTTCTGTAAGCTTGGAAATAATAGGTGTACAAGTAAGACTATTAATACTTTTTCAGAGATTTAAGTGACTTTGTAAAAATCACAGGTTTTTTTCCATGATAATTCACTGTATTTCCATTATCATTCATGAAAGTCTTTTAAAAAGCTTTTACAAAGACATTACTATCTGTGTGTTATCTACAGCATTTTTCAGAGTTCACCACAGGAGCTGTGTATTCATTCAATCTAGTAAGTACTTCTTTACAAAATACTTCTCTTATCTGGATTTCCATGAAGATAATCACATTAGTAAAGTTAAAAATGTGTAATGATGAGACAGAGGGCATCAGTATTTGAAACATCTTCAAAAAATAGTTTCTTTTCTTTCAAAACTTTTGACAAATAAGTGAAGGACACAAATGCTTATTTCTCAGAAACAAAATGAGGGTAAAATTTTTCAGAAAACAACATTTTTCTATGATTTTTTCCCTTTTTTTAAAAACAATTAAGAAAAACAAATACTATTTTCAGTCATCCCCTATCAACTATTATTGGGTTTGGTTTAACAAGTGTTAAATCTGTTTCTTAAGACAGACTGAAGCCAAAACTACACCAAAAATATATCTTTGGTCACATTTAATACCTGAGAAAAATTGCATCCCTACTGCTTGGGCTACTGCTTAAGCATTGAAATCAGGAGGTAATTTGATCAAGGACAGATGATTACAAGGCTTATGGGCTTATGCGTTTGTTCAAATGTTCTAATATCAGAGATATAGCTTTTGCAAAGCTAACTGATAGCAGAGACAGCATTAGAAGAGACATTTCTTTCACAATAATGAGAGGCTGGCTCTCTAGATGTAAGCAAGGAAAATAAGAAAGTGAAGGGGCTTGGGGATTTTTCCACCTACATCTGGAAATACTTTAAAGCTTTATCCCTGTTCATTATTCAGGGGGGAAATAGCAACAAGTTTTAGTTAATATGTTAAACTTAAAGAGAAAAAAAGTAAAATTCATTACAAAATCCATGCTTCCATAGTTTGTTTAATATTCATCTTCTGAGGAAGAATTTGGTCCAAGTAGGATGCAATAAATTGCCTCTTCTCCATAAATCCCTTTCAAAGCGAGACAGAGTCAGTCCAATTCATCTTGATCCTACTCTCCAAAACCTGCACCAGCCTGTCGCAGGATCTCACAGGAGCCTCATTTCTAGAAACATTTATTCAGGTGCTCAGGTTTGCAAATCCAGTGGGACTCCTCGTAGGTGTAATTGCCCACATCCTTGGGCCACATACATAAACAACATGCACCTTCCCTCTTGGGAAGAGTCAAAAACTCAGGTAAAGGGAGACGGCTATCGACATAGTTTGCTGGGAAATGGATAAGTTCAATCAGAGTCTCAGCACTATGACTAATGACCTTCAAGGTTTAATTTACCACTGGATGCACAGTGCATGAAAAACATTAATAAAGCTCTTTTCATGCTAATCAGCACCACAGACAACTTATACTTTCTATCTAAATTAGGTTTTTAGCAATCAGTTTCCAGGGCCTCTTTAGGAGCTTCCCAATGGAGAGCTGAAGGTGGATGAGAGAAATTCCTATTACTTTCCCTGCTTCAAATGCTGCTCCAGAGCCTGGGTTAGGGTTAGCACTCTGCTTGCCTGTAGATTATTACAGACAAAGTAGATATCTGCTACACAAGGCAAAAGTGGCAGAGTAACCTCTCTGTTCAGTGCAGTTGCTGTGGGGAAGCAAGCAGGAAGGATAAGGTTGGCTCTTGGGACAGAATTATGGAATTTGTCTGAAAGCAAGTTCTCAAAAAAGGCTGGTAAAATTGTCCATGAACAGACATCAGTAGCTACCTTTTGTTGGAGGCAGGGGAGGTGCAGATTGCAAGACTTCCCTAAACAAGTTTATGCATCTTCAGCTGCTCGTGTAAAGGCATGCACTCCTGCCTGCCTCCTAAGGTATGGTGGGTACGTTAAACACCCGATATTACTCTGGAACAGAAATCTGATAAGAATCTGCTGTTGAGTCAAGCCTTGGCCCACATACTTGCTAGCAACAACCTTGCCTTAACGACCCAGACAGCACTGCTGTCCCTCAAGGCACAATGCATAAGTGTGATTCCAGGTGAAGATGGCAATTTGCTTTCACAAAATCTCAGCCTAGCCCCTCAGCTTGACTCCCAGATCTTATGGAGGACAGAAGCCTGCGGTAGACCTCTAGGTGGGGTATGCAAGAGCCAGGCACTGCAGACTTGTCTGGGACAAGGGCATCCAGACTGCAGACCTCCACGGTTCTGAAGGAGGAACCTCTCTGAGATCAGGTATCATACCCGAGAAGTTTGCATACTTTGCATGCTGAAGAGGCAAACCTAAGTTCTGGCATATGACACAGGCATGTTTTATTTAGCAGTCACAGGCAAAAGCCAGAAAGAGACCTTTTGGTTCAGAACCCTCTCCATAAATGCTCCCAACCTTCCTATTTACAGGACCACTCTGACGTGTTCTCTCTGATGCACTGAATCTTGGATTCTTTCAGTGACAAAAAATTCAGAACAAAGGGTCTCAACTGGAAGCGTGACCTAGGAGGACACGCACCCATGTATTCCAGCTAGCCAAAATCACAGTGAAGAGGGTGTTCCTCCAAGAGATGTGCTTGCTGGATATGTGTAATAAGAAATGTTTTAAAATAGATGCCAGCTTTTTTCTAGTTCTGTTTTACTAGTTGTATGGGCCAGATACCTACTCTCAGAAGAGGGCCTTGGTCTTGCTGTTTAGAGAATTGATCTCCTGAAGCCCTGAGTGCAATAGGGAAGTTTGGAAGAAGGGCAGGATTTAAACCACCCCCTTACAGTTACCATTTCTGAAAGAGCTACTTTCAGACAGCTCCCAGGTCACCACATGGCTTGTTCTGAACCTCATGCCCAAGCTCCAAGCCCAGGCAGTGAAGGTAGCCTACTAGGTTACATACTGAACACCACTACAATGAGTTTTCCAGCATATCCTTTCTTAGAGCCAACCTTTTAACTTCTTCAAACCAACCTTTTATCTTCTTCAGAAGAGAAGAAAATCAGTGTGATACCAATCTTCGAAAAGGCTAGGCCTACTCCTTGAGCAAGAGGCTAATCTTGCTGTGAATACTAGCAGCAAAAGCTTGAGAAATTGTCAGCTGTTGTCTCTAACTCCTTGGGGAGTTGCAAATTACCATTATATACAGCTGATAGATGCCTCTGCAGGAGTTACCTATCATGAAGCCCACATTAAAGACTCATTTATATCCTTAACACTAGATGGCTTGCTGATTTGAGCGTCCTTAAATGAAGGAGTAATTGCCTCTCCCTTGAATATCTGATTTTGTTCCATCAATCTGATTACATCAAATTCCTTGGTCTATAGCACAAAACTTCATTATAACCCAACCCCTGCATGCAACTCTATCATCATAAGAGCAATGCCAACTGTGATGTCTATGGAGCACCATCATTCAAGGTGATTTCAACTCTCTAACTTCATCCTTCATGTTTGCTTACCACTGGGGTTTACAGTCTGGCAAACAGGGTTTATATCTTTCAGAATAGAAAGTGTGAGCAGCAGTCAACCTCACATGGCATAAAGCTGAAGGTAATCTATCTTAAGAAAAGGTAAACCTACCTGAAGTATTTTTCTTGTGCCTGGTGAATGGTCACTCATTTAATAAGTGTGGGAACTGGGCTGTTACCCAGATCACAACAGAAAAAGAGTGTTGTGTAAGAGATGTGCTCTAGAGGCCCAGCCCCTGCCTACTCACCTGCACTATCTACTAAATTGTTTAGCAAAGAAAGCATTAAACATATCCAGAGCTAGAAACCTGAGGTCAGGCACCTGGCAGCTAGCCTGCACCATAATTTTCTGTTTCTTCCTCTAACTAGATACAACAGGAAACCACAGGTTTTACTGCTGAAACGTCACTATTTGCTCTTTTCAGAAAAAACCACTCTTCTTTCAACTCTGTTGTAAGAGAAGCACTCAGCTATGAGCCCTTGCTAAATACTCGGCTTACGGAGCTTTTAAAAATGGCTGGATAGTGTAGAAGAGTATTATTACAAGCCAACACTGGATCAACTACACATCGGTACTGGAAGGGTGTTGCAATGAGATTCCCAGTCAGCACCAGTCCAGATGCACCACTGGATCTCAAAACCCCAGATGCCACCACTGACAGGATTAAGGCCTGTAGTGATTTATTCACAGTATACACTGTAAAGGGAAATAGAGTGAACAAAGGTACTGAAACTTAGCAGTCTAGGAAATAGGAATTTCTGATGGAATATCATCAGATGTTCACTTCCCATAGCTGTGATTCCCTTCAAAAATAACATATTTAAAGTTCAGTAGGAGATACAAGAAACTAAGGAGATCCTCCCTTTACATTCCTGCTGTAAGAAAACACATTTATTGGTGTGGATGTACGTAAAAATCTGATCACTCTGGACCAAGGATGTATTTTCCCAATGACAGTTCAGCCAAAATAACACATTTCTGTGAAAAGTTTCCACTGCGAAGAATCAGTGGTTCCAATAAAATAATTTTGAACAAAACTCCCCAAAAGGAGTGGTTTCAGTGCCAGAATCTTGCATTAACCTTTGGTATAAAAGCATGTCATAAAGGCCATAAAGATGCAGAGGAGGAGAAGATAATCTCATTTTAGAAGCACAAATTGTACAATTCAACTGCGAGTGCCCTGCCTGACACTTCAAAATAAGCATTGGAGGGGCTGTGATAGGGACTGATTGTTGGCAGAGCAAGTGCTGCCTGGCTAAAAGCCAGCATCTCCCCTACGACAGCTCCTCGGCGCTGCCCTAGGGCAACTCACTGCTCAATAATTTCTTAGGCTCCCTATGAGCGCTATCAGGAAGAACAGTGAAAACAATTGCTGAGAACTGCATGAAGACAGTGCTGGAAAATATAGTGCTGCTCCTTCCCACGTTAGACAGCCACCCAGTATGGTGCAGAATTAGGCACAGCTCAAGTGTTCCCCCTAAGGCATGTCCTTCAGCCCACCATGCTTTGCTAGATCACAGTGCCTGGTCAGCCTGGATGTTCAAAGGCTGATTGCAATTTTTTAAGTTCTATACTAAAGATAAACAAAAGCTCATCAGAACACCTCACTGAAAAGCAGACTGATTTTAAAAATTCACATTCATTTTTTCATCACCCAAAAAAACCCAAAAAGATGTTGTGATATCAGATTTTCTGTGCTCCTTTTTCTCTTTGGGTCTTTTTTCAGCAGCAAAATTGAAAAGAGCTGAATATGGTGAAAAAAATATAGAGTAAAGGCAAAATCAACACACCTTTTTCAAAACTTTACAAACAGCTTTTTCACAAATTCAATGAAAAATATTTGCAATTTTTCACTTTCTTTAATGCAAATACAGTGCAAAAGGTTAAAATAATCTGGAGTCAGTAGTTTTTAGGAGCTGAGCAGACTACACCCTATACATGTACCTCCTACCCACACCTTAACAGAATAGTGCTAAACATACTTCGCATTTTTAAAAAGGCTTTCTGCTTTTCCAAAGATTTTCTCACACACGCCCAAGTCCCAACACTGTTTGAAATGGTTCAGTTCTATTTTTGTAAATACAGGATTACAAAGTGTCCTACAGTGATATCTCCATCCCAATCCTAATGAACAGTCATCCATAAAATGGCTTGCTGAGAAATGGTTATAAAGCCCCTTAAATCTGACAACATGACTATTATAGCTAATATGAAGATAAATGAATATTCTGCCCTGGAATCAGTTATTAGCCTACAAGAGTATTGCAGAGAGGTGCATACATAAGGCTGACAAGACCTGCCAGTGTTACATGAGCAAAAGGAGTAAGATTTTCCAGAAAAAGTTGCATTAAGACATCAATCTCAGAGAAGTGTTGCATTTTTTCTGCACTTCCCTACTATTATGGCATCAATAGAAGTGTAAAAGGTCAAAAATGGGAAAAAAGGACCAGCCAAGGCATGGAAAGGCTTCTTTACAAAAAACAGCTAAGCAGGCTAGGACTTTTCAGCCAGGAGTAGAGATGCACATGGGAGATTTAGTGAAAGGATTCAAAATCTGGAATTCTACAGAGGAGGAGAATAGGGCCTGTTTGTGCACAGTATCTTCAGTATAAGAATTAAGGACATCAATCATTAAGCTAGCAGCTGGCAGAACAAATAAAGAGTGGTGCTTCTTTATAAAACCCATAGCTAGCCTAGCAACTCCCATGCCGCTTGATTTTGTTCATATTAAAAATTGCACATAGGCTCAAGAAAAAGATGGACAGTTTCACGGAAGAGAACCAGCTGAAGATTGCTAGGCACGCAAATAAATATCTGCTGGGGGGCATGGGGGCAAGCTGTCAAATCTTTAAAGCTTGAAGACAGTTGGACTTCTGCGTGCCTACCCTGTTCTCCAAGGGGTAGATGCACAGCCATCATGCCTAATAGCCCACTTATCACAGAACCACAGAATGCCCTGAGGTGGAAGGGACCCACAAGGATCATCAAGTCCAGCCCCTGTCCCTGCACAGGACAACCCCAAATTCACACCATGTTTCCAAGAGCTTCATGAATATTGTCAGCCTTGGTGCCGTGACTGCCTCCCCGGGGAGCCTGTTCCAGCGCTCCACCACCCTCTGGGTGAAGGACCTTCTCCTAATACCCAACCTAAATCTCCCCCGGCACATCTTCCTGCCATTCCCTTGAGTCCTATCATTGGTGAACAGAGAGAAGAGATCAGCGCCTGCCCCTCCTCCTCCTCCCCTTGTGAGGAAGCTGCAGACCACCAGGAGGTCTGCCCTCAGCCTCCTCTTCCCCAGGCTGAACAAACCAAGGGACTTCAGCCACTTCTCATACGGTTTCTCCTCTAAACCCTTCACCAACTTCATGGCCCTCCTCTGGACACTCCCTAGTAGCTTTATAACCTTAATGTACTGTGGCACCCAAAGCTGCCCACAGCGCTCGAGGTGAGGCCGCCCCAGCGCAGAGCAGAGCAGGACAATCCCCTCCCTCGACCGGGGGCAATGCAGTGCTCGATGCACCCCAGGGCACGGCTGGCCCTCTTGGCTGCCAGGGCACGCTGTTGGCTCGTGTTCAACTCGCCGTCACCCAGAGCCCCCAGGTCCCTCTCCGCAGAGCTGCTCTCCAGCCTCTCGCTCCCCAGTCTGTATGTACACCCAGGGTTGCCGTGCCCCGGGGGCCAAATACGGCACTTGCCCTTGTTAAACTTCACATGGTTGGTGATTGCCCAGCTCTCTAATTAGTCTAGATCTCTCTGCAGGGCCTCTCTGCCCTCAAGAGTGTCAACAGCTCCTCCCAGTTTTGTGTCATCAGCAAACTTAATTAGTATTCCTTCCAGGCCTGCATCCAAGTCATTTCCGAAGAGGTTAAAGAGTACTGGCCCTAAGATGGGTCCCTGTGGAACACCGCTAGTGACTGGCCGCCAGCCCGATGTAACCCCATTTACTGGAACCCTTTGAGCCCGACCTGTCAGCCGATTGCTCACCCACTGCATCACGTGTTTATCCAGCTGTGTGCTGGACATTTTGTCCAGGAGGATACTGTGAGAGACAGTATTGAAAGCTTTACTGGAATCCAAAAAGATCACATCGACCGGCTTCCCTTGATCAACTAGGTGGGTAACCTTGTCATAGAAAGAATTAAGTTTGTTAAGCAGGACTTTCCCCTCATGAACTCATGCTGGCGGGGACCAATGACTACACTGTCTTTCAGGTGTGTTTCAATACTCCCAGAATAATCTTGTCCGTAATTTTGCCAGGCACAGAAGTGAGACTGACAGGCCTGTAGTTACCAGAGTCATCCCTGTTGCCCTTCTTGAAGACTGGGACAATTTGAATACTTCTATTTTCTCTCCTGGATACCTGTAGAGATGATTAATACCGCTGCATGCCCAACCTATTTTCCTGCTGTTTGGCAGTTGGGCTTTTTAAGCATTTTAATGTCTGTCTGGTCTTTTGCTGGATATCCAGCTTTTATATTAATACAACATTTGCACTGAAATACAGCAGGCCTAGGGGTTCAATTACTTTTGAAAACTGCATCCTGAATTCCCCAGATTCTGACAGAAAACACAATCTTAATGATTGTTGTTATGTTTTTATCAGAGTACTTAATGTAAGAAACATTTAAAAGTAAACACCTGGAATTATTACTTATAATCACCACTGTAAAATATTATATAGGTAACTGTAAGAAAAGGACGTTTTCTCTTGAAGCATGTGCCTTTCCCAAAAAAATTCCTCTTCTCCCCTAGAAAACCTAAAGCAATCTGAAATGGCTCTGCTTTATTTTTATAAATACAGGGAGCTAGACATTGTGTAACAGCAGACCTACACTTTTTCTTGGCTGGCTAACCAATGTATTTATTTATCATCTCATTTAAGTTATCCAAGATTTCTCTGAAGCACAGAAAATTGCTGCCCTAAGGCAGACTAGATCTGCACAGCTATGAAAAGTGATATAAAGAGCCACAGCTCTCCAGAAAAAAAAAATTAACCCCAAATTTAAAGCAACAAAATAACATACAACCACGTACCCTGGCACTCACCTGAGCTGCAGTAGCATAGTAGCCTTGGGCCTCATAAAGTGTCCCTTTCCCCAGTCTGGACAGACGATACTCTCCTCCCAGAGAGCACTCAAAATACTTAGTGCTAATTAACTGTGTTGAGCTTAAAATATCTAATACTAACAGCTTTTTTCTGATGTTTAAAGGATTAAGTGAAAGGACGTAGGTAATTTTGTATAATCAAGCTTGAACTTCTTTTGAAACTAATAAAATATCGAAGCACAAAGAAGGAAAAAATGTTTTTGCACAAAATTCAGGAGACTTCACAGCTTTCTAGAAATCGATTTTGTTCTTTTGTTTATTCATTGATTACCCCCACCCATTGCATGGGATTTATTGTACGTCGTACGTCTTGTTCCACAATGACAAAATTAATAACTGTATTAAAGAATAGTTCTTTACAGAAACATAAGAATAGGTAATAAACTAGAACAAGAATAATTCTGAGTTATATTTATTATTTAACTTCTATATCTAAAGAGAAAGCAAATGACATTTCACGTTTAAGCTCCTCACTATCAGAGCTACACTGGTTTATAGCATTTGAGGTCCTGCCTCACTAAAAAAACGTAGTCTCTGCTAAATGTCATTGATCTTGATTCTCTTCCCACATGAGCACTGAAGACCTGGTCAAGAAAGATACTCCCACTCATCCCACAATCATCTCCAGAGCTCTGGTGCTGTGGCTAAAGGCCTTGCAATTTCGACTACTGGTAAACACGCAGGCTGTACAAGTTATCTCACCTGGTGCTACATCTGCTGCAATAGTAGCAACATTTTCTGGGGAGAAGAAAACTGATAAAATGATGTTAAGCCAAAGGGTATGCACAGAATCTCATTTTTAAGTTCAAACAATAATATGCATACCTTTTTGCAAACCACCCTCCAGATAAAGAAAAGCTTAAGAAGTACATGTTTCCTAAATGCTGATGAACAGTTCCCTAAAGCTGTTTCCCTGCACATGATGAGCATCAAGAGCAGTAATGCATGCCAACAACTAAACTGCTGCTGGAATTAAAAAAATGCACATCCCTATTCCGAGTCCAGCTACTGACATAATATCTTGTTATTTTAGATGTAGTAAGACTGCAACAATTAGAAATTTAGATTAAAGTGAAAAACTTGTCATGAAGATCAATTTGAAAAGGCCAAAAAAGCTAAAGATATAAGAAAAAATTAACTAAGTTGTTGGTGCTGCAATTATGCTTTTAGCAGATGCATTCTGAACCCAGTTAATTCTCTGCTAAATGTTGCCACTGGGAAAGAAACTTAAGAATTTTTGCAAGTAAAACTAGGGCAAGTCCTAGGAAAGCAGTCAACAGCTATATTATTTGGTCCTATTTCTATCTATTTCATTGCCTATGAGTCTCAAAGCCAAATTCCATGAGAAGTTATTAAAAAAAAAAAAAGATGAGACAACAGGAGAAAGAAGATATTTGAAGAGAGGTTTTACAGCACAATAAACTAAGTGTAGACATTTACAAGGTCTCTGAAAAATGATGAAACCTTGGGAAAATACATAAAGATATTTGCCTGAGCTTATAAAATGTAGACGATCGAGGCTGAAACTACGGACAGGATAGAGAAATTATCCAATGTGATACTGAAAGAAAGACTGTTTAAAAAGGTTTGAGCCAGACATGCATGGTGTAAGCCAGGGGCTAAGCCTTTCGCCACTTAAACTGGTTAAAAAGAGGTTTTGTTATAATTCATGCTCTTCATCGGAGAGTTCACATCCTGTTTAGTACTACCACAGATGAATATTAAATTTATTTTGATATATCTTGTCACCTATTGCTTTGGACAGCTGACGTACCAGCTCCTGCACTCTCATTAACTTACACATTTCCCTTCAGAGAGCAGTTTCTAACATTTTGTAAAATGCCTGCCTCAACTTTGATACAGAGAAAACGTGCAAATCCATAGTGCTTGAAGCCTTCGTTGCAGAGTTGAACTCTATCATGTTACGGACTATATATCAGAAGAAAGACTCTGCCTCACAGAGCTTGCACTGGCATGAAGTGACAGATACGTGAACACAGGTCCTTCTCGACCCCAAGAAGTCCAGCAAAAAGGGCAGCAGTTCACCTGGCCACCAACTCAGCTTACTGGCAGTACAATACCTCAAGTTTATATTTTGATCTGGCTTCACAGTGACTGCAAAACACAATTCAAAACCACCACTTCCTGGTTTTCATAGCTGCCACTAAGATGGACAGTCTACAGTGATGACTGCTCACATCAACCTTGGCCTAGCGGAAAAACAATGTTAGCGACAGGAGGAAAGACATCTATCCATATGGCACTGAGCCTTGGAAGAGCCAAACCAAGGGTATTGTACATGTCAGTAGGTGAAAAGAGAGCAAAGACAAGTCTGCTCTAGAGCTCAGCCTCCATCTCAACCACTTCCTCATGTGGAGGGGGTGGCAGAGGAGCAGAAAATGTCCTCAGACAAAGATGCTACCCACCAGTGTACATGTGCTGAGGATCCCAATACGGGTAATAAGCTTGCTTTTGTTTAACACAAGAAACTTTCACTTCAATTTTTTGTGCAAAAAGCTTAGATACCAAAGTAAGATATGGGTGGGTAAAGAGGTAGATGTAAATATTTTAAGATGACTGAAGAGTATAGCTACAGCAAATATGTTGCTAAGGTGGTTTTATGCAGTCATCCCTGTTCCACTCTTCCCTCCACTCAAATATGGCATTTTCTTTTGATTTGAGCATCGTGCACAAGAGATTCAGTAAAAATCTGTGTGTCATAAACCTGGGAAAAAATATCTATTCCTCTATTTTGAACATAAGGGTAGTAGGAGATGAGCGATTAAGATGATCAATGGTTCCTGAACAGGCACTCTTGACTGTCCTTCTAATGAAGTAATTTGAAAGTTCTGTGCTGGATTTTGGAGGGGGGCAGAGAGCGATAACCATTAAAAAAATTGTCTTCACTTAAACAGCCACATGTTATATAATTCCTGTGGCTATACAATTCCTGGAGTCCCAAAAGTTCGTGTTCAAGTCAGAGTCCAGCACAGAACAGGCCAGTACTGCAATGGAGAAGGGGTTGTGTCTGTTTTCCATCTCTCCTGCTGGTTTTCAACAATTGAGTTACCACTGCTGGAAATTTTCCTGAGCTCTGCGAGGAGACTCCCACCACTCTGCATATGTTGGGTAATTATGAACTGCAGTGGGTAATTACTGAAAACATGTTATATTTTCATGGTTTGAGACATCAGTGGCTGCAGTGAAAACATGCCCTTTTGAACTCAATTGTTATCTGTTTCCACAATGAGCAATATGCAGCTGGCAATGTCCAAAGCTTTGTCCTCTCAAGATATACGATTTTTAACTATGGGCAGCCTCTGGAAAACAACGCTAATAAATGTGTCACAACTAAGTACTCTGCAGAAATGACTGTGTATAATATTGTGGTACACTTTGCTGTTCCTGCATCAACCATCTTGTCCTCTTCTGTATTTTCATATTTATTAGGTACAAAAAAGAAGTTATAAGAGCTTCTTTCTTGGAAGCTGCACTAGCATGCTCTTGTGATGAAAACTACTTACATGCTACCTTGGAGTTGGTACCAGGAACAACTGAGGAACTTCTGAATAAGCTATAGCAAGTCTTGTGGCAATTATTGCTGCTTGTCTTAATCCATGGAATATTTTTTTCTGCCATTGATCTTGGCAAAGCTTCTCTTTGAGGATGTATTTGTTTTATTGATGGACTATTACTAACATGGTCCCTGCCATAGACACAAAACAAGTCATAAATAAATTTACTTAGGCTGAACCATGGATCCTGATCACCACCTCTACATGTCCTGGGTAGAGATGCCCTCTTCTGTGTATTCTGTCAGCATACATGAACAATCCCTGAGCTGGAAGAAAACTACACAACCAAATTAGTATGCCAAAATAATTAATAAAAATTATATTAATATACTGGTATAATATAAAAGTAATTCATAATTAATTAAATCTATAAATACATAAGCATCTCTGAGATCTATTAACAAATTCAAGTTTGGCATTGCAGTAACATGGATACCCATATTTTGGTTACGTGTAACAACTGAGAACATGACATGAGGCACCTCCGCTTAAACTATCTGACAGGGAATTACTTAAAATTTTATGCTAGGCATAATGGGCTCAGTCTCTTCATCGGCCTTTTAACACTGGGATGCTAAACAGAACCAATAATGAATAGAAATAGCAATACCTCTTCATGCACATGGTGGGCTTACCGTTGTGGGACATCTTTCTCCTTATTAATAATTAAATCTTGTTCAGCCAAGATGAAATTATTGAAATGCTTGACATTCAAGCTCCATAAACAATATTGTACATCAGTTGCCTGGAATAAGTAGACTGTTACTACTGTCACCTTCCTTCTCTACTGGGCAGTTAGAAAATGTCAAGTGAAAAGCCCAGAGGAGGCACAAAATAGGGGATATCTGTTAGCAGTAGCAGGTCAGCAATGCTAAGTCTGAGCACCTCCAAAGTTACAAAGGAGAGCAAGCAGAGAGAAAACCAGATCCTGGCCATGGCTAGACAGTCAACCTTATCGCTGAGCCTGTTGCAGAGCCTGGGATCTCAAGAGTGACTGATTTTCAGTGGGGTCTGTGACATACAGAGATCAGAGTTCACATCTCCCTAAGCCTGGAGAGTGTTGGGACCCAGGACACAAGTGCACGACCTATCTGTGATCAGCAGAGCTATCAAGCAACATACGGATCATATACTGGAGACACAAATAAAGGAAAATAGAAGGCAAAACTGAATCCTGGGAACAGAAAGCAAGGCAGGCAACAGATCATCCTGGCAAATACTTTATTATTGTGTGTGACAGAGATGGAAACAAACTTAGGTACCTTGTTAGTCACTGTCAAATGTGCCCTACTAGAGAATCTGGAATTTTGTTCCCCAGAGACCCTAAAAAAAAAAAAAAAAAAGCAAGCATACCAATTCTTGAATAGCTTAAAACAATTCTCTAAGCTACTCCCCAAACCTTTAAAATATATTTCATCATATGCAAATACACAGCTGTCACTATAAGTTGAATTAAATGATGTGTGTTGAAGTGTTGAAGTCTGAGGATTTCTTTGATTCCTCAAAATATAAGAGCTACTATATTCATTCTTATGTTTTAGTAAATTAAAACATGAAGAAGTCTGATGGAGTAGAAAAGAATTTGGGGATCTATTTTACACAACAATGGGATGTTTAGTAGGACTGTTATCCAGCATGTTTAAAAGCATCAATCTTTAGAGCCAAAAAAAATCCAGTTCAACTAGCATGCATAGATATGGTTATGACCTAATTTGCACAGTGTCAAGCACTCACAAAACTTCCTCCGTCCTAACTCTGTAATAGAGATAAAGGGAGGAGATGCAGATAGTTGAACTACAGTGCCCAAAGCCTCAGGGATTTTGAACACAGCCTCTTCCCAGCCTTCAGACCACACCATGAGCCACACCAGAGGAAGGACCCACTGCCCAGGTGCTTCATCTAGAGTTTCTTATGTACTGATGCCAGGGAAAAATTGCCTTGCACATCCAATAAATCTGCACCAAAAATAGTTATGCTGGTGTAAGTGAGGCGAGAGAAGAGTTACACCTCCGCCTCTCGGAAAGCCCCAAGCCAGCGCTTTATTCTTGCTGCTCTTGGCTCGGAGTTGGCAGCAAAGGAGGAGACTGAACATGTCTTTCAGACCAGCTTGCTCCATGATGATTGCTGTGCCAAAGAGTGTCTGGGAGCTGCAGCTACCCAGATCCTGCCCCGAGGAGCCCTGTGGTGCAGCCCTGCTGCTGCTTCCTACCAACTGAACCACGAGAGCCTGTGGGCATGACCGGCAGATGGATTACTCACCGTCTGTATGCGCACTTGGGCTGCCCGGAAAATAAAAGGTGCGTTTGGGGTTTGTTTGTATGTTTGTTTGTTTGTTTTTCTTCATGCATAGTCAGTGCCAGCACAAATTCAGTTCCCAGTCTGAGGTCAGGACTCACATTGCATCAGCCTCCACAGCTCCATGTTCATGGCACGC
Organism: Sula dactylatra; assembly: GCA_013389905.1. Classification (NCBI taxonomy): domain Eukaryota; kingdom Metazoa; phylum Chordata; class Aves; order Suliformes; family Sulidae; genus Sula; species Sula dactylatra. The sequence goes on along the minus strand of WEKW01018593.1, from coordinate 79,538 downwards.
TGTATGCTCTTGCTTCTGCTCCTTTTAAGGCAGCAAAGCCTTGAGCCCTGCTCCCATTTTTACCAGCATCATTTTGTGTGTGGTTTGCTAGCCACTTAACGAGCCTTGGCTAGTTCCTCAGTTAAATGCACAGCTCAAAAATTGAATGCCCAGAGCCTGCCTAGAAGAGAATAGTCCATGCCCTGGTACCCAGGGCACCACAACTTCACTCTCTCACCAGCACCTCGTGGGGACAGATCAGTTAATGTGCATGTGGAGCACTGCAAGTGTGACATGCCATATCATCTCTGCCAGAAACATATTCCTTAAATCTTCCTTTTCAGTATGTTATGTTTGGGAACAGCTCACAGTACTTAGAGAATACAGTGTTAATGATACAGACCTTAAGGTAGCAAGATGAGGCAGGAGAAGCAGGCTTGCAGTTAATCAGAAGTTTCAGGGGGTTTCAAGTCTCATTATAACCCCAGTTAAAATGATTTTTTTCACTCTTTCAGAATTTTTGTTAAGCCAGAACCCCATCTAAATCCACAGGAAGAGATGCTGATACATGCACGAAGCTTCTCCCAAGATCTGCCAAAGGTTTCGTCTGGAAAGCAGAGCTTTGCCTTGGATTTGAAGCTGTATTTGAGATCACAATGCCTCAAAACAAAACATTTCAAGTTCAAACAGACATTTTTGGGATGAAATTTGACTTTGTCAGAAGAATTCTGACTGGCCCACTCAGGACACAGGCAGCGCTCTCTCATTTCTCCTTTGCTGCCTAATCACTTTCATTCCCCCATCCCCTTTTAGGTTGGGGGAGAGCTCTGCTTTGGGGACAGGAGTGCAAGCGCATCTCAGGGCTGATTCTTTCCCTCCTTTATTTTGCTCTGTGTAACCAATAGCAAATCCAGGACCTTGCAAGACTGAAATAATAATTAACACAAAGAACTGAAGCACCAAACTAAGAAGCAGGAAGGATGAATGTTTAACACTGCCTGCTTCTTTTCTAAAGACAAACAGATTGATTTTTAGGATTCACCTCTACAACATATCAAACTGCAGTGAAGTAACTTCATTAGTATGAGACATCGATCTAACAGTCCAGGTAAGGTGTCACTGTCATTTAAATTCTGCTCACTGAGCCACCTGGGTGTAAAAGCTTATTTTAAAGCTCCATATTCAGAAGGCAGCCAATATGCTTCTATAGTTTCACATGGGATTGTGCAGTGAAGACAAAAAAAATTTAAACCCAAAATATCCACAATGTGCTGCAAAGGGTTAAGCCCTTCTGAATCCAGCCCAATTTCTATACTCATTGGCCAAGCAAAAGTCTGCAGAAGACAATGTGCAAATGCCAGGTGGAGATCAACCATTTCTTACAGTATGAAGGCCTGAGTTTTATTGCATTGCACAGTGGCACAAATAAAGAGGTAAAATACTATAATCAAATTCCGTATATGGTGATTGAAACTGAAGAAAACCACGTGCTTGAGTGATGAATAAGGTTGAGGGTATGTAAAAGAAATTATACAAGAGAGAGAAACTTTATACTGGTTGTGAATTTTCTTCTCAGATTTTTCTCTGCTTCACATTTATTCACTGGATCTGGGATCACAATGGAAGATGATCTTTAATAACACACCAGTGGACAAAGCTTCTCCTCTTCTTGTTAAACTTGTGATAAGCTATTCTGCTGTCCACTGTGTATCTGTATGTCCTATTTTTTTTAGCAGTACTCAAAGGTCTTATCTGTGATGTTGAATCCACCTGTTCAAGACTGATAAGAAATTTATTTTGCCGTGGGAGAAAAATGTAAAAGGAAAGAGATAAAACTTTTGGATTTCTATTTTTTTTTCCAAGGTACTAAATTAGGGGGGAAACTTCTGTCTTTAGCACTGAGAATTGTCTAGCTTACTTTAAACACACCTTTCTACCAATGTCCTATTAAAAATCTATAAATTCTTAGCTCTTCTTAACCACCTTAATGAAACAACAGTAACAAGCTACTGCTCTAATTCCTTACCTCGCTTTTCCTCAACCACCCATAACAACCAAGCAGTAAAAAACATGCTAAAACTCTCCCATCTGATGCTAGAATCATTTTTTGGGGGTGGGCTTGGAGCATATAGGTTAAGAGACCAATTTGGATGAAGGGACATGGCAATCAAAATCTTGCCAGTGGCTCCATCTCTATAGAGTGATGGTTATAGCCATTGGACATACTCCTGATTTAGGTACCACAGTAATTGGTAGGGAGATCTACGTGCCAGTAAACTACAAACACATGACATGGCAGGAAGTTAAAGCCCTTAAAAACAAGGTAAGAAATAGAGTCATGGTATTCCTCAAAATGGCTTTTGCTTAACAAATAATCCAATAATCACGCAATTTTTACTATTTTAAAGGTCTGCTAAAGAACTCCATTTGGCTGCTATGTTTTGGAAACTGGAAACAAATTAGTTTTAATAAGAACTTCCATTCAAAAATTACTATTTTATTTTGGTTAAAATTTTCACATTTCACTTCATTTTTGGTGATAGTACTCACTGAAACACATTTTGGATAAAAAAGTACATTTGGATTTTAGTATTAGCCTTTTACATAAAGAAAGAAAGTAGGCTGGGATAATGTAATATTTCTTATATTTATCTCAGATGTTCCCATAAAGAACACCGATGTTTTCCAACTAGCTATAATAAAAAATATTATATGAATTAACAAAGAATTTGCTGCAAACTCAGCTAACTTCCTACACATACACAGACCAATCCTTTTGGTATTCTAGTAAACAATCCTGTAGCTGGTTTATATAAGGATTTATCTGACTAAGAAGGCATATTCCAGAAAGAAAAGCTGTTAACTTTGGTTTGGACAATAATACCTGCAATGATTAATGTCCTATTGTGATTGTTCAGGAAGTCTTACACTGTGAAATAGATTAAACAGTACGTAATTACAAGTTTTGTTCTGTCTGAAATAAAGCCTCCCTCCAGCCTCCTCCATGCAATCCTATTTGTTTCCCTTGCAACTTTTATTTCCTGCCCAAATATCCAAATTAATCAACTTCCTTCAAACTTAAAACACATTATGAAGATCACCACAAAGCAGAACCTGAGAAATGTTCCCGTTGGCATTTCATTCTCAAGACGGATTTAGCAAATCTCAGCATAAAACACCAAATCCACTACTTTAAGCTTTGTGAAATGGAGTGCACAAAATATGCAACAACAAAACAGAATCACTGCAAATACTTATGCATATATTTTTTCAAGAAGACACAGTGTAGCTCTCAATCTTACCAACACTCATTAAGCTCTCTCAGTTGATGAGAACTGGAGAACAAGTTGAACTAGTGTACAGTTTAAAGTGAAATTGGTTAGTATCATGACCCCATATAGTCTACAGAGAACTCTGTCATTAAGACTATTCTTTTCTGGGAAGTTTTTATTAAGCTAAGTTGAAATTTCAGTTTTAAATTAATATGAGCTTTTGCTTTCCTACTGCACCTGGTTACAACAGAATGCATTTATGATATTAATCTGTTTACTCACCAGTAAAAAGCACTATGAACAGAAAAAGCTGTCAGACACCCTAAGTTTTATGTATGTTGTTATCAACCAACCCATAGCTGAAAGGGAAGTGAATTATGCTTTTTTCCTTCCATTTTTTTAGCAGCCCAAGAGCGTAATCAGTCACGTATGTGTTCTGGAGGGCAGAGTATGTTTCAAAGAATGGTTGAGGCTGAGTAGTACCTAAGCATACATGGCGAGCAGTTGCATGCCAGGAAGAAATAGAGTATTCAGGGCATTAAAGCTTTCTTAATGTCAAAGACGCTATAGATTGAAGGGATATCAAAATTAGCCTCTTACCTATGGGTCAGGTCTAAGGCACTTTGGCAGCACAGTTTAGGAAGCACACACAACTGCTACTGCTTGGTGGAGAGACAGAGACTTTCTGTCTCTCGTGCAGCCCATCTGGCATCTCCCACAAGCACTGAATTCACTTATCCAACACAAACAAGTGAATAAGCCCTGTGTGTTTAATACTTCACAGAATTTCATTTTAAAAAGAACTGAAAAATAAATAGGAAGGAAGGAATCGGTCTGACTATTTATACAACAGACTGTGCACTGTTCTTCTTGGTCAGGGCTAATTTCATGCACTGATATCATTATTTGCATGCTTTGCTGATTGGCAATGGAAGAGAGACACTCATACAAAGTGAAACGAAGTAAATGAATATGGGTATTTTATCTGCATAAAATAGAATAAATTCAAGTGGTTTATTCAGATTAACACTATTATTCAGGCAGTCACACCTCCATGCCTAAATACTACTATTTGGGAAGAAATTCTTATGCATGTTGGTCATCAAGCCAGGATTCCTTTAAACAAAGAAGAAAAGCTAGATTATTACCACCACCACCACCTTTTCTTTGAGTGGTAAGCAAAGGAGCTGTGAATTCAGCTCCAGAAATAAACCTTGCAAATGTATGAGGTCATCTAGTTTGTGGATGCATTCAGTCACGGGCATACAGAAGTTCTAAACTCCAGACCAGTGGACTTGATTCCCTTCTCATTCAATGTTTAGCAGTGTTGAGACATAATGGTGTCCTGGTTTTGGCTGGGATAGAGTTAATTTTCTTCATAGTAGCTAATATGGGGCTGTGTTTTGGATTTATGGTGAAGACAGTGTTGATAATGTGGAAATGTTTTAGTTGTTGCTAAGTAGTAGTTATACTAATCAAGGACTTTTTCAACTTCCCATGCTCTGCCAGGGCCACAAGGAGTTGGGAGGGGACACAGCTGGGACAGCTGACCCCAACTGACCCAAGGGATGTCCCACACCATATGGCGTCATGCTCAGCATATAGAGCTGGGGGAAGAAGAAGGAAGAGGGGTATGTTCAGAGTGATGGCATTTGTCTTCCCAAGTAACTGTTATGTGTGATGGAGCCCTGCTTTCCTGGAGATGGCTGAACACCTGCCTGCCCATGGCAAGGAGTGAATGAATTCCTTGGTTTGCTTTGCTTACACATGTGGGTTTTGCTTTACCTGCTAAACTGTCTTTATCTCAACCCACAAGTTTTCTCGCTTTTACTCTTCTGATTTTCTCCCCCATCCCACTGTGGGGGAGTGAGGAAGCGGCTGTGTGGGGCTTAGCTGCTGGCTGGGGTTAAACCACAACAAATGGTCATTAAAGGCCTATTTCTAAATGCCATGATAGCTGTATCGCAAGATTAAGGAACAAATTGTTTATGTATTTATTTATTAAAAGCCTCAATTATTTAAAGCAGATTGCTGTATAAGAATCTTCACTTCTTTTTCTTTAAGGAATGAAAAATTTCAGCCTTGGAGCTCTCAAGAAGAGCTTGATTCTAATGAGCTCCATAATAGGGAGCAAATATAAGGGTAGAACAAGGACAAATTTTCTTTTTATCTTTATAAACCTTAATCATGCCTTCTATAAATGTTGGGGGTCATCATACTCACTGCAAGCAGGTTACAGGAGTAAAGTATAGAGGCAGTATCTTGCCACAGAGATTCCACCCACCAGACATTCCCACAGTAGAATAAGCCTGTGTCTATGATTATATACTGAAAGCATGCTGTAAAGACTGCAGGTTTATTGGAAATGTAACAGTGCTCACACAAATTTGCTCACTTTCAGTGAAACACATGCAATTCATAGCTAAAGACATCCAGTACATGGCCTTAGTCGAGAAGTTGTGTTCTTTTACAGGATCAGATCTTCCAGAATAATAGATTAACAGCCTATCAACTGTACGGTAAGCCCTCTGGAGCCTCTCAGCAGTACTCAGTGCTTAGAGGCATGTGATTGATGGACTTAATACACATTTATTTGGCTTTACAAGTTTTCCTAAATCAGAACATACTGTATTATCATAAGGCTGTTCCACAGAGTTTTGTACAAGCTGCTGCTTAATAGATAAGGTCAGTGATGTGATTCTAGCTGTTACTGATGGTCTCCTGGTCAACCAACACCATGAAGGACTAGGTAAAGTCAAGTTAGTATGCTCTTAAATGTGTAAAGTGAAATCAAAGGTAGAAGTCTGGTTGGGTAGCAAAAACTACAAATATGAAAGCTAAAACAGTTTTAAAAAAAAAAAACCACAAAAAATTACAAATATACACAAGAAGTACATATTGAATTTCTGCAGAAATTACTTTTTTGGCTCAGGTTAGCAAAATCTTTAACACACTGTGCAAATGGCAGTTTAATTGATATAGTTGGCAAGTTTGATGCAGTTTCATAGGTAAAAAAAACCATTCCTTCTGTATTATAACTCGATTAGTGCTTTGTAGCTTATTCTTTGCTTTATTATATCATTTCCTCTGACTTAACCACATGGTCTTATAATCACCAGGATTAAGTGATAACACTTAAAACTTCAGAGGAAAAGCATTCAGAATCTTGGCCAAAGCTCCTCTACACATTTTATTTCTTCTTTGCAATGCAATGCAATGTTAACTAAAATTTTAGTCATCACCATTCTTCTTTATCAAAGATACAGTTTACTGTCAGTAAACAAGCTGGAAATAACATGTTTGTAGTGAATACATCTAGGTCATCTATACACCATTTCCCATAGCATGGAAAGAAAAAAGGTATATGTATTATTGGATTTTTATCATTTCAGCAAAAATAGATGTCATAGAATTAAATATCCCCAAAGTCATTGAAAGTCAAACCAGCAGCAACAGTTAGATTGAAGACACCAACCATAGCCTTGTTGCAAGGCACAGTATTTTATTACAGACCTTCCACTGCTCCCTTCACAAGCCTCTCTCTCCTGCAAGGTTACAGTAGATCTTTGTCTGAATGACAGCATTGTCCTTCTCAGATCCCCAAGGCCTCAGAGAGCACGTGCCGAACACGTTCCTGTTTTTATTTACAGCAGTGTTTTCACATGGCTCGTAGTTCAGAGCTGGGCAAATGACAGAAATCATAATCCAAGGTACTGGGCATGGCATGCCACTGACAGCATTCCTGGCCCTGCTTTTGATTTACCATTTAACACAGGCCAGGATATTTAATCTCTTTAGTTGAGCCCTAGCCCTCCTTGAGCCCCATGGCAAGGGGCCAGATATCTTTCACAGGGTCAGACTTGCGCCCTCTGTGGTGAGCCATCTGTGAAATGGACTCTTACCACTTGGTTTGTAAAATTTCTTGTTCTTTCCATTTAAATTATGACTTTCAAAAGAGTTTTAAGGAGCTACAGCTCTGAATCCCAACCAGATTTCATGGAAAGTTGGCCAAGTTCATCCTTTAAATCTCCTTAGAAATTCCAGGCTGCATTTTATTTTACCTTGTTTCCACAACTCTACTTTGTTTTCTGTTGCTTGAGCCCATCGTTTGCTGAAATTTCTGATCCAACTGCATGGGGTTTATGAAAAACTACATGGATTACAGCTCTGAAGGGTGAGTGTGCAAAGCTGGTAAAAGCGATGCGTAGGGCAGCATCTGGAGTGCTTTTACACAAAGGGAGGCAGGTGGGAGAACCAAGCTGCAATAAACAGCAAGTACTTTCATTTAAATGAGACTCTCCAAAACACAGTAATATAACCACAGCACGACAGTACAGTTATCACCCACCACTTGCTTAAGCACCAGTTTTAAGAGGCTGCAGCATGCAAGTTTGCAGGACTCAGCCATTCCGGAGTCAAGTACACCTCAGCCCACATCCTGATGTTTCAGGCTGCCCATTTCCCACAACAAAAACTCTTTAGCTTTGAGAAGCAGAGGCTTTGGGACACCATGTGTGCTGCCTGCCTGCACCCAGGACCAGGTCACAACACACAGCCCTGCCAAACAGGCAGCAGATGCCCTCGGCTTCCCAGCATCAAGCCGGGCGAGCGTGAAGGTCTAAGTGCCAGCATGTTCCTGTGTCTGGCTCTGTCACTGGCATGTCATGTCTCCTCAGATATTTTTCTGTGCTTTTTTCCCTTCCCACTTCCTAATGTGTAGTTTGTCTGTCTTGTCTATAAATCTAAAACCCTTCAGGGCAGATATTTTTCTGACTGCCTATTTGTACTGGCAGAGAGCTCAGCTGGGCTCTCCAGGGCCTTAACTGATAATTCCCTGACTGCTTTTTTCTGCTTGAAGCATTGTATTTTTCTCTCAGACAGCGAGCATTTCAGAACATGAATCTGGAAATCTACATATTGCTTTATTACAAAAGTGTTTATGCTTCTAGTCCTTCCTTCTTGCAATAGCTGTATAATGAAACCACAAAGCAAAAATTTTTCATAATAAAATTTGATGTAGACATGCCTGGAGCATGAAATCAGGAGTCAGTGATGGAAAAAGCTGCCATCAATCACAGCAGGCAGAATGCTCCTCCCGACAGCAGTCAGAAACAGGGGTAGAAAGATTCAGTAATTCAATAACAGCTGCAGCAGAAAACCAGGGAGAAACATTATGATGCTAGTCACTACATACTTAGTATTGTAACTCACCTGCATATCAAGTTTGTGAGTGACGGGTACAGGAAAAAATGGCACTGAAGTCATCAAGATGCAACTGCTTACTTTAAGGCTGAAGAGTTCTTGCTTTTAGATTTCCATGTGTGAAGACAGTGATCTACGCCTTCTCTGGGACTTCCTCCCATACCCCACCAAATAATCCAGGAAGAAAGGCACAACCAGAGGATGATTCACCCCACCTTATCTCTGCATAGGATGAATTGACTGCTCAAGGGTCTACCTTTTTCCATTGTCTGTACAGATGACTTAGATTAGAAGCCTGACTTTAATATAGGCGTTTCAAAGAAAGCAGATTTCTCCAAAGTTCACTTTTTTAAAAAAGTCTTAATCAGATAACAGACTTTTATGGAATTCGCACTATAGTACTAAGCACTATATAATCATTAACACAAGTTCACCTTCATGTCACATTACGCATTTTATAAAGCAAGAGAATTGAGGTGCCCTCGCCTCCCCTGCTCCCTGAGAAGCAGCAGAGCCAGCTCATTCTCTAACAGAATTCTTGGTCAGAATAGAAACCCTGGTGGTTTTTTTTTTGTTTGTTTGTTTGTTTTTTTGTTTGTTTTGTTTTGGGGTTTTTTTGGTTTTTTTGTTTTTTTGTTTTTTTTTGTTTTTTTAATTTACAGTCATTAATTCTTGCATAGGATTGCCTACATGTTTGGTTTAGGAACTGGTAGATACACAGTACAACAAATTGCTCCATGTGCCCAAATTTCTCTAGCTCTCTTCAAATACAAAACTTTCATGAATGCTTGACAACCTTCTTTCATACGTAGCAGAGAAGAGATTATGAATTTAAACCTCAAGTTCTGGAATTATAAACAGTCATAAATCATGGTTTAGACAGATAAAACCCATTCTTTTTGGAGGAAACCAGTTATGTTTGCAGGTTCTTGTGTTTCTTTCAAAAACTTTTGATAAAAGGATAAAAGCTAATTGGAATTTTTATAACAAGCCAAAACAAACCCTAGCACAAAATATAATACCACTGCATTGTTTGAAAGCAAACCCTGAATAATATATTTAATACTAATCAGGTAAATAATTCTGAATGTAAAGCCTAACAAAAGACAGCCATATATTTCAGAAAAGCCTCCAACGGCCTTCACGAATCACCCTGCACACCAAAACTATTCAAAAAAATCAAAGTATCAAGAAAAATATCTGACTGCCATACCATGTGAATTCAGGCAGATGAAAATCATTTTACTGAGAGATAAAATGCTCATAAAATATATCGTACATCTTCAGGCAAAAAAATCAGAGCCATAAGTTATAATTATGCAATTTTTCTCTCCAAGGATCTCTGCAACTCTGATTTTCAGACTTTTTTCTTTCTGTGAAAGAGATGAAAATATGTTGGGAAAGAACTAGGTTTCTGGGAGAGAAAAATAGTTTTTATTGTCAGTAAAAAAATATCACTAGGGTTATAGGAAGTCTCTTAAGTGAACCCTCCAGAAACTTTAACTCAGCAAATGTGGAAGATAAAATACTCGCATGAAAAAATAATATATTCGGGACTGGATCGTTCTATTCCATGAAGTACTACACATCAGTCAAGTCACCTGCAGCCCGTGGAGGACCTCACACCAGAGCAGGTGGTGCCCGAAGGAGGCTGTGACCCCGTGGGAAGCCTGTACTGGAGCAGGCTCCTGGCAGGACCTGTGGCCCCGTGGAGAGAAGAGCCCACGCTGGAGCAGGTTTGCTGGCAGGACTTGGAACCCCATGGGGGACCCACGCTGGAGCAGTCTGTTCCTGAAGGGCTGCACCCCAGGGAAGGGACCCACGCTGGAGCAGTCTGTTCCTGAAGGGCTGCACCCCAGGGAAGGGACCCACGCTGGAGCAGTCTGTTCCTGAAGGGCTGCACCCCAGGGAAGGGACCCACGCTGGAGCAGTCTGTTCCTGAAGGGCTGCACCCCGTGGAAGGGACCCACGCTGGAGCAGCCTGTTCCTGAAGGGCTGCACCCCACAGAAGGGACCCACGCTGGAGCAGTTCATGAAGAACTCACATTGGAGAAGTTCATGGAGGACTGTCTCCCGTGGAAGGGACCCCACATTGGAGCAGGGGAAGAGTGTGAGTAGTCCTCCCTGTGAGGAGGAAGGAGCAGCAGAGACAGCGTGTGATGGACTGACCACAACCCCCATTCCCCGGCCCCCTGTGCCGCTGGAGGGGAGGAGGGAGAGAAAATCGGGAGTGAAGTTGAGCCCGTGAGAAAGGGAGGGGTGGGGGGAAGGTGTTTTAAGATTTGGTTTTATTTCTTATTACCCTATTCGGATTTCATTGGTAACAAATTGAACTGATTTCCCCAGGTTGAGTCTGTTTTGCCCATGACAGTAATTGCTGAGTGATCTCTGCCTGTCTTTATCTCAACCCATGAGTCTTCTGTTCTCTTTTCTCTCCCACGTCCAGCTGAGGAGGGGAGTGATAGAGCGGCTTTGGTGGGCACCTGGCATCCAGCCAGGGTCAACCCACCAAACACCTGCAGATCTGAACTGCTAATCTAATAATAAAATTAGTGCCTCATGTCACTCCTGTCATGCTGTTGCAACAATTTCAGATTTAGTCCCCCCATCATGACAAAACAATTTCAGTAAAAAAGAAAGCCTGGATTTTGTTATTAAAAAAATCCTTTTATTCTTCAGTATAAAGAAAAACAACTACTATGTTGTAACTGATATGAGCAAGTATGCAAACTGGGAGGCTAAGTGGTGTAAGCCTGACCTCTTTGATTTTAAAAAAATTGAAACAATTAGTTGAGATTATGTCTTCAGCATGGACACCATTTCAGTCACTCCAGAAATAAATCTAACAGGCCTGCTTTCAGCAGAAGCCAAGTGAAAAAAAAAAATACCAACAACTAGAATTATATTATAGGAAATTTTGCTTAATGAAGGAAGTGAATTTGCATTTTATGGCTGTTTATATATATATTTGTGATACATAGAATATGGTATGACCTTCAGAAGTAATAGAATTTGAGTTTTCATCTCATCAGAAACTATTTAGCATGCTGCAGTTTGCTAAGGCACACCATCACTCCAAACTACAAAGTAATAAACTTGTCAGACTTATTTCCCTGAAGCATACTGACTCCTGGCTGGCACTTTGAACAGTACAAACTAGTTATAATTGCTCTATAAAAACAAGACTTATGCAAGGGCAACTTTCTACCAAAGTGTTCTTTAATGGCTTGACAAAAATACCTCGTTTTCCTTTAGCTGCTTAGAGATATCTTTAGCTGAAATCAGGTGAATTACAACTAGTTTCGCCAGTATAATCTTTGCAATAACAGGCAACAATATTTCTGTTCGCCTTTGCATATCAAAACACAGAGCAAAATTGCCATTATTATAAATCCATGAATGACAATGCGACCAGGCTGGCAAGTGAAAAAATATCCTTACAAGTAGTCTTTCACAATAAATAAATTTTTGAAGTCTCATTTATAACTTCTTGGCCTAGAATTGTTAGGCTTCAAGTGAGTTATATCACGCTTACTAAATGCAATGCATTAAGACGATACACTTTGTGGATTAAGACTAGTCACTCAAGGTTTATACTTAACTCCATTTAACTCTCATACTTATTAGCCTTCAGAAGCAGACAAATACACAGATGAATCGGGGACTTCAGATTTTAGCCAGCTTCATATCAAGTCAAGCTTTGTGCTGTTACCAAATAGAAAGTGAATCGTATAAAGGACTAGAGCACAGGTGAGGGAGAACCAACAGAATTAGGTCATGCGCCCAACATCCAGACAGCTTGATGTGGTCCAAAATGTCTCATAATTCTTTTGATTAAGATGTTACACCCCACAGAGTGCCACAGGTAGATGATCTTATTGTATTCCACCTACTAGCAATACATAAATAAGGCACAACGACACATGAAATCAACACTCGGTAGAATAGCGGGAAGCAGCTTAATTCAAAAACCTTTTCCCTGGGTTCAAAACATGTTTGTTAATGTTTTGCGCATGAGCCCTGTAAAACAGATGATACACACCCTAAAATTTTACAGACACCCAGAACTTCAAAAGGCAAGTTTTGAGCAAGTTTCAGGCGCGTGTGTAAGGTCTGACATTTAAGACCTTCCTTTCGCAACTATTTGTTTGATAGCTAACACCACAAGATGTCAGGCTGTATAGGTTTTCCACAGTGGGTGTAAAAGACTGTCTTTCTGATAAGAAGCAGGGACAGCCAAAAAGTTGATCACATTTGTCAGAACACTGCATAAGTGACAGCTGAACACAGCGGTCTGTTAGAAGGCCCAAAGTTTCAGAGGTAGCTGTGTTAGCATCTTGGTCCACACACAAAAACTATTTCCTAAACTTACTTCAAATATAAGGATCCCCTAGATATGAAAACTGTTTTTTACCCTTTCTCCATGAGGTGCCAGATTTAGTGCATAAGGGACGAGTGCTAAGTCTGGAAACAATCTGGCTGGAGCAACAATATTCAATGTAAAAAGACATTGATAAACTAGTGAGGGTAGAGTGTAACCAACTGCTTTGTTGGAAATTCCCCAAGAAAACACGTAACCGACATGGTCTGTGCATCTCGTTAGGCTCCCTGGCTCCCACAGCAACAGCAGTGGGAGCTGAAACATCTCACTGACGGTTCAACACATTGTTCCAAAGTATAGCAGTTACGCTTCTCACCAAGGTATTTGATTATTGACGTTTTTTCATACAAAGCCATAGCAAAAGACTGAGAAATGAGTTATGGTTAGTGTTGTTTCAGCAAATGGACAAACCAACAAAGAGCACAAAGAATAATTAACAGCGACTTATCAACTCTCACTTCGTTGTCCTACTTCAAGGCATTATTGGTGCCTAACTGAGATTTAAAAAAAAAAACCACAACCACACACCAGCACCCAAACAAAAAAAAAAAAAACAAAAAAAAAAAACAAACAAAAAACCCCCCCACAAACCACACACACAACACAACCCAAAACCACAGCAACAACAAAAAAAAAAAACCCACACCACCACCCACACACATCTTTCTATGAAAGATTTAAATAGGAGGAAACCCAAAAGAATAGCAAGTCTGCAGTCTTTACAACTTCTACTGTAGTTGGAGAGATTACTTTTAAGTTCAAAATCCTTTGAATAGCTTTTCTTTAAAAGAAAAACCAGTATTTCTTACAGGAACTGTTGTCCCACCCACCCCAACCCTGAGAGCCTCTTCACATTCTTGCCAGCTCTAACTTAGTCAGGGAGATAGCAGAGGAGCTGACCTCTCCGTAAAGACAGGAGTACCGTCCTAACTCGAGTACTGGTATTCCCTCTTTCCTTCACCACACTAAAAACATAATCTCTTTCAGGTAACTAACATGAATTCCAGCACTGAAGAAACATGAAGGGCTAAATTATACACTAAGAAAACCACACCCTGAGAAAAATGTTTCCAGAGTATTTTAATCAGGATATTTAAGAGAAATGCTAAACACAGCCAGGAACTGGTCAGTTACTGGGACTTCTCATGTGCAAGGGCTTAATATCCTGAAAGACTTGGCTCATGAAGCCACTAAGCATTAGTGCAAATGGCATTTACTCCCTGCAAATCTCTCAAATCACACAGAAACTTCAAAGGTATCAGGTTTGGGGATGTGCACCACAGAATGGATCTCAAATCAAATTTAAGTGACAGTATCCTCAGACTTGAAACCACTGTGCTCCATGACTAGCCCTTGACAGGCTGTAGGACACCATTTGCACCAATGAAATGGGCATGTGGCTGGACCATGTGCATAAGTAACACAACATAAAGTGGAAAAAAAAAAAATCTAATCATTTCAATATGAAAAAAAGCTATGAAGCTCATTTTTCTGACAAGCCATCTTTCTCTTTTACCCTGGTGGGAGTTATCTCCAGTTTCTAATAACCCTCTACCATTTTTTTATGCTGTAACCTGACATACCGTAGCCTGTTAACTTCACTCAATTAACAAATAACAATTAGTGCTTCATGTAACAATCCTATGTGTCTTGAACAAGACACTGCACCAACAAGCAGACAAATTTCACACACAGTGTACAAATTCTAGCATAAAGTCATAGCAGGAATAAATTGCAAAATTCTGCAAAAAGCACTAGAAGGGCTCAGGAAATCCATAGGCAGCACTGCAATATTAACTGGTGGCATTGTGCTTGTTCATTCATAGCTCAGCTGCGTAATCGTGAGAAGCACATCTTCCCCCCCCTCCCCTTCACAAAGTTGATAGTCTTTTAATTGTATAAAAAGTGAAGGCAAGAACATTGAGCAATTGTTCATTTTGCGGCAAGCGTTCCATCTTACAGCATTAAACTTCAGACCAGCTCAGTATTTGCTCATTCAGAAGATCTTAAAGGATGTCAATTTTCTCCCACAAGCCATCAACATCGCCTGGAGGGCAAGACCTAGAGACAGGAGTTAAGATCTGAAGGAAATAAAAGCAGAAAGGGCAAGGGGAAAACAAAAAAATACTCTGCTGATACCAGTATAAGTTTGACATGGTGCTACTGTTTCAGTATGTACAAGGTTTGGGAATAGCTAAGTACAGACTGATGCTCTGCCACATCCATTTGACAGTTACCATAAGAGCTGGGTTTAAGAAGTGGATCCTTAGACGCTTCAAACCATGGGAAATTGCCAAGAACTGCAGTTGGCATTGAACTAAGCTCTAAATGCTTTCTTATGCTGACTTTTTGGAGGAACAGCCTCTCAGTCTGTGTAATGCTGCTTTAATTACAGTCAGGGTGCTCAGAGCAGAGTACTTGATAACCCAGGGGGTCTGCCAGAACAGCGCATCCTTTCAACCCTGGAATGTTTGCATTTGTCAGACTCCAGATTTGTTATTTTTCCAGACATTTTGTAAGAAAGAGCTCATAAACCGGGCAGAGGAAATGAAATGCATGCAAGCTTACCAGAGGTCAGTCTCTACCTGATTAACATTTTTTTTAAAACGATCATATGAAATAACAAGTATTCGATACAGGCAAAATAAAAATAAAACTGAGCAAAAAATTTATTATGTCGGGTATAAGTAAGGTATTTTCTTTCAGGAAAGAAGTTGGGAGAAACTTCTCGGCTACAAGAGCTAGGCAGGAAAAATTTTCCCATTTTGGAAGAGTGTTAACTAGAGTGATTAATTTGAGATTAACTTAATTTACAGGAGACAAAAGGCAAACAAGTAACATTAGACTTGCTAATCCTTCTGTAGTGGATTGTTTTTCACCACCTACAGATTTCGTTCATCTATTTAAAAAATAAAGACAAACCAAGGGATAAAAAAAAAAAAATTTAACCTCCTAACATCTTTCCTTACACCTGTACCATAACTCTGAATAATAACTCAACAGGCCAGAGACCAGATACACCACACTACTCTTACCTTATTCAACTGATCAAGCCACATAATTTATGTGTTCAATCAATGACATTATTTTAGGAATCTTTTCTTTAATCTATCAGCCTTTGGTTTCCTTCTGTAACCGACATGTTTTTCTACAGCAAAAAGCAGGCAGCTGCTCCCTTACACTCATTGCATTGGGAGGGCAACTTTGATTAATATTATAATCACAAAAGAATGTTCATATCTGGTTCAGAACTATGAGCAGATGATGTCCCTAGATCTGGAAAAATAGTAGATATATGAGCACAGTCATAACGAGTTTATTTACATTTTCTTTGCACTGATTTCTGTTATAAATTAAGTTTTTTTAAAAAAACAACTCAAATTCAACACTGAACTATAGGCATAATTTAATGCCAGAGATCACCCAAGAAAACTACATGCTCTGTGCTTTTTTGAAGGTCGGATGTAATGATCACAGTTTATGGACATACTGAAGGCTATCAGACTGTCCTTATTGTTATATTTTAGTTTTTAAGCAAACTACGACCTTTCCAAAAGGACCTTCTGAAACACTCATTAACACTTTTGCATAAGTAATATACAAGATCCAGTAAGACAGTTTTGATTAAAGGTTTTGAAAATCTCCTATTTGTAGTTTTATATGGAGATAAGTTTCTTATCTCCACCTGCAAATTTTTATGACTATTAAAAACCCATACTTTAACACCATTATTCCCAGGATCTACAGTGTAACCATAACAGTTGCATAGAAATTATTTTACGCTCTTCTGATGAAGGTTACTGCATAGTCAGCCTTAGTTTGTTCTTCAAGCCTTCTTTCTAGATACTGTAGTAGCAGTAGTTAAAAAAGAGTGTGTGCAAGTGTACTCTATGCAACTAATCACTGCCCTAAAATAGTTGATGGTACAATATTACAATTTAAACAGAAACCGAAAAATCAGCTAAAGCTTTGTTTCCAAAGTAAGTTTGTTTCATTTGTATGTTCAGCCTATTGTTGTGGAACACTATTATAACAGCATGCCAAAACTTTCTTTGAAAATCATGTGTGACATAGCAGTCTATGCAATACATAAAGATTTCTTTACAAGGGTCACGTGTAACCTCTCTGGAAATCCTAGGTGTCACTTAATAGAGAATCAACTGCTTGATTTTTGAAGATGTGTTTAGCTTTGTTACAAGACAAGGCAGAATATTCAAAAAAGCATCTCCCCTAAAAATAAGCATCCCCCCCAAAAAATAGCAAACATCTCCATTAAAAAAAAAAAACAAACCAAAAACAAAAAACAAAAAACAAAACCAAACAAAAATCCAACCAAACCAACCACACAACAGAAAACACCAACAAAATCCAAACGCATCCCCAAAAAACAGCAAACACCTTTAACATGATGCCTTTCTGGTATTGCGCGGGAAGCAGAGATTCTTTATCCATGATTCTTGAGGACCTGAATTCAGGACATTTCTCCACAGTGATTAATGCTATGTCCAGGGCACCACTGAATCACCAACTGTACAAACACTGGCATGTAATTGCATTTCTGGTTAGTCAGAGTGCACAGCCTGAATTTCATGCTACTTTCTATTGAATTTATGCCCACTGACAAAGCTTCTGACGTGGCATAAAACCTTCCTGCTACAAAGTCAATCCATGAACATTTCTATAAGCAAAACTTCAGCCTTCATCACAAGTTCTCCCTGATCAGAGCTTTGTGTTGTGCAGTCACAGCATTTTTGATCCTCTATCACTGACTGAAAAGCCAGGTTTATGGTATCATCAAACCACAGCTCAACCTGCTGCTAAGCCTTCCTACCACACAGTTGTCTGAAGTCTGGCTGCTGAAGAAAATACGGTTTGAGTTCCAATTTTCACTTCTTTGATCCCTGTTTTGTCCAGAAATCAATTTCTAGCCCCCAAATGCTCCCGTTTTATACATGTGAGCTGCTTAAATAAGGCAGAAGATAAATCTGTAATAGTTTTCAGACCTTGTGTTTTATTTTTTCCCCTGCAACTAGGCACATATAATTTTAAAATAGCGACTGAAAGGAATAGAAATTGTTTCGTTTCAGGAGTTGCTTATACATTTGAATTTCCCAGAGGTCTGGCGGATTAGAGCAAGTACCAAGAGGAGGCTGAATAGTTTTATTCCTATAATCCACACTCATTCTCTTGTCAAACTTGTGTTGGAAGCACTCACCTGGTACATTATCTGGCCTCTACACTAATATTGCAGAAAGAATTTCTCCAAGGTCTAAACTTCTTGTTAGGACAATTTTTGCTTCCTTTTACTTAAAGGAGCAGGTATATGCAGTTACACTCTCAGGGTGTTAATTCACTGAACTGGAAAGATTTCTAATCCTGCTCGTCATCACACCTGTGCAATCCCCCAGCTCTGAATGCTTTCATCCCTTCCCAACCCTCTTGGGCCAAAATTTTTCCTTCCCTGAGCCCAGGCAGCACTCTGCAATTCCCAGGAGCCACTGCCCAGGCTCTATTCCAATCACTTCATGCACAACTGCATCTGTTGCATATATGAATTATCTACTCACAGTCTTTTTCCACACTGATGAAGCTATTCCAGTGGCAACTATGACTTTCTTCAGTGCCTAAGCCAATGCAATCAAATCAGAGATACTGAAGACCAGAGAAGTCTCCATCTTTCATTGGCAAAAAACAACAGCAGGTAGAACTAATTAATTACTACAAAAACATTTTCTCTTTGTCTACCTGCTAAATTCTCTTTTACAGCTTCAATGCCCATTCACAACTCTTCCAAGACTGATGACCTTTCAATCCTTAAGACACATTAGCTGCCCTTCGTTCACCAGGCTCTCTTCACCGGTCACCACAGTACTCCTCCAAGACTGTGGTTGAAAGTTTGATAAATGGTTTGAAGTGCAATACCGTTTCACTGTGCAAGGAAGGAATAATAAGACTGCACAGGTGAGCAAATTAAAACTAGGTGCCTTTGAAGCACACTTCCAAAAGCACCTTACAGAACCCCCTTGCTTCCTGGAGAAGCTGTTGAACACCAGCCTAACCTTTTCTATGCCTATAGGTGATTTACTAAAAATACACTTGCTAATATTAAGTTATCAGCCAGTAGCTATTCTGCATACCTCTGCATGGGGGTACCTTAAGCTCATACAACAGCATTGATGCTGGGAACTAGTCTATGATAAAAAAACCAAACTCATTTTCAACACACAGGTGAGCCCTTTGCAGCTGTGTTACAATTTGATTATGTTTTAAGTCAGCTAGAAGTGGATATTGGAAGTTTTGAAAGTCATATTGACAAGTTAACAAACTGTGGAACACTGCCTGCTGGATTTTTCTCAGCAAGAGAGGGACAAAATAGGAATTAGAAAAATACTTTGAATAAAGCCATGTTACAGTGGCCACAGGAGATCAGAAACACAGATGTTTGGGGAGAATCCCTTCTCTTTTGCAGGTGTTTTTGCGTCAGAGTCCTGAACTATAGCTCTTCCTTTGCTCCCGGATGAAAGCAGCATCCCAGAGCTTCCCCTGCAGAGAAAGGAGACCAGTATGTTCTGTTGCTGCCATCTGAAAGCAGAGGAGGATATGCTGAAGCATGTTATTTAAAGCCTTTCTTATTAGTTTATTTTACTGGGACCTGAGCTGTACAATCTAGGGTATCTCACTAGGGCTGCATTGAAAGTGAACCTTTGAAAGAATCACATGGCCAGCTAAGCACCTGTATAGACAAGGGAAGTTTGGAGTAATTTAAGGAAGATTGTACATAAATGCCATGGAGATTAGACCAGTATGTTTCTATTTGCATGTATACTTTCAGTATTTTTTGAAACAAGGATCTACAGGGCAGAACAAATGTATTGTGCACCAAAGCCAGCTCAAAAACTGTCAGCAATTAGTTTTCTTCAATAGTCATTATGCTTTTTCTGTGACAATAAAACCCTGTGAATATTATGCCTCCAAGCAGATTGTAGTGCGTCTAATCTGTAAATTCCCCAAAGCATCAGTATGAATCTCTGTGCATGGTATTGCAATTATAATGAGGAATGTTCCGAATGTGTAAGTCTACCTTCAACCATCTGGAGTGCCTGCTTTATTAAATTTGTTTTCAGTGTTTATACAGTCTCCTGGTAATTAATTTAAGAGGTAAAAGTAGATTTGTCTTATGTTCAGAAGCCTGTCATTCTTCTATTTAATGACAACTGGAAAGATTAAAGACAAAGCAATATATAACTATATCCAGTATAGTAATATTGAAAAATGCCAGGCTGTTACCTTAAAAACAAAAAAGCCCAACAACGCACACAACCCATGCAACAACGACCCCACAAAAACACAACTTACATTTTTGATCAATGTATTTGATATAGAGGAAGGAGGTGATGTAGTTTCATTAGTGAGGAGTTCCAAATCAGACCTCAGCACAAGTCAAGGTCATCCAGAAAACAGCAAGAGTGCCGTACCATAGTACTTGATGACATATTGTGTGTAGATACATAGGATACAGTATCCTATGAACCACCTAGCCACATTTCCAAAAGCATGAAGAGACCACAAAGGTGCACAGGCCTTGAAACACATCTAAGTCATTAATACCCGTGGTTTTAATGTCATAATAACCAGGACCTCAAATAAAGCACAGAGGTATATTGCATAGGGCTGCTAATCACCCCAAAGGTCTATAGGAGTGTGGTTTGAACAGTTTATAAACCAGAAAAAGGGGAGGGAAATTGTTGTTGTATTGGTTTGGGTGGGGGTTTTTTTTGTTGGTTTGGTTTTTTTTTAATATAGGCTAGCATTGCATTTACTTAGAGAAACAGCAATGCACATAATTACACCATAGCATGGATATGCTATTATGGGCTACGTTTTCTTTTAATCCCTGTCAGTTATTTGAAGCATCAATAGCCTTCATAATTTTTTCTAACATAAGCACAGATGCTAGTTTTATTCTATAAGCAGCTCCTTATATCACTGTTTTCCAGGGACTAAATAATGTTCACTAAACTCATTAGGTTCTGCAATAGAATTGATCAATCTGCCTATAAACAAGACCTATCATTTCAAACTACACCCACTTCAACTAGCAAACCTTGCCTGAACCAGTGTCAAAACTGGTAACTATACTTCTTATTTGGATAGTTGGCGCTCTCATGAAGGATGTCATTTCTTTTAAGAGAATTTTTTTAAACCTCCTGGAAGCCGTTCACCAATGATGGTCCAATCCTAAAGTACAATTAATTGTGGACAATTAATTATTAATCAATTGCTGTAAAACCTAGGATCAGCCGGACTAGATCCAGTAAAGACTTTGTTGCTTGCACATAAGTACATTACCACACACTTTCTACAGTATTTAGGTCATGTATTCTGCCATTAAATCTTAATTTCCTTTTAATGAAGCAAACTTACCAATTACAGCAAACATCCCCAAACCAGTCCCTTACTAGATTCTTTTTATAGTGATAGAGCTTGATAAAAACAGAACTTCATAGTGAACTGCCTTTTATCCTTCACTAGGAAGCCACAAGCACTGGAAGAACATGACTAAAGGTTTCAAGAGCATTTAAAAAAAAAAAAGGAAAAGTCATTTATTAATGGAGAGATGCAGAATTAAAACAATCCACAAATTCTACAATTTATCTTGCACTGCCTCTCTTAGGGAGGAAAAGCATTTGTAAATAAAATCATTAGGCTTTCTTTTCACTATGAGACTGCGGTGAAATATTTGGGAACGCTCCTAGCAGAATTCTAGGCTTGAATTCTCCCTAAAACCACAAGCACATTACCTTGTAAAGGCAGAATAGCCATTTGTGCAAAAAGAGGTTTTTGTTTGTTTTTCCAGATTTAATTAAGTTAACCGAAGATGTTTCTCCAAACCCTTTGCGGGGCTGCCTGAAGAAATATTTCAAAGATAAAAGATTTCAGCCCTCAAGTCTTATTTATAGTTTGGGCTTACATGGACCATTTGGCTTATTCAGTCTTTTCTATGGGTCTTTTTGATGTAATACACTGAGATATAAATACTAGCTAGGCTAGTTTTACTTGAATTTAACACTATGAAATATGCTTAAATACCCATTGATTCAGTGAACTCTATATGTCACACAAGGTGACTGAGAAAGAAAAAAAAAAATATATATATATGGCTTACTATTCAAGCATTTGTACCTGACCAGAATACAATCTAAAGAACATCCCTAAAAGCCACAGTCTCATGGAGAGCTGAATCAGAGACAATACTTCCAATAATTCCAGAAGTAACAAGATTAAACCTCTGCGTGAATTCTGTCTTGCCAAGGAGAAACTCTAAAGCTAAAGCTTGAAACAGCAAAATACCACACACCAAGAAGACAAGGGAATTCATTCTTTCAGAGCTGGTTTTTCACAACCACCATTTTCTTAAAACAAAGAAGATTAATTTAAAACAGTGGCAAAAATATATCCTTTTAAAATTAAAAAAAGCAAATACAATGTGAAATGTATGAAATTAAAGAGTTGATGCCACTGCCCTAACCTTACTAGCCTATGATCAATGCAAGTCTTCTACAGCATAAAATTGCCAGCTGGAGTCCAGAGAGTCCAGCAGCTACTTCACGAATAATCAATGCCAGCAATATAAACAGACCTGCTGCTGAAGAGGGCATCAAAGTTACAAGAAATACCAAATCTATGGACTGGAGCACATCCTTTATGCTGCAGAGCTTTGTGCTTACTGTAGTCAAGACAATATTTCCTGGAAGAGTAGCAATTTGAAGAATTTAGTACTAAATATTAGGATGACAAAAAATGAAGACTATGGGTCAAGAAAACATGGAAGAAAGCTATAGATGGATCTCTCTTGTTTGATCTTAAGCACTGAACTGTATTTCATAAAAACAGTCTTAAGCACGGACAAAAGTGTAAAGAGAGAATTCTTTCAAAAAGAATTCAGGACCTGTTTTTGCATTGTGATATTACTGGGCAAAGTTACCATGTGCTGAATTAGAAACAAGGCATGACACAGACATATTCAAAGACAGCCCTGAGGAAACAAAATTTACTTTTAGATTCACTATAACCAAATATACATCCAGTCCATCAAATGATAAAACTGCCATCTTTACATCTATATGAAGAAGTAGGGAAAAAAAACGTTCAATCTTATCACTGTTTTCATACATTCTGTAACTTTTCACAACTTTATTTCAGGCCAACTTTGGCTAAAATCATTTTTAGTTCTGTAGGTTTTCCTCAGCACCTTACTGTAGTTAACTGCTGAAAGTCTACAAGCGTACCCAGTAACGCACTGGAAAAAACAGCTACCCGCATCTCAGAGCATTTACAAAGATATTTCTAGTCTCTGTCAAACCCTAGCTATTTCAAATGGGGTTTGGGACTGGCCCAAGCATCCATCAGTTGTCCAAGGCACCAATGCCCTGCACCCAGCTGGCTGGCCAAGTGAAGTTACTTCCACCGCACAACCAGCTCCGAAGCCAGCTCCTGTTGTCACTTACCTGAATGCAGACCATGCTGGGCTGTCAGATCACAGTTGCTCATGGAAATGTTTATAAGCACTCATGCAAGCCCAGTGCAATGATGCAGATGAAAAGAGCAAGCACAGACCAACCAAGACCTGTTTTACATGCCAGTCAGTCCTGGGGAATATCCTCCAGTTCTATCAGTTGCCATGAAGTAGGATATTCACAGCTGACATCACTCAGCTCTACAGAAAACCTCCTGTGGACTTCAACAAAGCTCAGCCAATGGCAAACTCTGCTAGAGACACCATGCCAGGACTTAATTTTGTCCTGCAAAGCATGACTCCATTGCTCATCTCCCTATCCTGCTTCTCCAGGGAGAAAGAAAAGAGGCTCGTGGAACAGCTGTGGGACAGATGTGCCAGCACTGAGTTTGCAGAAGCCAGACTGCTCTATCACACATTCATAGCAGGGTTACAGCTGCTTTCTGCCATGGGAGGGAGCAGTGGCAGTGGCCCTTCCCCACAGCAAAATTCAGCCATCCCCATCGATTGTCATCCTTCAGTCCCAGAACAGCCTCTTTTTCCCTTCCTTTCTTCACCCTCCTGCATCTCACAGGCCAGCCACCCTGTTCCTTTATATGGCATCAATGCTTGCTCCTAAAATAAAAAATGGCAAACACATAGCTGCAGATTTCCCAGGCCATATCCGTCCTCAGACAGCTCCCTTCTCTCACAGAACATCTTTATCTTTCTCCTGTCACTGAAATCAAAGTCACTTCTACCAGCCTCACCATCACTGCTGTCTCCAGGCCAGATCTCCCACACCCTGTACAAAACACATTGCAGTGGTAGCTGCAGATAGAAAGGACGTCATTATTAATACAAATGTTCACAAAATATACATTTTTTTAAAAAGGAAGGAAAAGACAAAGTTCTCCAGAAGAGTCTCAGAGCATTGATTCAACAGTCTGGGAAGAACAACTTGACTCTAACTTCTTTCTTTTTCTTCCGCTATCCTTACTTTGGTGCCCACACACTACCAAAGAGCATCCATTCCCTCGCAGCTTCTCAAACAGGCTCATCAAATTTCTGTTATTTGCTGTCTATGCTTCTAAACACTCCTGCCATCCTCACCTGTTCCTCTTCATTTCCTTCTCCCACTGTTACCACCTTTGTGGCCCAATAAAGCTTCTTACAATTTAACTGCTATATTTACGATCATGAAATACCAGCATGTTTTAACAGAGAGGCTTTTAACAGAGGTTTCATCTCCTTGTGATCAGCCATTGAAAGATAATTTATCTTAAAGTATTTTACTTTGTAGAGATAGAAACACACAACGGTATAGTCACAGGCACTTAAACATTGTAATTACAGACCATCACCATTAGCTTATGAGAAATTTAGGTTCCAGAAATCTCAGCTGTTGTTTTATTTTGGGTTAAGGTTGGTTTTCAGGGGTTTTTTGGTTTGGGATTTTTAGACAAATCTAAAGAAACGTAAGCAGAGATAGAAACAATTCTTCAGATGAAACAGTATAATAGGGAAAAAAATCAATTCAAAAATGCCATATCATTATTCCAGTTGTGTCAGACCAAGTAACTTTGGTTTGCAGTGCTCCATGGTTTATGTTTATGTTAATGTTAAAGCCCCTGCTACAGAACACAGAATCCTTCCTTCCCAATCGTTGACACAGAGCCCTCAAACCCACCCCACTTCTACCATAAACAGGAGCAGAACAACGAGCAATAGACAATGCACACCCCAACAATACTGATTGCAGTATATTAGACTAATTCCATCAGCATTACAGATCCTTTTCCTTCTCCATTCTTTTTTCATCCTTAATTAAGTCTCACCGTGGCAAATACCAGAGCTCATTCATTCTCATTGGCATCTTCCCCAGCCTGTTGTCTCAACCACCCTCCGTATCTCTATTGCAGCATCCCAGGAGCTACGACATCATTCAGCTCACTTTGATCTCTATTGCGGGTGCAACCACAGCTGAACAACATGCATTTGCAAGCCTTTGTAACAGCATAGGGCTGCAGAGATTGATATTGATCTGACTGCTCTTCGTACGTGAATGTCTGGAGCACAACCTCCGCGCCTTTTAACCAGCCACCTCTAGCTGCACCGAACGGAAAACACAGAGCAAACAGCTATTCAAAACCTTTAACAAAAGGGACCCCAACTGCAAGCCAGGTGTATTAGGTCCCTCTTGTCTCTCCCTACCATCATATATTACAAAGTTACCTTATTTTTATGCATTACATGCAGATAGCGTCTGCATTTCCTCACTGGTGCCAAGTACTATGGAAAGCTGCACTGGACTGAGCAACATGCTTTAAACCTTAAGCCCAACAAATCAGGAAGTCCAGTCTAAGCATAAATAGCTCATTAAATGACACTGGTGTTTGCTAGACCCAGGAAAGGGCCTAGAATGAGATTTTTCCTTATCAGCCATGTTTCAGATATGCTTTATGATCTGGTAGGATAGGCTGCTCTGCAAGGGAAGAGGTGGTTTCTAGCCAGTTACGTGACCCAGCAGGAGTGACTGTGCAGCCCTGGTACCACACATCCATGTGACAACAGCATCTCGCCCTTATTTACCTGTGCCTTGCCTTCCCTTTATGGAAGTTACAATTGGGTAAGGGACAGTCATTATGTTCACTTAAGTGTCGTGAAATGTAATGGATGTTTGCAAAGCACCAGCAGAGCCTGAAGATGAAAGGTCTCATCATAAGGAAAAGTGCTGGTGATCAGAACCCAGAAGGGGATTCACTGAACAGCAGCGCTGGTGTGTAATGGGCCCCCAGGGAGGCTCTTGGAGAGCCTCACAATTAAAGAAATTCATCACCCTTCTGCCTTGTGCCACTTACTTATTTTAATGCAATGCATAAGAAAGGCCAAGGAAAGGACAGAAAACAGGAACACTTCTGATACATGTTTCCTTTCAAGCCCCGTCAACCCTGGGGAAGCAGGTAATATTTCTCATAGCCTGCATTACTCACAAAACATCCAATACTTTAACTGCCAGCTTGTAAATCAGGTGGAAAGGCACAGCAGCTGGCAACCAGTGAGCATGTTGGTACTTGTAACAGAAACTAGAACTGGTGGAATCCATCAGCCCATCACAGAAACACACCCATGGCCACCAGCACCCTCCTGCATGGCACAGAGGGAAAGCTATGAGTGCCCAAACACCTTACACAGAGGTGGGAACCCAGGTCCGTGCCCTAAGGATAGCACAGCATAAGTTAACAGAACAAATGGCAGTGAAGGAAAGGGCTAAGAGGGCTGATGAAGTGATTTCATGTTTCTTGCAAAGCCATCAGCTGTCCCTTGCAGTTGCCCTTACACAGCAACTCCCCCCATAACTCCCACCTTAGCTGTAACGCCAGGCAGCTGAGGCATGCGGTGCCATACCAGTCAGTAGGCTGAACTAGGGAACAGTCACACTGCCTGGTTTATTGCCATGGCCACAGGTAAAGAATTAGGTTTATGTTTATTTGTTACTTCTCAAAACCTTCACAAAGGGAAGCTAGTGGAGAGCCCACATTTTCTAAAACAGTTCAGTTCACAGGGTGAGAGAAAGGCAAAGAGACAGTGGATAAAATGACACAGCAAAATCCACAGAGGATTAAACTATACCTGCACTTCAACTGCAGACCTATCCCCACCTGCCCTTGCCCTCAAGAAAGAACCCAGCAGCAGACCAATACGTTTCTAACTCTAGAATTGCCCCCTCTTTCCTAAAAGAGTAGCAAATTTAACAATAAAGTATTTACATACAGTTTATTTTGCAGAGTCTAAAGCCAAACTACAGCTATATAGCCTGGTCCCTGGACACTCAAGCCACTAAAACACACACAGCCTTTCCCAGAGACTGGCCAGAAGCAGCCAAACAAATGCAACAATCAATCCAACAAGGAACATGGGCACACACATGTGCAGCTTGGCCACATCCATGTCAGCAAAGCAGCAACTGCCACACCAACTTCAAAGTAACCCTTCCGAAACTGCTTTCTTTCCATAAAATTGAAGGTATTAACTAGTAAGAACAACACTAAACTCTTTCAAACTGAGCAATTTAGATCTTCCTACTCCTTCCAGACAACCAGCTGCTTCTCTGCTTTCCTAAAAGACTTTTAAATCAGCTGCTGGGAATCAGGGCTAATTACCAATTTCTAGGTTTCACTTTGCCAGCAAGTCTGACATACAAGCTAAACATTGGAGTGTCAAGTTTTAATGGGGAATGTCTTCTGTCTCAGATAATGTGTATTTTCTGTGTTACTGTAATTTGGCCTTTGTTTTCTAGATTAAAAGGTATTCTTATGTCGGATGTCTCGTCCCTTAGTTTTACTGATGCCGTGTGTTTGAATTAATTTTATTAAGTTTACTATACCGTTTGTGTTCCCTCTCAAAAATACCGGCTTTTAGGCTGGGAAAGAAACTGCCAGACTCTGACACCACAAACTGAAGGGTGACTGCACTGCAACGGGGCAGCACTAGCAATAACTTCATGAAATTCTAATACTCTTCTCTATTTTTACCAATAAATAGGAGGAACTATTGCTTAAAGGCATAAGTATTCACAAAGTTTTTGCTAACAGACATCATTGCCTTCAAAAGCACCCATTTCCTAAAAGTGAAGAGAAAGAAAAGCATCATCATTGGAAAAGCAGTTTCAAAAGAATTAATGTATTTGGCATGGCTGACACACTGTTACTTTGGTTTGGTTTTGACATCCACACAAACGAGTCTGTTAAAAAATGAAGCAGGCATAAAATGGCATAGTGCTTTCTTGAATAAAAACTTATAACAAAGGTGGTATTTAGGTTTCAATTTCTTTTGTCATGCTATCAGCTGTCAGCCTTTCCAGGCATCAATCACTAGGAATTGAAATCATTAGAAACAATTTCATTGAAAGCCTACAGCATGCTTACCAAGATGTGAGGGCAGAGTCTGTCCTGAAGCAAATGACATTTGGTTGAAATTGTTCAGAGTTGCAAGGTTCATTTTAACTTTTTAAGCACTTCTACAGTTATGAAAAAAAAACTATAAAAAAGCTGAAGTCTTACAATAGGCTTTGCCTTTTTATTTCACAGAATCAAAGTGGGTCCCATTTTCTACTTCTTGGAAAATAAAATGCATTTTTAAGCCAAACTTTTCACTGAAATAACTTTACAATTTTTACCTTGTTTAGAAATAGCTTTTAGCAAGTTTGTCCAACAACAGAAGAAAAAGATTAAAATCACTCTATATGAGATATTCTGGGAAAATAATTTTTCTGTACAAAATTCTTCAGAATATCACGTTAAAAAAACCAAAGCAAACCAAAAAACAAACCAGCAGCCTTGCCACCCAGAAAGTTTGTAAGAACTTTTGGTGCATTTGATTTGATATCTTTACTTATAAGATCACCACTGTCACCTTGTAACATTGTGACCTTCTCACATACATGCGAGTAAGAAACCTGCGAGCTTTTTCTATAATTCATCTTTAAACAGTGGCTTTTTTTTTTCTTTTTATTGAAAAGAAAATTCAGACCATTTATGTGCACAGTTTAGGTTTCAATTATTTGATGATGTATTTGGCACACAGATATTTCCCTGACATACCTCTGTAAAACAGCAATACTTTCAGAGGTATACATTGAGTAGAGCGTTTCCCTGGCTATGGCAGAGTGCCTGGCAAAATCCAAGTCTGTTAGTGTTAAAGAGAAGTTTCCCAACATGTTTTTAGATGTTTAGATTTGTCATTCAGACCATTTTGCTTCCAGTATTGGATAAAGTATCAAAGAATGCAAAGTGTAAATGTTTCCACGACTCCACAATAACAATTGTGTGCAGCACTGTCATGAATACACAAAGGCAAACCAAATAAATGTAATGAAAAATGCTCCTAAAAGTGTTTGATATCTCATATTGCGTTTGAACTAATGGAAAATGCTGTGGAACGCACAGCTTGCTTTGCACTTGCATACTGATTGTTATATCAAAAGGAATTTTTTTTCTGAATAGATTATATTTTGTCTATTTTAAGCAAGCAGTTACATTTATGTTGGATATTTTTAAGTGATTACATTTTAAGACCATGTAACTCACCTCAGCTTTTGCCTTGATTGCATAAATCAGCAGTTACTTTAATTTAAGTGGAAAAGATTCTGACTTGAGACAAACAGGGTAAAATATCTGTCAGCTGAACCATCTAAAATGTAACCTTAAAAGCTACGTATTATTCAGCCTGTCATTTCTGTTTACTTCAGTAGGGAAAGTTTTTTGCTCTTTAATCCCATTAGCCCTGCTGAAATAGCAGGCTGGAGTCTGCACCATCTGGAACCAGTCAGAGCTGAATGAGCAGCTCCATTGGTGATGCCCAGTTGTGCAACCTATTGGCTGTGCTGGTGTACGATTTGAGCAATGCTGATTTTTAATTATTCACACAGAAAACAGGGAGGGAAAGCATAAGTGGTCTCCACCGACCTCTCCCTCATCTGCAAACCCTATTCTCACGACTGGCAGCTAGAATAAAATTCCTTTTCCAGGATGTGTTGGTCACCAGCACATGCAGCCAACAGGAGTGCCCTGAATAGTACCTTGGAGTGGGTCAGGAAGGAACTGGGGAGCAGAGGTGAATGCAGGTTTGGGGGAGGAAGATCTGTGCAGGGGGCTGAGGGGCAGTGCACTCTGCATGGTGGTGGAGAAGCCATGACAGCGTATAAGCAAGACATTTCAAAGAACAACAACATGCTTTTTATTCTTTCTCCACAGGCTTCCAAGGTTTTCAAACAAGGTATAAAAACAGTCCACCCTGTTTTGCAAAATTCTTTTTCTTTCTCTTGTCTATTTTTATCTTCTAAACTACAAATGAGGACAACACTCCCGAATTGGTGCTGAAAGAGAAACAGCAGCAGCATGGAGGAGGGACTGATGCCATGTCCAGAGCTCGTGTTCTGCTGTTCCTGTGCCCAGTACATGAATTAACCTCTCCAGAGCTGTGATACGGATATTCACATTATTCAACTCCCGTGCCATGACCCAACACTCTTGTTTTTCCATTTCAATCCATCACGTCCTTTATCCCATCAGGGCGAGTCAGGTTCCAGTTGCCTTATTACTTTTCCAATCAGCTTTCAATTGAGTCGTCCATTTAGTCATCAATCCTGATACTGTACCTAGCAATATTAATTAGTCTATCTAATAAGCCTAATAAACAGCAAAGTTTTGTAATTCTCTGTTGTATTTTCTAATTAATTCATTACATGTGTTTAACAAAGTGTTTTATAAGGAAACATACAGACTGCCAAGTCTTCTTCCCCTGTAAAATCCAGGCTGTGTTGCTTGTATATGAAATAGTTTTAGCATGCTAAAAAAAACAGAGTAGTGCATTGGATTGAAACATTTATACTGAGAGATTAAATATATTCCAGTTTAGCCATAAGATTTTGAAATTTTTCACTTTCACTAGTCTCTCATTTTATAAGCATATAGATCATTTTGCCATGGCGCATGACTAAACTGATTTCATGGCTGTATTGTGTCAAAATTATCTTCTCTAAATGGCCAAGTAAGGAACATTGATCTATGTACAAGTGGATTTCCTTTCCCTCTTTCGTCTCCCCTCCACAATCTTTAATGAGCCCCTACTTTGCTGCCAGCCATCAACAAACGTTGGATCAATTTTAAAAAGTGAGGAAAAAGATCGCAGCTTGTTAGGTTTTAATATTCTGGCACTCCATTGAGAATGGATGAAACTGTTTATTTTGGTTTTCTGTAATGTCATTTGGCTTTCCTGAACTTAGATATTGCGTTTCTCCTTAGCAGATATCAACCTTGATTCTGATAAAAGGCTCAGATAAACATGGCCTGGTTCTGAAAGTTTACTAACTCCTCAGGCTTTTCTAGCCTCTTAAGGCAATACTAGTAAGTCTTTTTCCTTCTTTTTCTTTCTTTTTCTTTCTATTTTTCTTTCTTTTCTTCCATTTTCCCTCTGAAACAAAAAATATGAGGCTTTGCTTTACTGAATTTGTTCTTCAAAATGTTTCCAGATTTTATTTTGTAAAAGTCTATCCTGCTTGCTTTTTGAATGTTGGTTAAAACACAGAAGAAGAAACAAAACCAGTGTTAGACTCTTAAGCACTCGTTTAGAAATAATTTGTGCTTTTAGATGAAAAAAAGTGAAAGTCCCATTTCTAGTTAAAGTAAGCTGCTTCCCACTGTTTGTGAAAATATCTGTGCTTTCAGGTCTGCTACAGAT
This sequence comes from Sula dactylatra, assembly GCA_013389905.1. Classification (NCBI taxonomy): domain Eukaryota; kingdom Metazoa; phylum Chordata; class Aves; order Suliformes; family Sulidae; genus Sula; species Sula dactylatra. The sequence goes on along the minus strand of WEKW01018593.1, from coordinate 47,968 downwards.
TCTTCTCATGGATAAGACCCCAAAGCCTGTTTAATCTCTTCCTCCGTACCTCTCAGGTGTGATTCCTGTGCAAAGCACCTTCTGAGTTGTTCCACTGGGGTGATCTTGCTTAATCCAGGCTGCACCTGGGCAGCTGGAGTCTAGTTTCAAAACTAGGGAGACCAAAAAAGTGCAGTAAATGTCTATGGCAGTTGTTCTAATAATCACTGGAAATTATTACTAAGTGGCCTGTGTATAAAAACCTGCTCTCATCCTCCTTAAATTTGAATTTATGCTATCTGCATGTAGACCAGAAAACACTTACAGAAAGGGATCTGGCTCACGGGATGATGACGTCAGCTGGTTTAGTATTTCCTAGTCTGCTGCCCGTCGATACGTTTTGTTGGTCTGCCTTCCCTATGTCAGTAAATGTATTTCACACATGCGGTGGGTTTTTTCCCCATCATGTTATTCGAGTGCTTTGTTTTGGTACAACAACCACTCAGTGAGGAACAACACGTGGAGGTGGCTTACAGTGTAATGTTGGCTACCTTCTCTCCCATGTTGGCTGATGGACTAAATTTTTTAGGGTGTGGATTTTTTTTTTAAAAAGCTTTTATTTCAAACAAATAAAGCATTAAATATGAAGTGCAAAACAGATCACTGGAATATTCTGTCCAAATAGTCTATGCAAGTAAATGTCATGTAAGTACACTATTTTATTTGGAACAAATAGTTTTTAAAAGATATAAATTTATCAGTTTCTTAGGTGAAGGTTAAAGATTTAATAACATAGAAAGTGTGTTAACATTCCATGTAAAATCCTCTTTCTCTTTGTTCCAGTCCAGCTCTTCCCCCAAAAGCAGTGACAGTAACAACAACTGATTAGACTCTTTAAATGCTGCCTGACTGCTAGAGACCCAAAGCCTGCTTGTACAAACGTCTGGCCACTGGACACCCCAAATCTAGAGGTTTAGGCACTCTGTCTGCATGGCACAGTGCTACGGGGCCATGGTGGGACAGCGGCATGGGTGTCTTTTGCCATGAGGCTTCGGTTGTGTCCAGGAGCACACAAAAAGCAAGTGCCCCTGCTGAGCTAGGGGCAGGTGCTCTCCATGGCTTATGCCCTCAATAATCGTCAACCAGTAGCAACTTTATAGTTAAGATTGCAGCTAGCTATGCTAGCAAAGTTTCATTTGGCATGCCTTCTTTTACCTGCTGTTTGCCTCAAGTGTCCCTTAGCCAAGTGAGAATCATCTGTGTGGGGCTCAGATAAACACAGGTGAGAAGAGTTTTCAAAAAAGAGGTACTGTTTTCACAATAAGTGTTTTGGTAAACATTTCTGAAGAAACAAGTGGTTTAAGAGTAAAAGGATAGTAAGAGACCAGATTGGAGAAGTAAATATTGCATGAAACATAAATGCCTTCACTTTTTTTCTTTTTTATTTTTTAATGAGAAAATAGACATTTGATTATACACACATTCACCATTAGTGCTTCCTTTCTCTTTTTAGAAGCACTTACCTCCCATGAAATGTTTTCTTTGCAGGAGAATTTGCTCAGTAAATATGCGTGAGAAGAAAGTCTTTAATGAATTATTGCTAGCAAATATCCAGGAAAGGGGTCTGCTCTTGTGCACAGAAGTCTCAACAATCCTGGTAGCTCAAACGCACACACTACAAAGCTAACAGCATTAAAGGGACAAAAGCTGTCCCTGACAGAGAGAACTGTGTCTGAAACTCTGAGTAACCCACTTGTAGATCAGCAGCTGACTTATTTCAGATGCAAACCATCTCTTCTGTGACAGGTGATATATGTGAGCGAGCCCTGGTGGTGGTCACAAGGTAAGTGACAGATGACTCCGCACCTACCGTCCAAACTCCAGATTTTAGCCCACAGCTCTGGTCAGAGTGCCAGGCTGAAAGGTGTTGTAAATCTGCACGGCTGCAGAGGAGCCTACAGAGCAAACTGAAACAAGCTAAAAGGTTTGGCCAGATAGTCTTTAAATAAACTTTCATAGAGTAGGAAGAGCTGGGCAAGATGTTAATTTGAAGCAGTTTTCATTTACGTGTGTATACATTGCTGACAGGAAAGAGGATGGCACAGAACTAATAAAAAGGAAAAATGTTAAGCTGGAGAAAGAAAGATAAAACAAGGTTAAAAATGGGTTTAATGCAATAAGTTCTATCATGCAGAGTTGAAAAGTCAGACTGTGAAAAGCCAATTAGTGCATCAAAAATGAAAAGCACATGAATTAAATAAAGGGAAGATCATCAAAGAGAGCTGAAATATGGATGTTCCCAGCATGCAGACATAAAGGAATTTCAGTTGATTATATGAGAAAATGTTTTTAAAAAGAATGAAATGCAGTGAGAATTCAGTAGAAACAAGCCTGTAATGGGCAAATGATAGATTGTGAAATGAAAGTATAAAAGCCAAATCTTTATATAGTGTCTAACACCGACAAGACACTTCAAAGTTGAGGTCCTGTGCCATAAACATCACAACTTAGGAAGCTGATTTCTTAATTGATGCATGTTTTTATGTAATCTTTTCTGTTGTTGAAATGTTCATGAGCAAAAAGCTGGATTCTAGTATGGTTCTGTATTAGTAGAACAACATATAAGGACCAAATCAGTATTCGTATTTTAAATTATGAATAAATGTCTTGAAAACAGTCTCTCCTATTAAGCAACTTGGGTGCTCATTGTGGTCTGAACACATTGAGAACTGCTTCAAGATAAATATTGAATTCATAAGTGATTTTTTTGCATTTAGAGAGGTCACCTGCTGGATTTTCTTCAGAGGAGATCAGACAGAGAGGTTTTTGCTATACTCTTACATCTGGATAAAGGAAACTATTAGGCAGGATAGGATGTTTTCAAAATATTACAATTGGAGACAAAAAGTTGCTTGAGTTTCTAGCAATTACTGACAAAATTGGGCTTAAAATCTCCATATATCATGAGAAAACGTATTGGCAAAATATTTACATTGAGATATGAGACCCTTGAATTAAGCAATATGGGTGCTTCCTGCAGGCTAAATAAACGTTGACTTTGTATCCTTGAGCAGTTGCACCTGAGAGCCGGGTCAGCGACAGCTCTTACTGTCACTCTGCTTCAGTGGGAACGTAAGGGCTAATCTCTGCAACCAGTATGGCATATGGTGACCAGCTAGTTGTGCCAGTCTGCTGGATAATCTTGGTGTAAGAGCCTTCTGGGGAACAGTTATGAAAGATCTCTGAATTGACAAAGCAGACAAAAACACACTTGTGCAGGAATTTGTAATCAGTGTTTAAAGCTTGCCTATTACTCCATCTGCTGAAGCCTTAGTAGAACAATTATGCGGAGGAATTGACCAAGTAATCACAGTACAGACGCTACCATACCCTCCTTTTTTTTTTTTCCTGTGTTGATGCATTTTACATTTCAATGGTTCAAAAAGATTTTTATGTAGAATATGTTTTAAATACTTTAAAGCTGCAATTCAAAATCAATGCATTTAATATCAGAAGTGTAAGTACTTGAAAAGCAGAAATTACATTAGGGTGTTCAATCCTGTCTCAGTTTTTAAGCACTGGGAAAAAAGTTTAAGGATGAAATCAAATATAATAAGTTACCTAACATGAGTACTTTCTATTTCTTGAGGCAGTCAGTACTGCAAGCTCACCTGAAGTCAACATCCAGGATTCTTGTTGAGTTTAAGTTCATATTTTGGTTCAGTCATTATGCCAAAATGTTCAGCAGTGTGCGTGGAAAGCATGGTATGTCTGCTCTTCATATGAGGATTTGTTCTTTGAAATAAAATTTCTACAGTTAGAGGCTAGCTTTGCAATGTTTATTCACAGTACTGTAAATACTAAGAAACCTAAGCATGCATCTTAATCTTTGAGATGTTTTATTTTTGAATGCTTAATCTTTGTTGATGTAACTGCCACCACAGAGGTTTTGCTTAAGCTTCTAGATTAAGACAGACCTGTGTGGCTAAAATCTACTATATACAGCATCTTCCTTCCAGGAAGGAAGGATTTTATTTTACAATTTTATAATTCATTTTCTATCACTTGTGTACAGAAAACAAAAACTTTTTGGAAGCAAAAACTATCCTAAATATTTCAACTTGAACTTTATAAAAGTAGAAACAGCTTTAGAACTGCCTGCAATTGTAAAAGCAATTATGCAATTAACTTGAACCAAGTATAGAAACAACCTCTCCCAAACTTCTGCTATCAAAGCTACTAGCACTACTGAAGATAGAATAGATTCTATGACAAGGTATCTGCCAGCAGCTTTCTATGCTATTAGCCAAATGTTATAAAATCTGATGGCAAGACTGTTTGCATTGGTAAGAACAAACAATTAAATGACAACCATCAGTAGAAAAAAAAAATTATTTAGTGTCATAGACATTTCAGGAAAGCTGAAACAGCAGCAGGTTACTGAGCCATCAATAGCATCATTGTCATGCCCATCACTTTGTAGTAGAGCCATAAGTAAGGCTGGGGCATGGCAGCTTTTGCTCGTTCTGCTGCCTGCACTTCTTCATCTGTGTCCACTTGTTCATCTGCTAGCCTTTTTTAAACCAGAGTACATCCTCTAGATGTTGCTAAATCCTGGCAGTGCTCTGGTTTGTGGTTGTTGACCTCCAAAAGATTCACGTGATAATGCCTGTCTGTAAACCAGTCAATGTTCAGGCCTTAAAGTAGAGCAGTTCTGTCCTCACCCTTTTCTATCCCCAGAGCAGGGCAATTCCCTATGACACCCATCACTAGCACAGAGGTTCTACGTCACTTGTGTAACTCCTCATAAAGTTGGAATGAGTGTAATTTAAAAAAACAAAAACAAAACCCAAACTATCAGCTGTTGATTATTTCTTTGAAACCCAACCATTTGCTGCATCACTTGGGATTGGCCCCTAACACCACCTTTTCCTCTCATTAGGCCAGTGTATGGGATTGGATAGACCCTATTCAGCAGTCATACAGCATTGAGCAGCAACTGGAATGGCTGGTTACAAAAGTAGTAATGTCCAAAATGGGAGAACTTCATCTGCAGGCCTTAACTGAAATCCATATCCCACTTTAAATATAACACTCAACAACCTAAAGATCCATTAAAGACCCCAGCATTGGGAAAAAACCTCAGCTGGCACCTGACATATAAAGGTTTTAAAAGAAAAAAAAAAAAATCCAAACAACTTCACTCAGATTTTTTGCTTGCACACACCATCTCCTTCCTCTGTCCTTCTCCAGAAGGATGCTATTTCAAATCTGGAGCCTACCCGGTGTCGTGGTTTAACCCCAGTCAGCAACTCAGCACCACCCAGCTGCTCGCTAACTCCCCCTACCCCAGTGGGATGGGGGAGAATCGGAAGAGCAAAAGCAAGAAAACTCATGGGTTGAGGTAAGAACAGTTTAATAATTAAAATAAAATAGTAAGAATAGTAATGGTAATGATAGCAATAATGATGATAATAATAATAATGATAATAATATAATAAAAAAGAAAATAACGACAGAGAGAAATGACACCCAGGGAAAAGAGGGAAAAGGAAAAAAAAAACAGAAGTGCTGCAACCGCTCACCACCCGCTGACCGACACCGCCAGTCCCCGAGCCGCGATCGCTGCTTCCCCCGGCCAACTCCCCCCAGTTAATATACTGGGCATGACGTCACATGATATGGAATACCCTTTGGCCAATTCAGATCAGCTCTCCTGGTTGTATCCCCTCCCCTCCCAGCTTCTTGTGCACCCGGCAGAGCATGGGAAGCTGGAAAAGTCCTTGACTAGTGTAAGCACTACCTAGCAACAACTAAACCATCAGTGTGTTATCACATATTTTCATACTAAGTCCAAAACGCAGCACTGTACCAGCTACAGTGAAGAAAATTAACTGTCCCAATTAACTGTCCCAGCAAAAACCATGACACCTGGAAGAGGTGAGTACCTCTGTGGCCACAGCCCCAGCTAATGCAGAGCCAGTTTCAATGAAGTTCTCCATTTTACACGTGCATTTCTGCTGATTGGCATCTAGCAATTTCTCAGGCGCTGCGCCATAATAGAGTGATCTGACTCCACTCTGGGGGGTGCTTACTCCACTGACCGTGCTCAGCTCAACGCCTCCCTGGGAGCAGAATCCACATTAAGACTACACTAGTCGGAGCAATTAAATTTCTCACTGATCTATTCTCACCCTGATACGCTAGAAATTGTTTTTCAGTCTTGGCTCAAAGCTTGCATCATGAAACAGGATGAGAGTGCTGGCAAGCCTTGGGTTGTTGTTTTGCACAACAATCCATAGGGTCATAATGTACTCGCTATTTTATTTCCAAATGAAAGCAGCTCCACGAAGACTCCTCGAACAAGTTAATTCCAGCTTTGAGCTGGAAAGGACATAGCTGCAGGTTAATGGAGACATGAATGGACAAGCAGTGCTGAAAGAATGAGCCCTCCTGCAGCTCAGCCTTCAAAGTAAACTGATGTTCAAAGTTGCAGACAGACCAGCTTTGGCCAAGAAATGCCACGCAGGTATACTTGTGCTACCTATCAATTTCTAAAGCTTTGCATATTTGATTTTGCAGCTTCTCAAGTGTTATTTTAAAGCTATTGATTCAGGACTGTGTTCAAGTTCCTCCCCATATGTCTTTTAATGTATTTAGTGTGTAAAAAGGATATATTTGAAAAATTTCCTATTATTCTGTGACTGGCTCTAACCCACTAAAACTCAACACTACTAATAAACATACTCAAGATATTTGTTAATTTTCTAAAGAATTTGTATATATAATATGTGCGCACGTTTGCGATAATGTGTGCACATTTGCGCATGTAAATACATATGCACATACACACACATATACACACAGTATCTCCATGCCTACAAATGTTTTTGGGATTGAATAAATTCTCTCTCCTCCTGGAAGTCTATTTTCCTGACTGAATTTTCAGACAGCACAATTTTTTCTAAACTCTGGATTAAACTCACTATATTCTACAAAGCAAATAAAAACCCTACCAGATGGCTAGCCAAGGCTATTACAGGCTGTCATTACTTTCCACACCCACCTGTCCCTCCAGATTAGGAAATATGACTGAAGAGTTGGTTTTCCTCATGCACTTTTTTGTACCGGCATTGCCAGTGAACAGATGATGCCTCACAGTTATCTTCAACTCCCCCAGAGCACTCAGCTGCCATTCAGTAGGGTTGCTTTGCTCTCCTTTCTCCTTCCTCAGAGAAGGAAAAGGTAAGTTACAAAGAAGTATGCCTGCTCAGAGCAAAATGCCATCTGATGAAGTGTAATATTTCACTGTGCAACTAAAATCTGGATATGACAAAACTTGAAGAAAAATCAACTTTGTGTCCAAAAATAGACATGTGCCAGAGCCATCGTATCATGCTTCTACAACCAACTGGAGGCTCCATCATATCTGACCTATGCTGCATAGTATTCATTTACAAAATGGACACGCAGTTGTAACCAGATCCTTGATAATTTCTCATAGACCATTTGCTTCCTTATTTCCAGTTCCTTCTACCTGCCCCCATTGCCTTGCAGGAGGTTGAAGCGCAGCAGCACGTGCACTTCCAACATGCGGAGGAAAGCCCTCAGGTTCAATGGGAATGGATGTGACACTCCAAGCTCGGACAAGCAGCTCTCTCAACTCTTAAGTTTGCCTCCCAGTCTGATCAGCAAACTGATCTGCATCCAGCTCTGAAAGCACAGACTACTCCAAGGTCAGCTAATCGGTGCTAATGTAGAGTGTGTGCGACTACACTACGGTAAATGGCAGCTGATTTGAGTTAGCATGTGTTTGTCATCAATAAAAGAGATCGATTTCAAATTATGTCGTATTTGCTAGGGCTGTGTTCCCAGGCAGTTACTACAGATGCTGTCACCTTCTAACTTGTCTTTTCATCTGAGAGCTTAGGGACTTGTTTCATCTGGCTTTTTTTCTTTAGTTGCACAGATGTATACACAAAATGTAATTTTGTCCCTCTTTTGCAAAGTGCTCCAAATGCTATTCATTAATTTTAGCACACACAGCAGGGCTGTAAGTCCTGGGAATGTTACAACTGCTTCAGTTTAAATCTTGCTCCACAGAAAACGCAAACACTGTTAAGTGCAAACAAACATCAGCTGAGCAGCAAACAGCAATTCAGTAGGGTTTCTAAAGATGAATCTGAAGGCACGTTGTGGACGTGAGTGATAAAGGGAGTTTTAATGCACACAGGGGCTGAATATCTATTGCTCTTGTTACGAGGGCGCACAGACCTCCTGGGAAGGATGGGGCCTCTGCACTGCTCAGGGAGAGACAGAGCAGCTCCTGAGCCATCGAGGCCATGGGTGATGGTGGCGTGGGCTCGTGCCTGAGCACAGGGATGAGCGAGGCTGAGCCTGGAGGGAACCCTTCACCCACCCCGGGGCAGAGGTGAGGAAATAACCCGTCCTTTCTGGCTGCTACATGGTGCTGTCCTTGGAAGATTTTAATAACTCTACTACGAGTGTGACAAATTAATAAATCCTTTCTTTCGTACCCAAACTTATTGGTCTGTCCAGGGATGCTGAACTTCCCTTTTCTGGCTCTGTGAGTGGCAGCCCCTCTCCAGTGGCAGGAAGGAGTCCAGATTAAAAGAGGTGATTAACCCCTGTCACCCCCAGTTTGCCTTCTTGCTCCTGCACCACTGCTCAGTAATTTAGTGTTTTATTGGTAGGCTAGAGCTGCCAAACTGCCCTCAGATTCTTTCTCCTCCTTGTATTTATCTTTTTTTTTTCATTTAGATAGTCAGTTTTAAACTCTGAGTTACTGTGTCATTGCGCAGGGATGGTGAATGAGAGGGTCCCTAAATTTACTAAATGAACACTTTTACTATGTAATTCCAGGAGCCCTGAAGTGATCCTGAAAACCTGTGTTGACATGGGAACAGTTTCACTTCAGAGAACGGCAAAGGCAGCTGTCAGCAAAAAACTGTGCTCTAGAGGACTCAGATGTGTACACTCAGATGTGTGATGGATAATTAAAATAATTTCAAATATTTGCTATATCCTTCTATACATTGGAACACACTTCCTGCTGTTGAGCTCATATAAATGGAGGATTAACAACCTTAAATTTGGCCTAAAGCTTCATTTTTTTGCTTTAAAAACTACCTTTGATCCAAAGAAATGCAACAGTGTATAAGTGCAACTTATTTTACAGTAATTAATCTATTTTTCACTCTTCACTGCCTTCCCAATTTTGGCACACATCTGCATGTTGCAGTAAAAGCCAAGTGATCACAGGAGCAGGTGAGAGCAGCAGTGGTGCGAGTTACAGTACAGGCATTCAGCACATACTGCACATTCATAAACTCTCTGTGGATTCTGCCTACAGGCTCTGATTGAAATTATCCATTGATAATTTTTATTTTTATCACTGCCATCCCTTTGGTAACTGTCCTAGCTACAATACGACAGCAGCGGTATTGTGTAAATACCTACTCCTGTTCAACCTATGGACCAGTCCCTGATGATTTTGTTTTCATTTTTATTGACTAAAGAGCTAGTACTAACCCCTGCAGGACATACTACAAATACATCCACTTGGTGACATTTCCTTGCTTCTGGTTACGTTTTGTGACCTTTCTGTCAGCCAGGTTTTAGCATGGTCTTTTAAGGTCTGAGCTCAGACAGTCTGTGAGGGCGCTTGTGCAAGCAGCAGCTTCGGGACCAGGGGCAGAAGCTTTCAGCAGGCGAGATAAGTCAGCCACGCTGTACAGCTGCTTTGGCCACATTTGTGTTCCTCTGCCTGCATGTGAGATTAGGAAATGTCAGCTGCGTAACCAGGTGAAATGTGAGATACATACAATGTCAGAACTTAGAAGGATTTGGGTTCCCCCCCCAAACATCAGTTCTACAGTTCAAGTTTACAAAATCAGCAGAAGATGAAGGATTTGGCATAATCAGGCTAGATGGGGCTTCCATTTGTTGACAGTGATATTTTCAGCATGAGGAATAAGTACATGTATAAACATTTTCAGAATTGGCTCCCAAACACCAGATGGAAAGATAATTGAAGTCAAGGTAGAAAGCTGCATTCCAGATCACTGATACATCTTTAATTCAGTTAACGGTTACAACACGTACCTTGCATTTGCATTTTTGATCTCAGATATGATCTCTCTGGGCTTTATCACGTTCAGTGATGATGAATCATAAGCAGTGAAGGACATGGCTTAAATTTCATTTCAGTTATGCCATTTACAGGGTGAGCAGTAAGGCAGAAGAAATGCATTTTTGCTTATGAACTGAGCAGACTCGTCTGGGAAGAGTAAAGTGATAAATAAATATGCCATTTCCCAGTGCCACTCTTAGAGTGACTTTCCAGAACAGAACCATACTTTAACTTGAAAGCAAAAAATATCTCTGCCAAGTAATACATATTAAGCAATGTGATTTTAATTATAGCTCATTAGTTTTTGTTTACTATGTCTAGCTAGCTCTGAAAGTGCCTAGGAGACAACAGCCTGGCCTGACATCCATCAAGGCTGTTGGATGGATTGCCATTGATTTTAATGGGCTAAAAATGATCCCTTAAAAATTTACAGTGTGCTTTTTAATACCGTTGGTATCAAAAGATTTCTTACTTGCATGCTTTTGTAGACCCAAAAGTCCTGAGAAAAATCATAATGGAGCTACTGCTAGCTGAGTTTAGTGACAGGTACTGCAGAAACAATTAAAATCTTGAAGTCTTGAGTAGCTGAGAGAAAAGTCTGACTTCCTTTCATGTTCAGAAGGTCACTAAACTAAATTTGAAGCTGATATGATAGAACCGAATGGCTTCTAAGTAAGAACCTGGCATAGAGTTAGTAGAATTTGACAGGAAGTGTCAAATAATTTCTGAGGAGCTCAAAACACTGATTATTTATAAAGAAAAGTATCATACGAATATGGAAGTGCCTTTTCAAAGTTAGACAGTGAAATAAGCTTCAATATTTTAAGCTCATCCATGCAATAAATACCATGCAACTTCTAATCTGGAATTTCTAGCCCAGAAGAAGAGGCCAACACTAGCTCCGCAGAAGATAAAGGAGTTGAAAAAAATGCTTTTGATAATAGTAGTGACCTTTAAAGCTCTAAGGACACATAAAAAGATAACATCAGCTTTTAGAAACTGTTTGAATTCAAAGAAATTGCTGCCACATGAAACTGAGAATTGGTGCTACCATTTCTCTATCTTACCCAACCACGTAGTTCAGAGCTGCTATTGCTGTAAAGGGATCCTCACTCTATAAAATTATAAAGTAATATTCACAATCTCCCACTAAGTGGAAAAAAAGTGAGATATTACCATGGCAACAGGAAAAGCTGTAATCTAGAAGACATACCACTTTTACACAGGCTGCACCTAATTCTGGGTCATCCTCAACCGTGAAATCCAACGACTGAAGAATGCTGAAACTAACAGTTTTTTCCTCTGTCACAGTCTTGCTCCAGTTGACCACTTCTGGGCTCAGTCACAGCCAGCTGTTGCTTTCACCTACCTGTAGGGTTTCTCATAATTATTTTTGTTCTGCCAGTATGTGAGTTTTTCTTTTCTTGTTCCTCTTAGTCCAGTAGCTGGGCAAAAGTTAGAAGGTAGTGGTGTATCCCATGATAAGAGAATGCAAAAAAAAAACAGTGCATGCAAGAAAGAGTGGTATCTTCTGTTACAAAAAGAATTTGATGGAACTGTGAAATTTTACTGTTTGCTATTTATTCAGGGCTGCACTGTTTCTATTATTAGTGATGTATTTGGTATAAATAAATATAAATTAGTATATACTAAAATGGAGGCATTAAACATTCAAAGGGTTATGATGTGCCTCTTCAAGAGGTTTTGTTCTTTTCAGGTAGTCTTGTATGATCCCAGTGCTGGTCTTGCTTCATGAGTAAATCTACTGGCTGTAGACCAGAATCTCGCTCCGTATCTCAGGCTATGACAGTCTGAATCTGCAAGACAGTGATTCCTACCAATACATTTAGAGAGTTGCAGAAAATCATAAAACAGTTCTAAATTATACAAAACAAGTCTATAGGAGGACTTAAGAGACAGTTCAGTCCAACATCTATTTCACATCAGGGGAACTTCCAGAAGTTAGGCAGGTACAGTTTCAAGAAATGAATCAAAAAGGCCGAAACTGAATTTGATTCAAATTCAGAGGCAGTTGTTTATGGAAGAAGCCACCTACTTTCGTGATTGGAGAAAGTGCTCTTTCCAACAGAACAACATCCAAAGGTTATTAATGTCCTAAACCCATACTCTAGACCTGAGCCCCCTCAGAGTTTGATCAAGACCTGAGCTTTCATGAATTGGATTAATCTCTAACAATGCAAGCTGCCTGTACAAAAAGTACGGCATTAACATTTGTGTGTACCCCATAAAATAGTCAATGTCTAGCTCGGAAGGAACCCGATTCTTTTCCTCCTCTTCCCTCATTCAGCAATGCTAAGTGATTCCTTCACTCAGAAGTGTGAAAGATTCTTACAGTTTTCAAAGTACACTTAACTTTCAGGCCACTTGAATCAGTGTCTTAAAGGATGTAAGCAAATATGAGGTAATTTTAAAAAACTGCAATTACAGAAGCCCAGGCTATTAAAGACTTTTTAAAGGAATCAAATCTTCTGTGAGCATCACTCTGCTTCAGAGCCTTTAATGATGTCTCTGTTTAAAGTATGTCAAAGAACAGATGGTTTTCAACATTAATAATGGAACCATTAAATATTAGCCATTATTTCTAATCTGGTCTCCTCAGGAGCCTCAAGAGGACATAGTTTAAGGCTAGACCATATTTCCCAGATGGACATTTCTCTGTATATTTGTTTCTAATCTACAAGAATGATATCTAGGGACAGAGAAATATCCAGAGAAGAGCCAAAGTATTGTTTTTGTGTAATTGGATCTTCCAGCTTTTCCCATACCAAGGCCATGTGTACCCTCTCCTCCAAATATAAGTCAGAAGTTAATGGAGGCCAGTATCAATCAGATGAACAGGATTCACTCTTTTTTGAAAGACAGTATGAGATGTAGAACCTCACAGCAAACTCTACCTGAAGTACAAATCCTTAATTCCAGGATCTATTAATGGGCTCTGCATCTCATCCATGTGACTGAAGAAATCTCAGGAGAAATACCTTTATTTAGAATAGGGAGTTGCATTTCGATTCTACTTTTCCTTATTAAGTATATACTGCATTGCTGAGCTACACTAATGTTCCAGTGGGTTTAATCCCTGTATTATTTAATAACTTAGTAGAAAAGTTCTGCTTAAGTTTAATCACTGTTCATGTTCCCTTAGGTGAAATTTTTTACTCCTGGATTTTTTTATTGGGCTCTAAATTAAGTGGCACATAATGAAAACCTCTTTTTTCCCTTCAAAATCCTATAGACCTTAATGAAGTTCTTATCCTCAGTACCAAATAACTTCTCCCTGCGCTGATGAGAACTGGATGTGGCCTGACACTGCAGAGATTCAAAGTCAAAGAATCAAAAATCTCACAACAAATGCTGAAGACAACATTTTTCCTCACCAATGTTCGATTTTTAGCCTGTGATTGATTTGTGTCCATGCAAATTGTGTAATTTCTTTGTGCTTACCTTTTGTAGAGCTGGGTGCACAGTATACATGTCTCATGCAGTTGTGGCCATTATGTCCCAAGTCAATATTAATGCATGCACAGAAAGAGTCGTTGTGCACTTTATTGGTATTATAGGCAGCATGACAGAAAACAGATAAACTAACATGAAGATGAAAGAGCAAAAGTCTGTGGGGAATATAGCATGATATCTCACTGAGGGATTTGAGAGTCAAATTTATAGCTGTAAATGCCATTATTTCCTATTGGCCGTTATTTCTGTCATTTTTTTCATCTTCAACACTAGGATTTTAATTTGGTTTTATTCATTTTATTATTAAATGTACCTAGTTTTGATATTGATGATAAAAGCAGATTTTTGTTCGTTTTGGTTCATTGTTATGATAGAGAACATTGGAGCAGGTTTTGGATGAAGGCTTTGACTTACAAAAACTAATGACTACACTGTGATCAGATCTAGACACTTACCATTATGTAGTGCCTCCCAACGCCTACAGTAACTTGCATATTCCAATATGTTCATACTCCGGCCTTAAAAGAGTATCATATCACAGCAGTGACAGCAAGAAATAATAAAGCTGTTATAGGCAGTTCCTTGTGTGCAATTTGAAAATAACAATAGAAGTTGAACTTTTGACTGATTTCCCTGAAAAAAAGTCTTGATCGCTGGGAAATATAACGGTATTCTGCTTCGGAACTATGAATTTATATAATGCTACAAAACCAGTTTTTTCAATCTTTAGAGGGGAAACAGAACAGAAGATACTATCTTTTTCAAGATAAACTCATTAAAGTCAGTATAACTTGGACATCTATCCTTTTTGGCTATAGTGATGCCAGTGATATACATCAAAGTTTCAGTTTGCTCCACTTAGCTTACAGAAAAAGGACAGAATCAGTTATGTAGACTGTACCACCTTAGAGACTGTGTTAGTATAAGGATACAGGAAAGACATTTATACATATTTATATCTTTGGCCCTTAATCATCTGTCCTAGTAAAGCAATGACCAGGAACTGCTATGAACAAACATGTACCTTGCATTTAAAAATAAACCAAATTGTATTAGCTGCCTTCAGGTATTAATAATTACTCCTTTTAATAGCTAAATATGCCAGATGGGCATTTTCCATTCTGAGAATAGATATTATTACAGGCAATGTGCTAAGCCAAACTTTATAGCCTGGTTAACACTGATGCTTTAATGAAGTATACTTTCTGATTTTCTAATGGCTGATACAGAAATGCTGATGTTTGAAATGAAACGCCGTCATCAAACAGTTGACCATTGTACCGTATACCCACTATTCTGCTTAGAAATGTTTAGCTTTGCTTTTGTCTTCCAAGGTCACTTCTTGCCTGAGCACGCTGGATCCATGACTAAATGGGGTGCATATCTCCCTGATGCTCCTGAGCAGCCCTCTGTTCTTGTTTTAGTCACAGCAGGGCTGGACACAGGCCTCCTTGTTTCCTTTTTTCTTTCTTCAATTGCTTGCTATAGCTGTTTAGATCTGTTTCTGCTGTCAGTGGGAGGGTATGAGAAATGAAGCTCAACAGGTGGTAGGAATGCTACTGGCAGCTGATTTATTATCATTAGCCAGTAGAAGGAAAACGGAGTTCACATAAAAACATTTTAAAAATATAGCAACTGATGGGGGTCTAATCTCTGTGCTTGGCACTATTCTTAGTTCAAACAAAGCCTCACAGTAACTATTCATCAAATTCTTGGCCTGGAGAAAATTTTCTCTGTATACATTCAGAGGATAGAATATGTAGCTCAAAGTTTGAAAAAATTATACTGATTTGATATCTATTTAGAACAAAAAGAGAGACCATGGCTCTTTCATTCATTCCAAAATAAATCAAGAGGAATGCAATGATTCCCACTGAGTTACATCAGGCAGACTAAAGACATAAAATAAACAGTGCTGAAATCAGCCTGAAAGGAATTTTACTGATGTTAACAAAAGACACTGGACCCCTTGGAAATATTGAATCACAGGCGAGCCCTAGACCCCAAAAATGCATATTTAACCAGTCTTCTAGGACAGATTTTTATATTCTGAGTAAATCAATGTTTGTATAAAACAGTAAAGGGAAAGCATAGCTCTAGCTGTCTTACAGATTTTAAAAAGAATAAAATCTACATGAAGCAATGCATATAAGCATTATAACAAAATTAATTAGCTGCTGCCATTGGAGGAAATAGAAATATTGTATTTTGCCATTTGAGACCCTTCAGATTACATTAAGAGGTATCACCTAACAAAAACCAAAACAAAACCCCTAAAAACCAGAAGAATCATTAGACCAAATCTTGCTTTTATTTTTCTTCTGGTTTTGAACCTAGTATCTGCAAACAAGCAAATATACTTCACATTCAAGGAAGAGAATGTGAGGCTCATTTACTGACATTGAACTTCCAGTGGCAATAGTGACATTGAAATGACCTCGGAGGCCTTTGCAAAGTGCAGGGTGAAAATATGCCAAATATACAGGAGGCAATATACTGGCATTATTCTTTGGGCAAATAAAGACGATTTCATCCTCACGTGCACTGTGTTCCCTCAAGCCCTTTGGGGAAGTGCAGAGATTTCTTCTCTCTGCCACGGAGCAAGACTCCATGTCCCTCCAGCAGCACCGCAGGGGATCAAGCTGCATCCCCCAAGGAGGCAGCCCAGAGCTTGCGGGGGTGGTTCAGCAGAAAGCAGCCCCTGCACACAGCCCTCGCCTTGCTGCAACAGAGTCATCCACACACTGCATTTAAAGAGCAGAGCAAGAGGTAAACTGTGTGCAGTCTGTGGCCACTGAGGAACACCAGATCTGCTTTAGATAGCTATTGTTGTAAATAACATATGTTGCTTTTGTGATACTGTACGAAGAAAATGCAGAACCCAGACCGGCACATACTTGTGGGACAGCTTATCAATTCACATACGCAGGATTGCCTGTAAATAAACCACAGCAGCATGAAGATGGAGCTAACTGAAGATTAAGAAGCTGGTAGGTAGTCATCTTGCTGAACTGACTTCGGAGGGATAAGCTAAAGACCGATTCCTGATTATACACCTTCCCTGCCTGTTTTAATGGAGCGTTGTTTCTATAATAACCCATGCAATTCCTGTAAAGTGGGCAATAGAAGAACGCAACTCAAAATAATTTTGGGAACAAGACATTTCTCTAATTCTCAAACTGAATCCCAAACTCTCGATGGCACTATGCAAGTTGCCAAAGTCGCCTACAAATCCAGGTTGGAAAAGCAGCAGGCTATGAATTCAGTGTTGTTTCTCTTGCTAAGTTCACTGCAGCTGCAAATCCACTACTGAAAACTTCTCCCCACTCCTGGATTCATTAGTATGCTGCTCTGGTTTAAGTGTCAGGAGCAGAACACATAGTATGCGATGAGTTTAGAGGGAAATTCAGAGAGAGAACTAAAATGAGCCATCAAGTGGCATGTGCATTGCTCTGAGTGTCACAAACATTCATTATAGCAATTCACTAATTCCCTAAATATCTCCCTCCAGGCTTTAATGACACAGGGGTATATCAGCATAATTATCCAGGATATTTTGCTGCAACAGCTTCATTTTAAGCTCTTCTTATTCACGTTGTCTGGGCTTTGGGGAAGTTTCCCACTTTTTGATGTTTTGGGGCTATAGAATGCTTTTAGTACTGAAAATTTGACCAGAAGTCATAGCACCTCAGTGGGATAGCTGAGCTGCCTAAAGTTATTCCTGAATGAGGAATTCTTATATTTCATTCACACTAACCTCAGTGACAGTCTTGCCACTGGCTTCCCCAGAAGTAGGTATAGGCTGTTGTAGCCTAAAGAAACAACCGGTGTACAGTTACCGAGCAAGTGTACAACCTTGGAGTCAACTGTCTAGCAGACACATAAGCCAAAAAGACCACCAAAAAAATTATTCTGCACAATGAGCCTCAAAAGATTTGGACCTTCTGTAACAGACTTGGGATCTCACATACTAACATGTTAAAAGCCATGAGAAGGAGAAAACATCACAATGCCCAAACCAAACAAGCATTATGCCTTGGAGTGGGGGTTTTGTGAGTTTTCGTGTAAGGATTTATTTCTTCACGTTTTCTTGCAATGAAGAGGATGAAACACAGCTGACTTTGGAGAACTAAACAAACATTTCTGGCAACCATAATCTGTCCCATCAGGACAGCTGTCAGGCAAAGCAAAGCACTCCCTGTACAGATGGATCCATTTTACTATCAGCAGACCGCTGAAGTTAGGGTGGCTGTTCACTGAATAAATGAGCTTCTTATAACCAGCAAAAGCAGCCTGGCGCACTTAGTGATTAACAGATAGTTACATGAGCTCTGGTTATCCTTGGGATTTATATATCCATGGACTGTAAAGCCAGAAAGGATTATCGTCGCTGTGGTGCAGGCCACAGGTCCCCTCTAGTTTTAACTAAACCTTGCCTTTAAAGATGACATCTGATCTTGACTTTTAGGCTGCCCTTAAGGGAAAAAATGACCACTACTTAGTATATCATTCCAGTCTTCAAAAAAAAAAAATCTATTAACTGTATACCCCTTACTGCAGCCTGGCTTTGACTCCAACAGGCCAAATGCTCTTTAGCAGATGACAGCATTCTCATCCTCCCTTCACCATTAAGTTTTGGGATGTAATATTACATTCACTTTACAGGGTTTTTCCTCTGCAGGGATCATGAAGAAACAAACTACTTGTTTAATGGGTTTTTGCAACTCAGACATTTCATTCTCCTTAGGAGCAGTGGTGTCAGGTGAGCTTCAAGTGGCTGGATGAGGCCCTTCCTACATAACCAGCAAATACCTAAACTTCACTCACTAGGAGAATAAAGTGATAAAAGGAATAGTAATGCAGCTTCTTGTCTTTTTTTTGTCAATAAGGAAGCACTTTGGTGAATTCTAACTAAGAATTAGTTAACTATATTGCTGCTCATAAAAGCAAGTTCTCAGTGGTCACATGCTTCCAATATCTGCCTTCAGCAACCAAAAAGTCCCCAAGAGGTACCTTCTAAACAACCACCATACCCAGCTTGATGTCTCACATTTGAGCTGTACTTAATTACAGTAAATTCCTAGCTCTTATGTGAGTCTCTGTTTATAGATTTTTTTCCTAAGCTTTAGAGGAAGTCAGTAGATGTCTCACCTTCTGAAGATGGGGAAAACAAGGCAAGGAGAAAGAAAGTGACCTGTCCAAGCCTTTCACACATCAAATCAGAAGCAGACCTTGGAACATAATGCCAGCATACAGTGAGAGCTGGCTGCTCCCTAAAGGACAAGGAGCTACAGGGTACCCCCAGGTCAGCAGAGTAGATGCCTCACCAGCCAGATCCAGAGGCAGTGTCCAAGTCCAACCAAGAATCCCTACCACAATGCAATATTACAGTGACAAGGCAGGTCTTGGGTCCAGTGAGGAAGTCAATCCATAGGTCAGGATCAGGTCCAGTGATTGCCAGGCAGGTCCATGGTGATAAGACAGGGCAGAAGCCAAGGCAGTGAGGAAGTCTGTGAGCTGAGACCAACATCAAGGAGCTCCACAGCCAAACTGCTATAGCTAAGCTACAAACCTATAACATTGCTCAAGCAGCAAGTAATAGCCCCAGGTCAAGCTTAAATAAACCCCCGAGCCCAGAGCTGGGAGTGGAGGCCCAGGTGAGGCTGTTTGGTGCCATCAAGGCTTGTTAGTGCCCTCAGGACCTGGACAGGTGCCCTCCAAGCTGTGTCTGTTATTTGCTTGGAGAAGAAGGCCCATGTGCAAGCACAGCCATCTGGTTTACTGCAGGTGAGAGAGAAAAGTAGCTGTGTTACCTTGACCTGTGAGCTATGTATTGCTGGTCCCTCTGATGTTCAGGGCTAGGGGAGCATGCTGTAGGAGATACAGCTTTCTGCAGACAAGCTGTGTCAGGTCCTTGGGTGGTGTAAATTAGTGTAGCTCCAGTGTTGTTTTAGGAGTGATGCAGGTGTAAGCATTTTGAATTCTTTTCCTTTGCATTAGTCTGCTCCTTTGCAGGAGGTAAAAGGTAGAGGGAAAGAAGGGACTGAGACAGCGTCTGCACGTCTTTAGGTGCTTTACTTCATATACTAAAGGTTCTGCATGTTATCAGAGAGCACCGGTGGAAATTACAAGTGCACTCACTAGTTATGTAAAAGGCAAGAGCAGTCAGAGAGACATAAGGCTGATTTGGGTTATATTTTTTGATCTTCCTGCTTTGAAGTCAATGAGCCCCAGCTACAGCTTATAAAGGTAGCCAGATAAGATAAAATTGCCCCTGAAGCTCTGTGAAGGCTTTACTAATGGTTTGTGTTACATGAAAAGACTGCTAAAACAGTGCTGGGAAAAGGAAGATGGAAATCTCTTACTTACTTTTAAGATGGTTGAGAAAACTTCTGTTAGTTCAAAAAATTTCATAGCATAAGGAAATTATTACAGACCCCCATGATTTTCAGGGTGTTAATAGAAAAGAAAATGAGGGGGAAAAAATGGTTGCTGATAGTATAGCGATAGTTAATAATTTTGCAAAAACCACCTTCTGCAAATTTATTTGCTCTCTCGTTTGGCTACTCAATTTGCAGGAGAAAACTGATCCCATTCTACTCATTAGCATAGCTCCAGTTTTAGCAGAATAATGTCTAGAAAGAGGATGCTGGTTGTTGGCACAAGCCTATCGACTTCTGTATAAACATAGTTACTTCTCTAGGAAACCTCCTTAGGAGATCAGATTACTAAGTGTAACTGGATTTGTCATATCTACTGTCCTTGTCTGGAGGCACCAGGTTGTTGTTTGAAGGTGGGATCGTTGTTCCACTATAACCAGCATGACTTAGCGTCTTTTCAGAGCTTCATTTATAAAGGAACTTGATGGTAGTGTAAAATTACCTTATTCTTTCTTATAAACAAAGATTGGATTTAAACGGTTTTGATTGTCAGCTCTGTCACAACCACTTTGTATAGATGAGTTTACAGTTTTATGATTCTGCTGTACTGGAAAGAAAATATGATGCTGTGCTGACTGGTAATAGTAGAAGCTGTACTTGTACTCATCAGTGTAAATGTATTTGGGTAACATTTTTTTTCTAAACAGTTTGAGGATTGTATTCTAATTCATTAGTTATATTTTAATGAGATATTTTGAATGAAGTTAAGTTTTAATGTGTGTTGAGTTTGCTTTGTTAGTTAGACCACTTCCATTTATTTCATATAAATGTTTTGGATGTAATTTTATACTTTTTGCAAGAACACATTGTAGCTACTACATCTTAAGTCTTATGAGATAATAGAAATGTCACAATTTCATGTTCTACATCAGATATAAATGGAGCTGTCATGCAATATTCCATTTCTGACAAGAAATCAATAAACCAAGAGAAGGAAGAAGGAAAAAAACTCCAAAAAAAACCCAACCAAAAGAAGCAGTGATTGATGGGCACATAACTGAGCTAGGATTTCCATGAATAATGTTAGTTACACAACATGCCAGAACACCGACTTTCCAAACAGAATGATTTTATAATTAGATGTAAATTGCAATCAGAACCAGAATAGTTCTAGGAATTAAATGCTGCTAAGCATGAAAATGAAGACAAAGGAAAACTGGTCAAATTTTAAACAGGGTTTTCTTTTTCTTGGCATCTTATTTTGTGGCAGCTGTCCTGCCTATAAATTATGGATTTTTTTTTTAAATTGACAAATGAAAAATCTCATTAAAACAAAACCCTACCTGTGTTGCTGATAATATTCCATGTTATTGAATCTGAGAGAATTCTTTTAAATCTCATTTACTCTTCAGTAATTTACCACTCACACATTAGATGTCTTGGGCAATAAAAACATCTGTAGTTACTTTGCTTTCTGGGACGTCATGTTTTAACAGGGTTTTGTAACATGTGAAGTTCTGAGAGAGGTTTGTAGGCAAACATTTCATTCATTTCATTTCAACAAAATGAAAATGCAATAAAAGACTTTAATCAATATTAGAGCCTGTAAAATGTATTTTACCTTCTCACAAAACATAAATTATCTGACAACATTAATAGAGGTAACTTAAGTGTTTGAGAGAGAAAACTTTTGAAATTTGGTTTTAGGGGCTGACATGAGAGAATAATTAGCACAGGCTATCCAAGCGTAAAAATCTAGTACCCAGCATAGGGCTGTGAACAGAAATGGAAATTCAACTTGTGTAAGTCCAAGTCTGTGTAAACTCCCAGTAATCCTCTGAAGAGCAAGATGCCTGTGGGATGCCTGCGAAGGGGCTGTGGCCACCTTACTCTGTTCTTTCTTCTAGTCTTCCACTTCTCTCAAATGGAAGACCAGACCAAACCATCAGCGTTTGTGAAAATGTGTATGTCTGCAGACATTCGTGTGTACTTGATAACCCGCATGTGTGTAAGCACCAAACTTAACACTCCAATTATGGAATAGGGTTCCAACATGAGCTGAAGGATCTACCCCAGGCAAAGCCAACTTCAGACTGGGGCTATAGTCAGCAAAAATGGCCCGTTGCATTGTAGGAAATATGCATGTACCTCAGTACCATTTAGGAGGAAGCATATGCAAGTTGAAATGTATGGATTGCTGTCGTTCAGAAATGTAGATGGGAATTTGCAGGCAAACGATACTGAAGAACTGCAGAGGTAGCCAGCTTTGTGCTCTTGGCAGCTTAGCAGGACCCCCATCTCGGCTGTGCCTTAGGCTTTCGCTGGACAACGCACCGGGCAATGCTGCTGGCACAGCAGCAATGCAGGGCAGACGTCACTTACCCATTGGAGGCTGCAGCCTGGCTAGATACATGAAGAACAGGGAGAGTGTTTTAATACCCCATGAACACTGCAATGGCAGTAGATATGAATCTACTTTAAATTATGAGGGATGTTTCTCTGTGTGCTCAGAGGAGGGACTGTATCAAGTCATTTTTAAGTAGGCTGGTTTTTTTATTCTTTTTCAGTAGACTTTCAGCTTGTAGTTCTTTCCTTACTCCTCAGAGTTAAAACTAAAGGAGGAAAAAAATTGTCGACTTTTGGTTTCACATCTCGCACACAAATTATCTTACTACAAGGTCAACAGTGCGTGCATTGTTCTCCCATGGATTGCCTGCACTTGCTGATAATTCATTCATTTTCTGGCTCATCACCTCTTCCTTCCAAGGGATTAAATGGCCCTCATGCCTCCTCGAGAAATATGAGAGAGCTTGATTGCACAGGGATAACAAGAAGGATGAATGGATTGAATTTCAACATGTCTCTTTCCTTTGCTTCTCTTATGTCTCTGCTTCTTGATGGGAACACAAAAAACAATCTGCTGGTAGTGCAAATGTTCATGAGTAATGCAGGACAGACCCACTGGGAAATTTTACTCTCCAAAAGACAACTTAGGACAGATGCTAAGAGGTGAAATTTCCCTGTGGAAGAATCCGTCTGAACAGGAGGGTGCTGCTGTCTGCTGGGGGACTGGCACAAACCACGCATCTTTCACACCCGTTCATTTTTGCCTCTGGAAAAACTTCTTGCAATTGGTCTTTCCTTTTCCCATGCCAAAGAAGAAATTTTTATTAATTTCCACAGTGGTACTAAAATCACTAATTCCTTATTCCTGAATAAAAATACAGATGAAATGCCTTCTCTGTGACATCTTCTCAGGAAAAACCTGCATGAGCATACTGGATTTATGCTGCAAAACAAATGATTTTATCAAAGCAAGATACAGCTTTTATTATTTTATTTGACCTCCTTTATTCCTGTATCTGATTATTTAATGCAAATAAACATGCTGGTTCACCTTTACATCTTGGATCCTACAAGGTAGGACCTGTCACTTACAGCTATTTTCACTTTCAAACAGGATTTTTGGACATCCAGTTCTCTGTGTGTTTTTGTAAACTGCCTGTTCCAAGAGGTGATGGATTGAAATGGCCATGGAGAGAGGGGCAAGAGGTTGTTGGTAGGACTGGCTCTCCGAAAGCATGCCAAGTCATATCTAAAGTCCTACTAAAGCACTAATGAACTCCTTAACCACCTTGTCTGTCAGTAAAATCATTCTCTTTCACTGTATTTTCACTTCTGATAAATTAGTCATCATTTTATGTAGTACTTCCCACATTCAGTACTGGGCAAGAAAAATAGCTCATTAATTTCTGCTCAAGCATCCTCAAAAAGACAGAATTAAAACAGGTTCTGCAGTACATATTTAATGGCCAATATGTTACATTAAAGGGTCAGTAGAGCTCCTAAAAGCCATTATTCCCCTGCAAGAGGGAAATACCAGAGTTGTAAAACCACTCCCAGGCCCTTCCCCCAGGCGTGGATATCTGGTGCGGTTGAGTTGAAGGAAGGGGATGAGCTGTCGGTGCTGCGGACACACCAGATGGTACCGTAAGGCATAGGAGGCACTTGTACATTAACTGAACTCATAAGGACTGTTTGAGTTATGTGGAGGCTAAGGAACAGCTCAAGGTCATGGAGCAACACATGTGCTTTAAAACTGGTTTTTTCTCTCTCTCTTGTGTTTCTGAGCAGCTCGGCCCACAGCACCGAGAGCGCGCAGGGCTGAGCCCCTCAGCAGGAGCCTTGTGTTTGTGCATGCCTCTGAGCTAACACAGGCTATTATCAGCTTGAGCACCTGCTCGCAGCTCCACAACATGAAGGAAACAGCCTCTGAAAATAGCTTGCTGCTAAACTGGAGTTTTGCGAGTGATGTGTCCTGTGAAACCACCAGAAGCTGGTAATAGAGATCATGCAGAGCAACAAGCACACCCAGTCACATCAGTTATACAAGTCATTGCCATGAAACATCAGAGGAACTTGCTGATAGTCATCATACTCCATCCCTTACTCCAAATCACACGTGTGGTTCCAGTCCAACTGTGCAGCTGCTGCATATCAAAAAGCGATTTCAAAGAAAACATGACTTTTCTCCTGTTCAGCATGAAATCCATCAAGCCACCCCTAGCTTGGCTGGTGAGTGTTGTCCCAGTGCTCCCTGAGTGAGGACTTCTGCGCATATGGGTGGCGTTTCTGCACAAACCTACCCAAAGTAGCGCCAGATCATTTTGGTGCCCACTGCACACCAATTTGCTCTGCTTACTAGCAGAGCAGTAACTAGTGACTAGTAGACAGTGATTACTACTTTTCTGCCAAGAGATACAGCGAAAGGCAGTACATCATCTGTTTTTGAGTACATAGCTAAATACACAGCTAAGCTATGTTTAAGCTAATTGGTATTTTTGCAGTCTGCACCACGGACATATTCATAGTATCAAGGTCTCTTTTTTGGAGGGCAGGGTTATCTCATGAATACAATCCTTGCTTGAGTGAAAAGCCTTGTCATTATCTTTTACTAAGACTGATACTTAGAATCAGACTCTTGTGTGTATTAATAATGACATGCTAATTGAATCTGGAAACTCATTGCTCAGAAGCAATGGATTCGAGGCTAATATTAGTATTTTATAGCTTTGGATAGAATGCAAGCAAGGGTCTTGCCAACGTAAACACAAGGTTTGCTTTTATTGCTGGCAGGCATTGCTAGAGCTCCATTGTTATAGCTGCAGTTCAGCAATATATATCAGCAGAAAGCTTAGCCTGAAGTCTTTAATTCATTGCTGTGCCGGAGGTGAAGTCCTACATAATGTGCACTGAAATTCCCTTACTAGAGAGTATTTTAAGAAATTCCTATGCCCTTTCCTTTCTGAAGTTCTTTCTTGAAGCTCAGCATGGAAAGGTAAAAGATTGCGGAGTTCATTGTTGCTTTAAGTGCACACAAGAGAGTAAGAAATAAGAAATTTATTACCTTTGTATTGCAGGTTTCCACTGGTACATGAAATTTACCACTGGGCAATGGGGAAGGCTAGACAGGAACACTCTTTATCAGTAGAAAGCCCTTGTTAAAACATTGGCAGCATATTTTTGAGCCAGACGTGGCCAGGCATACCATCAAGAGTTGCATGGAGCACGAAAGAAATTATACTATTGTTTGTTCTAGGAAGTGCTGTGCATGACTTCTGTGGTTTATCAGGCATCTAGAACAGACTTTTTTCCCCTCTGTATTCCAATGGGATTTTTCAATCACTCCCTTAGGTGCCTCAAAACACATTCAGCCGGAGAGCTATGCTCTTCACATAGACCTTGTCTGCATAGCTCTGGAGGCAGGCAGTTGTGGAGCTCTTTAACAAATCTTGGCAAGTGGCATATATTCATTGCATTTGAAACTTGGTATATTCCTGAGGGAACTGCTTTTAAAGATGACAAGCCATCTGCCTCTACTTCTGGTGTTTTCTCTGCTTCCACATCCATATGTTAAGGCAGAAATAATGTTTTCAACTCAAAAGCCTAATTTGGTCTGTAAATTGCAGATTTGTAATGATCAAATCTGGTTTAAGCCAGACAGTGAAGATTTTTCCATCATCATTTGCTGACAGGAATTCCTTCTTCATAGCACTAATGGCTCGCATGTTACTGCCCCAGTATTTGAATTTAGTATGGTATATCATATCATCACCAAGTCCACATTCTGGACTCCTGCTTGTTTCACCCAGATCCATGATCATTTATAGTAACCATGCTGCTGCCTTGGCTGCTCTCTCCCAGTGAAACTTCTATTATAATAAATGTGGGAAGTGTAAACAAAATGTTGCAAAATATTTCTTTGATTAACAAAGTGCTGCAAGAATGCATTAGAGTGTCTGTGTTACATATGTGGACACCAGGAATGAATAGCAGTAAAAGGAAAATATTATTTCATTTCTCTGCAGCACATCATGCATGGGCAGAGCTGAGCCCATCCTGCAGACAAGATACCTGACTCTGCAACCAAGAAGAAATGAGTTTAGACAAGCTGCTGTAGCTCTGCACCAAGCAAGGCAGGCTTTTTGAAATAAGGAATTTTGCATTGGCAGGATAAGGGGGTAAGAAGCCCAGAGCATATGGGAAGAGCTGGGCAGCGAGAGGGGAAGAGAGCAAAGGACATCATCTCAGGTCTCCGCTTCTGGCAGCCTCTGCGGACAGTGCATTTAGCGATGCCGGGAGCAGCTGGGGAGACCGACTCCTCTCCGGGGGACCCCTCTGGAGCCACTGTCACCTTTCAGGGTGCAGCAGGCAGAGAGACAACGCGGTGCCAGCCATGGGCACCCCAGCTCTCCAACCAAAGGTGCCCTCAAACGGAGACCCAAAGACACTCCCATCGGTGGTGTCCCAGCCACTCTGCCGGCAAAAGACCAGGAGCTGCTCGGCCACAGGAGAGCAGTGAGGAGGGTCCTGCTGCCTGCAGAGACCAGTTTTCCGCAAAGGGTTTTGAAATTTTATCCCCGAATCCATTCTTCATATTGTTTTTCTTAACAATTTTCAGAGGTTAAAGTTGGATGAACTTCTCTTGCCTTTTTGGTTTTCCTTCCAATCAGCTTCAATTTTAAATGAATTTGGTGAACTTCATAATCCTGACGTCCTGGTAGGCAAAAGCATAGGATCTTTCAAGATTCTCCTTGGGGCTGTGGCTGAATTAGCACTGTTGTTGGGCTCATTGAGTTTATGCCTCTTTTGAAACACTTTTGTTCTTCCTACCAACTTTCAAAGTTTCACTGGTGGCCAAGCACAATCCCTACAGTGTTGTTAGCCTGCAGATTATTTTAACCTGTACTTCGCTGAGCCCTAATTGCTTTACCCTCAGTGCTTCCAGGACAGCATCTGATATGATTAGCTATGCCATTAATTATCTTGTACTTTAACTATGAACCTCCTGCTGGAACCCAAGGAAAGGTCAGTGCTTACCTAGAGAAAATGGTACCTTACAAGATACATTTATCAGCAAATTAGGCACAAGGCGAGTTCAGCACATGCATGCAGTCTAAAGGGTTTTTACTTGTGTGCTAATGATACCGGTTATTCTGCTAAGCATATATGCTTGTAGTCAACAGGATACTGTCTGGCTAAAACCTCCCATGGACTTTAGTGTACAAAAATCCTTTATATATTATAACAAGTAAATCAGATTAAAAAATGCAAAAGATATTTGGTAAGTAGTCCAGTCAGCACAGATACCTGACTAGCTGTTTTTACAGATAATGTTACCTGTTTTTACCTAGAATAATAAAAAAATAGTCCACTCACAATGTTCACAGTTATCACCTAAGTATCATCATACATTCTATTTCTCTCCTGAATGTTTCTGAGCACAGACAGCAAAAAAGACAGACTTCTGGACCTGAATTTTTCTTCTAAAATGCTGTGACATTTGGATCTAAACACAGCAAGGGACAGTTTTCATTGCAACATGTTTCCCTGTAGTTACAGATGCAATCTTTTTGTTTCTAGTGTTTTCTGAAGTGTTTGGTTCCTTTCTACCCTTGCATCAGATGTGCCCTGTTGTCCCTTTCCTTTAAGGATGCTTAACAATATAATGTTGCAGTTTGTAAATGTTTTCAGTAAGTTTCATTTGGCTCATTTCAATTTTAATTGTCACCATCAACATATATTTTCCATACATATTTTCTATAGCTTGACATAACTTTTTACTACCCAGCCATCTTTTCTTGATTTCAAACATTATCAGTATCACTGGAGTATAGTAACGCTTTTTGTTTTGGCTTTTTCCCCTGCAGATGCTACTGACTCAGATCATTTCCCACTTGTTGGCCACACCTTCAGAAAAGGAGTTACAGTTTGCTTTTGATAGAGGGTCCTCCATTTTTGTCCACAGCTACTCGCTGACTTCAACTCTTATTTACAAGTGCTATTAAGGAAATTCGAATCGACCAGGCACACATTTCCCCCCCTTAAAAAAAATGACCCACTTTCTGTTGCAAAGCCAAAATACCATAAGTGATATATACATGGCTCTGAAAGCCACCATGTCCCTCTGCTGGGTCCTCAAGTTTGCTGAGAGGAGACACAGGAGCACCTGAAGGGAGAGAGGACAGGTCTGTAAACTGGATCCCAATTAGGTTGTCCTCTTTTTCATGCAGGAAGAATATATCCCTGTTGACTAAGACGGAATGAGACAATTGACCATTTCAAGCACTGCCTTCCCCTCCTTCCCAGCACCCCAGGCTGAGGCATGCTCACCCCGCACCTTTCTTTGCAAGGAGGGAGTAGCCAGAAGCCACCTATCATCTGATCCATCCAGGTGCATGTCCCTCCATCACAGTTACTCTGCAATTAAGTCTGCTGAGCACAGCAGTGAGCAATGGGAACGAATTCCTACGAAACAGCTCTAACAGCATCTGCAGCTGAGTGAGACAGACCTTTCAGCTGCACAGTGACATTCGCTGTATCTTGGGCAAGAATGCAACTTGTCCAGCCTGGGACTGGATACACCTGAAGCATTTAAAGTACATGTTCGGGATAAAAGAGCTAGGAATGTGTGAGGGGTGATTATTTGCTCCTGCTTAAGGGCAAACAGCCTCATGGTGCCGCGGAAGCAGGTGTGGGGAGCTGTGCTGTGCCTTCATGTGGGATAGGAGTCTGGAAGAGCCTCTCGTGCCCTGCTGAGGAGGAGTGCGAGGCAGATCCCCTTCCTCACCAGCAGTCTGCGGTTTTGGGCTGGGTGGTGCTGGAAAGCAGCAGCTGGTTCCCAGCGTAGAGGAAACATCTTGCCGTTTCACAGGCAAGATGTTCAGTGATGGCTATTAGCACGCCTACATGCTATTCCCACTCTGCCAACGCAGCTCCTATATTTTTTCCGTGTTGGATGTACACTAACAGATATGGCATCTTTTGATAAATATAGGAGGATAGAATGGATATTTTGCAAAGTGTGGACAAATTTATCCTGGGATTTAGGACTATCACTTGTTGCCAGATAAACCTCCCAAGGAACAGCTTGGCAAGCATTTTCTTTTGGCAGTGCTGCTGGCGTTAAGTATCTCATCCCCACGCTGCTTCCTCTGTTGTGGCTGAGAAGTGGTTTGGTTCGCCAGAACCAAGAAATGAACCAGATGAAAAACCGTTTTTTTCTTTTGGGCTACATTTAACCCAAGCCCAGTTCACCAAGTGGCCTCACAAACAGCTGCACAGACACATCCAAGGAGGCAGCTTAGTGGACAAAATAGGAGAAGAGACTCATACGAGTGATGTTACTACTTAAAATCTGTCAAAACACCATCTGAATGGTTGCAGAATTAAATAGTAAATTGAGTCCTTTGAGTTAGGTAAAATTCACACTAGAGTAAAACCAGCCCTGACACAAGCCCTTTAAACACAGCACAACTGTTTCCACCTCTACCTTGAATTAGCTGTGTAAGTGGTCCGCTGATGCTGGCGTTTTGAACTTAACACAATTTAAAAGCAAGGCACCATGTCAAGGTCATATTAAAAATATTTTGGGGACATGTTAAAATAACTCGGTATATTTCAATTCAATTTACCTTAAAGGGTTTATATCTTGTATAAATATAATTCCTTTTGGATGAAAGGTTAGATTTGGGATCTATTATCAAAATAAAGGACAAAAGGCTGAAGAAGCAATCCATAGTCTGCACGTGTATTTGGCACTTCATTATTTCATATTCCAGTTTTTGAGTAATAAAACGCCTGGGGGCATAGAACAGTTTTGCACAGCTGGTTGAGCTTAGGAGGACTTGAAAGCCATAACAAACCAGTTTATGGAAACCCCTACCTGGGAAGTGTCTAAGCATTGAGGCTGCGGTGTGTCCCTGCTTCAACTGTTATGCAGCCTCCAGTGCAAAAATGAAGAGAGGTTATCAACAGTCAAAAATCAAGCATTGACATTACAGAAGAGATGCCTCTTCTATCCTCAAAACCCAGGACTTTTCAAAGAGATGCCTCAGTTTCATTCCATTCACCATGCTCTTAGATACTGTTGAACAGGTCATCACCTTAAGACTGCAAGACTCAAACCTAAGAAATCTGGGCAGGAAAGGTTTTACGTAGTCTCACACTGGCCAGTGAATACAGTATATGTGCAAGCTAACACTGCTTGCAGTGGCAATGTCCTTTTACCTGACTCCCACCAGAGTCATCAGAGGAAATGCCTCTTGAATTCAGCGGCAGCTCATCTTAGTAGGGAGGTAAAATGCAATGACCTTGAATTACCTGGTCGGTCTTGCATTGTGCCAGCCAGGAGTTTCACAGAAGCTGCCTGTGGGACTGCTTTATAACCAGAAAGCTCTGCTCAGGTAGATGCTAGAACATAACCTCGTGCTGCTTGAGATTTAAAAAATAATGTTAAGCATTTGGAATTAGCAATAAGCAAAACAGGTAAGGAATTGCACAGTTGTCCATGTCCACAGCTAAGGCTGCCAAGATCCAGTGCTAGTTTTTACCTCTGAAGAGTAACAGTTCACCTAACAGCAGCAATTTAACAGTCAGAAGGTAATAGTAGTTCAGTCTTTATTATCATCAGTTGATAATACTTCAACCTTCATACAACTTCCTTCTCCTCAGGAGCTTCAATCCCCCTTTGCAGCCCACGTGGCCATAGGCTATCTTCACATGTGCCTCTCATTTTTATAACCAGTCTTAGTTTTTGCCTCTTTGCTTGGGCAAGGTTTTCAATCTGAAATTTGCCTTTTCCCTGCTTGCTCCACTTTGAAGTGCTGCTGTCTTCCCATTCATTATATTCCTTCCTCTGCAGTGACCCTTGTCAGACTGACCCCTGCCACCGCACCCCTGTACAGCATACTCTGTAAGAAAACAAGAGGACTCTGCATCTGTAAAAAGAAGTTGGCTGTTTCAGAGAGCTTTTTGCAGAGATGCTCGGACAGCAGCGGGCGTTCAAGCCAGACGCATGCAGGCTGCCTTCCTCTGTCCTCCCATCCCTCCCCTCATGCCATGGCGCACCTCGTCCCCTGCACTTGGCTCGTACTAAGGGTGATAAGAGATGAGGTGAAGATCTCACTCCCGTGATGAAGGAACATGCTTCCTTGAGCTATTCCCCAAACAAGGGGGGGATCTATGTGGCATCTACGTTCCTTCCGTAAGTGTTTTCCAGGATATATGAGTAAAACGTATCTGGCCTGATCTCACACTGACAGCTAAATTTTCTTAAAGTTTTGATACATGCAAAATCTGAATTGTTCTTCAATTTCATCCACGTTCTAAAAAACATGATGAAGTGAGACTGGAAGCAATGAGAAACCATCCTGGAAGAGTTTAACACACAAAAATTTAGGTCAGCTGTATTGATATAGGTAAAATACTTCTTTGAATTTTACCATAGGCTTCAGGTTGATATATTTTTTCATGAGTGGTTTACCTGTGCTTCTGTGCTTACCATCTAAGCACCATGAAGCTCCACTGTATCTGGAGACTGGATCTTTTGTGCATATGATCTTTCAATCCACCAAAGCTCAATAAACACACATTTAAGTAATTTCAAAGCAAATTAACCTTTTTCTACATCTTGGTTTATTAAGAAGATAGCAATAAAAAAAACCCATACTATGATTGCCTGGTATCTGCAGGAGCTCAAGCACTACGGTATCTCTCATTCTCAATACCAAACATGTGGACCTAGGCTAGTGAGTTTTTAGGGTTCAGTCTAGAACTGATTCTTTTCTAAATTAATATACACAGAATATATAGATCATTTACATATGCACACACATATGTATGTGTGTACATATATATACATGTAATCTGTACAACAATGTACATATGCATTCATACCTGTTAGTCCTATATAGTTACTACCTCAGTTCAGTTACTAGTTTCTGTAATAGCTCTTTTTATGCTATTGTCAGGCATCACTATTTTCTAAGTGGAATATCTCCCGAGAGGATGAGATGTCATTATAGTTCAATCAATAAACTTGTACCACGATCCTATTAGCGAAGGATCTTCCAGTGGCTAAAACCACACGTTTGTACAAAGGATGATCTGAAAAACAAATCTGATCTTGTTTATTGACAGAGCTTAGTTCTGAAAAAATGGTCTCTTAACAAATCATTTGTCCAAGATATTTTGCAGAAATACTGCCACCTTCATGAAAGAGTTTTTGAGGTTATTTGTTTCAACTCTAAGGCTGCAACTCCGGTTTTTCACTCATGTCATGGTTTTAGCTGGGATAGTTAATTTCCTTCACTGTAGCTGGTACAGTGCTGTGTTTTAGACTTGGTATGAAAATATGTGATAACACACTGATGTTTTTAGTTGTTGCTAGGTAGTGCTTACACTGGTCAAGGACTTTTGCAGCTTCCCATGCTCTGCCGGGTGCACAAGAAGCCGGGAGGGGAGGGGATACAACCAAGAGAGCTGATCTGAATTGGCCAAAGGGATATTCCATATCATGTGATGTCATGCCCAGTATATTAACTGGGGGGAGTTGGCCGGGGGAAGCAGTGATCGCGGCTCAGGGACTGGTGGTGTCGGTCAGCGGGTGGTGAGCGGTTGCAGCTCTTGTGGTTTTTCTTCCCTTTTCCCTTTATTCCCTGGGTTTCGTTTTATTCTCTCTCATTATTTCTTTTTATTATATTATTATTATTATTATCATTACTATTCTTACTATTTTATTTTAATTATTAAACTGTTCTTATCTCAACCCACGGGTTTTCTTGCTTTTACTCCTCCGATTCTCTCCCCATCCCACAGGGGTGGGGGGAGTGAGCGAGTGGCTGTGTGGTGCTTAGTTGCTGACTGGGGCTAAACCACAACAACTCAGTACCACTGTCATTATTTTCTCCACACATAGCTTCCACTGAGAAGCTAAGGGGAAAAAAACCAGAAAGTATTTGTCATGACATGGCTGTGCTCCCCTTTCCCCACAGCTGGCTACTTTATATCGGCAGAAATGAGATCTGTTTCCCCCTCCACTCCCTTCTATCGCTCTGCTCCCACCCCACTTAGGAGAGTCTCCCTGGAGGCTGCTAGGGCTAGAGCTTATTATTTAGAAATTCAGAGCTGTATTTTCTCAGTCCTTTGCGCAGATGGAAAAACTGGGGAAAGGACAATCACATCTGAACATCCTGCAATGCAGAGAATATCATGAATCCCCTGAGCCACAAACAGATGAGTAACTAAACGTTTCACAATACCCATAGCAAGCCCGTAACAAGGAAAGCTTGACTTCTGCCTCCACTCAAGTGAGCTCCTTCTAGTTTCTGAATAAACTTTTTTCCCTACTCATGCACTTGGAGCAGCCTCGAGCACAATTATTGCTCCAGTTGCATTCATGAGGTCATTTTAACAAGATTACATTAAAAGTTATTTGAACATTTTTTAGCAGAAAGGGAGATACAAGGTCAACTGCTTGCTTTCTTCTCCTCCGAGACCTTTGTTTTCTATTACCATATCTTAAATAGACACACTTCATTTTTGATTGCCTGAATTTGTATGGATCTGAAGTTTTCTTATTGACATAGGACTGGAGAGTCTTAGGTTTAGAAAGTCATCAAGCTGAAAGCACCATTCTTCATGCATGTTGGAGAGCTGTATTTTAATTTCAAGAAGGTGCATTATACAGGGTTCTTGCATCCTCCAAGCAGCTCAGCTGAACACTGCTGCTGCGAGCAACATCTGAACTGATCATCACCTCTGTTCAGGTCACTGAAAATTTTCACTGCAGAAAAAAATAGGCCTTCGGGCTTTGTGACAAAGGAAATAATAGAATTTCATGCTTTTTTGTGCACAGGTTGCTTTTGCAGTTAGGAATAAAGTGTAAAGGGAAGTGCAGACGATAGGAGTATGGGTTGATGGTTGTGCTGCCAGTCGGAGGGACCTCAACCGGCTAGAGAAATGGGCAAACAGGAGTCCCACGAAGTTCAGCAAAGGGAACTACAAAGGCCTGGGGATGACCAAGCCCAGGCACCTGCCCAGGCTGGGGGCTGGCCAGCTGAAAAGCAGCTTTGCTGGAAAGCTCCTGGGGTCCTGGTGTGAATAACATCTACATTCTTGCTTTTTTACCACTGCTTGTATCATGCAGCAAGAGAACATAAGGTTCACGTACTTCCTGATTGTCCGGTCAAAACTCCACGTGCAGGGTCAAGGATGCTCTGAATGACTCCCAGTTTAACTGGAGCGATGCTCATCTCTTCCTCAGCCTGCTTCCCTTCTCTGGCTGGGAGGCACCCAGGAACTGTGGGGTACCCAGAGCCTGTCTTCCGCGTTCCTTCACCTCCTTCCCACCAGCATGGGAAATGGTAATTCTTTAGAAGAGACCGCTAGTTATCTGCATCTAAAGCAAATAAGAACTGATTCCGTGGAAATGCTGAGTCCCAACAGGTCTGTTTGTAATCGTGTTTACGCTGGAGTAGTTCAGTTAGTCTCTGGGAAGCTAATCCTTATTTACAATTATGAAAACCACAGAAAAAACTATAGCCAAGCTCATGTTTTATTTTCAGTTGCTGTTCCAAGAGTATGAAAACAACCACCAGACTGCTCCTATTAAATCAAAGTGAGCTGTCAATGACTTTCACCATTTCAGTTAAATACAGATATACCAAAAAGGTTTTTGAGCATTTAAGTAAAAACAGGCATTTGAAGTAATATTTCCCATTATTAAGCAGCAATTCATGGGATATTCTGATTTTTTATTTTAACATCAGGGAACACATGCTAATTCCAAGTGGTGATTTTAAAAAAAAAAAGTCTAAGAATATTTAGCTTGGTCTGAGAAACGCAGCACTGCAAAGGGCTGCTCTCCAGTGCCCACTCCTGTTATATTCAAACATCCAGTCTCCACCAACTAGCACCCTGGCACTGGCACCGACTGCTGATCAGTTTTAAGGAAAAATGAAATGCTAGGTTTTACTGTTCACCACAAGGAAAAAAAAAAAACATACAGAGAAGAATCAGAGAGAACATTATTATGGAAATAGCATTTTAGACAGAGTTGGTAACACATTTGTCACACTGTAGACACAAAGTTATAAATTTTAATATAACAGTCATTGGGAAAGGACCAGGACAACTCTAGAAGCACAGTTACTGAAAATTTTCAATGTTATGCAAGATGCCTCCTAGCACGAGGAGAAATTATTTGACTGTGCTTCTTTTATGAAGAGATGTGCGAGGAGATGTTCGCAGGACAGAAACATTCAGTGCCAGTGGAGGCAACGGCTGCTGAAATAGCAGGAGAGGAGCAGTGGTTAAAAGGTGTTTCAAAAGAAATCAGTTTTCAATGAAAGATTCAATTTTTTCCGAATGGGAATCTTTTCGAGAGGTGCTGGATTTCTTAGGCTCTGATTTTTTCCTTGGAACTCATTCATAAAAGATTCCCACCTAAAAATTCATTTTCCACAAGGCCTCAATGGAAAACTGGACTGTATCAGAGTCTGCATTAGCATATGAAAGGAGTATCCAGAAAGGCATAACCTTTCAGTGAAAACCAATTAGTTTTTCACTTTTCTGGGTTAGTGTTTTTTTGGGGTCTTTTCTTCAATTTATTCTGCACACTATGCAATTTCTCTGTCTGTGCCCTTCACGTCCCTGGCTTTTGGGAACTCACTGACAGCCTTTGATTCCTGCATGCATTCTCTGTCATATCATGAGGATGAAGCGCTTCTGGAAAAGAGAAGTCAGTAAGAGCATTTCCATCCTTCAATAAACTTATTTTCAAAAAAAGTGCAATTTAACAGATTTGTAGATATAAAATAAGATAAACACAACATTACCTATCTGTACACATGTGCTTATCTGGAAGCATTGCATGTCATTCAACACAGCAGTTTCCTCACAGAAGGAGAGTAAAGGCATTTTCTTTTCAACACTTTCACTAAACAAAGCACCACGTCTTCTCAAAATTCTTCAGATCTTCACAAATCCCTCCAGACACACATTAGACAGGGCACAGGGAGAATGTCCCATTATAAAAGTGCTGCCTCAGAGCAGCACAGGACGTGAGCATCAAGTTCAGAAGATCCTCCAGAGAACACGTTAATTGTAGGAAATACTGATCCAAGTAGCTCAGCCAACCTCAGGTGCTGTCACGAGGGAGCCCGGCTCTCACCGGCAGGCCAGGGCACAGGCAGCGTTAGTTAGAGCATCTCACTCAGGGCACAGGTGACCTGTTTTCTGTGACTAGAGCATTTCCTAGAGCAGTTTTTTATTGTTTAAGACTTTAACGATGACTATCTGTTCCCAAACAACACTACAAGTTTTCAGGAGTAGGAAGGGAGAGAAAATGTCTTTAGGAAAGTCAGAGCTACATGCAGTGCTTCTGTCAGCAAGAATCAGTCACACATTTTTACCTTTCTGCTACAAGTGACTTCCAGTCTTTTCTCTTAGCATGAACTACTACGTGGTGATCTGTCTGAAGGATGTTTTCAACCCTGAAGAGTACAACTACCCCACAGGAGCTATCTCTCAGGTTAGGCAGATGGTGCCAGTTATCACTTTGCACCTCACACCGTGCTTGTTTCAGTATTTCTGAACACCTCCACGAGCCTACCAGAACAACTCCATTCAACACAGGGCTGCTCCTGACTGCAGTCTCTATTTTCACATTAGGCTCATCACCTGTGGCAGCTGTAGACACGCGGTCAGGGCTGCAGAACACAGCCAATATTTACCCATCTCTCACATGAAAAATCTTGTGTAAGTTAAAGCCCACAGCCAAATTGCTAAAAAGGCACTAGGGGTAGGTGAGATAAGGGAATGGGTTCTTTTTCTCCATTTACTGCAGCTTAAAGAAACTGTCTCAGCTTCCATTTTCACACTGAAGAGCTTAAAATAACAGCAGAGAAGGACATTTTCCAGGGGGATCCTAGAGCCTCTAGCCTAAGAGTATTGATGTGAATGCTCTAAGTACCAACACCACAGCAGAATCAAGAACTTCCCTCCCAGCACACTACCCCAGTTGCTCCTTCCCCACTTCTGCTTACTCTTCAGCCTCCATCTATTTTCCAATAAGTTACTTTAGACAGGTCTTTTCTCCTGTAGAGGCCTCAGGGCCAGGATGCAAGTCTGAAGGAGTATGCTTTTTTTTTTTTTTTTGAGGACACTTTCATATTGACAGGGGCAGATGACAAGAAAAGCCAGAGCAGAATCAGAATGGCAATGGGATGGTCATAATTCCCAGCACTACGGAGCAGGTGAACTAATTTCCCCTCCTTTTCCTATTCCTATTATGCCCTGCTACACAGATATTTTGATTAAAAAAATCTTCTGGACATTTTTTTTTTTTTTCCCCAAAATGTTTATGACCACTTCAGCACAGATGAAAATAAAATATGGCAGGGAAAACTTTACATTTTTGTATATGGATTACCTAATTAAAGTTTAATTAGCATTGTCTATTTAATTATGGATTATAGTACCTACTACTCCTATTTAGAAAAGTCTAAATAAAAAACGCAGCCACTCTACGGCAGCACATATTGAGGCTGTGATGTATATGGTCCGCCCAATAAGCTGTTGCAGCATGCTGGGAAGATTTCTGCTGAGGAAGTAATACACACATCTGCAGCAGATACAAATTCGCTCTTTACACTCCATTTGTTTTACAATTTTTCCTTGTTTTATATGATCATTGGTCACATGGTCCTTTTTCCTTCCTTAATATCTGAACTTCTGTTTGCTTTTAAGATGTAAGAATTGCTAGTTACTGTAGTTGCAGTCAAATTTTTATTCATGTAACTGGAACTGATTTTAATGCTATATTCCCAAAACAATTTCTCCACTCCAGATGGTCCTCATTCACCTGCAATATTCTCCTGTGCATCCTTCCTCTGCAAAGCAAGCTCCTTGACAGCCAGGGTCCCCCATGCAACAACACTTCTCACACACCCATAAAATTTTTCTGTTCCTTGGTGTTGCTGTTCCCTCCTGGGGGGCTGTATCACAGCCCATCAGCTTTACAGTAAAAGAAGAAAGTGAACAAGACACCATCAGAGCTAGTTAAGCATATTCATCAGATTATTCACTGTTGCACAGAGTTGATAAATGTAAGTGTTTAACCTTCCACTCTAGATATTTAAGATGACAACGAGGCCAGTGGTTGTGGTTTGTGGGTTTTTTGTTGGTTTTTTTTTTATTATTATTATTATTTGTATCTATCTAACAAAGCAGATTGCTAAGCTTAGTAAACTTGGTCTTCAGAGGTTAATTTACAAAGATACAAATACATTTGTTTTGGACAAAAGTTTCCTTTGGCAAACTTGCCTTCCAGAACAAGACTTTGATAAACTAAAGCAAGTCCAGTGGGAAGTCCCAGGATGACTACAGGGTTGCAGCACATGGACTGCAAGAACCTGTCAAAGAAAGTGTTCAGTCTTGAGAAGCCAAACAGGAAAAATCTTACTGTTGTCCTCAACTAACGTGAGAGTACAAGAGAAGACAAAGAACTTATTTTTGAAGATGCACAAAGGACAAGAGGCAGCAGACACAAGCTCCACCTGGGAAATTCCAATTATATATTAGAAAAAAATTTGCAATCGTAGTAGTCAAACATTAGAACAAGGCCCGGAGAGGTGAAGGATCTCCATTCTTGAACAAGGCCCTAAGCCACTCCTGCCTTGAGCAGAGGAGTCGGACTAAGTAACCTCTCCAGAGGTCCCTTCCAACCTATTTTCTGTGACAAAATACAAAACCTTGCTGTAAAGACCCACTGAAGTACTTTAATTATAGTAACCAAAATATATGTACAATAATGTGTATTTTACATATACCAAGAAAAAAAATCATCTGCGTTTCAAAATTAATTTACTGGAATAACAGAGCCAAGTAGTCAGTAGTACGGTTAAGTCACCAATATTAAGAAAAGTCAAAATTTGCATGTAAGTTGAAGCCAGAGGAAAGCTACAGAAGCTCAGTATTCAGACACATGAATTCAAAGGATTTCATACTAACCAACTCATCTCAACTTCACTACATGAAAATGAAGTCTGGACTGCAGGTCTGGACCTAGATTATTATCTAGCACCCATAAGCTTCAGATTCCTCTATTTACATGAACTGTTTTGAGATATTAAACAGCAA
>WEKW01018591.1:11281-24427 GCA_013389905.1 Sula dactylatra | reverse complement strand
AGAACGAGATGCCTTTTTAGGAAATCATACTGTGTGTTTACAAGCAGCTTCTTGACCTTAACCAAATGAGTTGGGGAGCAGCAGATAGCAATCTATTGTGTGACTTTACTCCTCTTCATGACAGACCTTCGAGCGCCGTACTGCCCTCAAATGTAAGGTCATATCTTTGTCCTATGCCTAAGGAACAATAGAGATTTTCATGAACGTTCAGAAATAAATGGTGCCCCTGTTACAATCAGGGATGTACCCTACCCTGCTATGCAGGCCAGACAAACCCAAGGGAGAAAACTGCATTCACATCAGGAGCTCCTGTAAAGCAGTGTCAATGGGTAAGACAAATTCCTCCAGATTTTATTTGTTCTGAGGGATGTCCTAAAATCACAGGCAAATTTTAAGAAGCCCTCTTATGCAATGGGAGGAGATAGATCTGTTAGGTTCCTTCTCATGGGTTCATGTACCACCTGGTAATACTTTCTTCTTGCTCCTTTGAATTGACAAATGGCTTTATCAGCATTTCTTATTAACTGCTTTAAGGAAGGGAAAAGAGTCCCGACACTGTGTGGGAACTAATAGCTGGTCAGTTGAGAAGTCTGTATTTTCATTGCATGCTGGAAATGAACATGAGGAATAATGCCATCTTCCTCAAGACAATTTGGTTGCACAGCTAAGTGAATTCAAGATAGGTATACCAAGAAGTGCCCTTAAGCATCAGTATCCAAAAGCACAGCAGAACAGTCCTTCTGTACCTCAGTATTTTTCTCCATGTATTTTCCTGTGAAGACTACTGAGATATCTATTAAATAACTTTAGAACAAACACCACCATCTGCCACATCACCACCAAAGCCCTTATATCTTTTTACTTAGCTCATGGACATCACAGATGCATAGGAAATAAATAAGGGTAAAGAAAATCAATTTGGAAAAAATGTTTAGAAACATCTTTCAAGAAAAGTCATGTGAGCACCAGCCTNCTAACTTAAAACTGATAGGCAGACAGTTTTAAGACATGCAATTTGCATAATGAGGATGAAGACAAAAGAAGAAGATTTAAACATAATTTCATTACAATTTTATCACGATGACTTTCCCAGAGCCTCAGTACTGCATGCAACAGCAACAGGTTTACAACACAGAAAATCTAGATGTTACAGAGAACTGTTAATGGGGGGAACAGCCTCTCATCTTTAGATTGCTAATTCAAATCCAGACTCAAGTTCCTTAGAAGTCATTAAGATCTGGCAGTTGTCTCAGCCTACCTGCTACAAGACAACAATTTACAGAACAAAAAACCCGTGCCAGAGCTTAGAGAAAAATTGAATAGTCGCTCTTTTCTCAAGGTATTCTCTGAACAGA
This sequence comes from Sula dactylatra, assembly GCA_013389905.1. Classification (NCBI taxonomy): domain Eukaryota; kingdom Metazoa; phylum Chordata; class Aves; order Suliformes; family Sulidae; genus Sula; species Sula dactylatra. Next base: position 23,072 of record WEKW01018591.1, on the reverse strand, counting down.
GAGCTACAGTTACGTCATACTTCAATCATGAGCCAAAAACACAGTTCTAAAATTAAAAATAAATAAGAAATAATTTCAAAGATAAACCTTGTCCAGGACTTACTGTTCAATTATGGGCACTTAACTCTAAATCTTAATGAGAATTCCAGTACTGTCTAATACTATCCATTGGTCTAAGAACTACAAACTCTGCCTGTCCTACCGTCTAAGATAGCCCATATTTCTTTAGGGTACAAGTAGAAATGAAGATGTAAAACTAGTAAAAGGTTAACAGGACTAGTAACAAGGACTAGTAACTAGTATCAATAACATTACCTTCAGGCCATTTTTGGCAAGGAAGCGGAATTCCCCTCACCCCAATGTTAGTATACCAGTGCTTTTTCATATAGCCACTAACTTTGCAATCATGCCAAATAGCAATAAAATTCATATGGCAGAGTAGGCAGCTTATTGTTCTCAAGTTGCTTTTGTTAGCTTTACCAAGTAAAGTGCTGAAAGCATTTTTTCCTGTTCGTAATAGTTCAGATTTTCAACATGTCCAGTTTTGAATTCTCAATTTAATCCTATTAGTACAATTTAATTTACTCAAAATCAACCCTCTTTTAACAGTTTTTAGACTGAATAATAAAAATTGAGGTATCCAAAGCAGTATTTTGTACCATCTTTGCTTATGGTAGTTGGACAATACAGAACTATGAAACAGAAGCTTTCCTCTATTGGAGAAGCTTAACAGTGGAGTGATCATTCTCTAATACTGCTGTGAGCTTTACTACTCCTATTTTGCTGTGACATCTTACATTTTGCATGAAGTGAAAACCATCCACATCTCACAAATATGGTGCAATATACCACTACATTAATTGCACAAACTACAGCCCTGTAGTGTTTCACCACACAAGGCTATGCTCTCTGGTCATCTACTGGAGAAGGCTGAGAGCTGCAAAAAGCATGTCAGACAGAAAAATAAAAGCAGTGCATAAAATGCTGCCTATCCAATAACTCTAGGTTGTCTTCTGTAAACTTGGATGCCTTTAATTAAAGTAGCCAGTGGGCATGCCTTAAGTGAATACGGGTAGCTCCAACATGAGTCCAGTCTCCATTTTACTGGTTAATGGAGCAACTGTAATATATGCACGTGCCACATTCTAATTGCTAACGAGTCAGTTAAAGCTATTATAAACTCACCCTGTTGGGGTGTTTTTGCCTAGTGCTCCCAGTTACCTGAATGTGGGGAACAGCAACGCAGGCTGGATTTCCGTGCTTTAGCTTGGTTCCAGGAGGGGAAGGGTTCTCTAGTTTTACCCGTGTGGTACAAGAAAGCTGCCCCTGGAAGTAATACAGAGTTTTTCACGTAGTATCACACCTGATCTAATAAACTCTTGCAAACTAAGTTGTGTCTGCAATTCTAACACTATCTGCAAGGTATCTACCCACTACTGTTATTTAAGAGTTAATAATACTGAAAGCCTTTAAGAGGCTGATTACACTTACACTGGAATTTAAAACTGCCAAAATGCCTTAGGAGCATAAGCTTCACTGATTATTCAGCTCCCTGTTTTTGTAGCAGTTTTTGACTGGTGTGTGCGGGTGTATCAGATCAAACCCCCACTGTTATGTCAGAAAAGAAAGCACTAACTGACATCAGTGGAGGCACGAGGAGAGAATATCACAGCAGAGACAAGTGTACTGCTTCTCCTCTTACATCAAACTTACACTGCCTTCATACTGACTACACTGAAGTTCTTCCAGTTGCACACCAGTATGAGTAATACTGTGATCTGGAACCACCCAAATGATGCAAATTAGGGGGGAAAAAAATAACATGGGGAAAAATCCAATTTGAAGACAACACTAGAGTGCATTTTCATCTCATGAGTGGCTTAAGTATGGCTGGTCATCTATTTCTTTGATAGCTAGTTACTTAGGTCCTCTCATAGCTGGCAGCTGCACTGCAGCTTTTGCAGAGACTCTGAAACCTTTGTGATATTTCAGCCATTCTAGCAAATTCACATTTTCAATAATAAATAATGTACCCCTATAAAGTCACCTGAACACCCTGAGAGAATTATAGCCTTTATTATGTACAATTGGGGGTATATTAATCCTTACATTGAAAGATTTTTTTAGTGACCTGTCGGAAAGTTAGATAAATTATCAGAAATAGCAAAGTAAAATTACACTAAATGTCCTTTAGTAGAACCATTGAAATGCCCTCTGCAAAATATGGGATTGTTTAGTTAGAGGAAGAGAATCCAGGGACAGACATGATCATTTTTTGTGGCATAGCTCTGAGGCTGATTACTTGAGTCAAGTGACCAATCTGGGAACTATGAACCTCTGGACAGTCATTTTCTAGCTATTACTAGTGGCTGTTTTAACCTACTCACCTATTAATCTACCATGTATTTTCCCTTGATTTATGGAACTTCCCTTATAAGTAACATTTGGTAGAAAGGTACCTTTACTCATTCAAAACAAGTCCTTTGCCTAAATCCATCTGAACACATGGCAAATATCTTCCGAGCAACAGAAATAAAAGGGGAGGAGGAGGGGGAGCTCATTTAACACAAATATTGCAATATAATTGAAATTATATTAAAAAAATTAAATGACTTTTTGTGAACTTGTTTAAAAGGGTCAGAAATGTGTTTGAGCTGTACAAGATTAACCTTTACTCGTTTGGGAAAATGCAGACTTCAACAGCAATCCTCTGCAGTGGTTGCACTTGCTAAAAGTTTAAAACAGTAATTTTTTCCCAAGAAAGGTCATCTTGAGCTAAAATGTCAAATAAATTATTTAGATTACTGAATTAGAAAAGTGAGGATCTGACAGGCTGAATTTTTTATGCACATTAGCCACAGTCAGGGTCTCTATATGCTCTTTCTATTAAGTGCACCCCCTCTTCCCTGATCAAAAATCTCTCCATTTATTCCAATATATTCTCCTTAAGGTGTATCTTAGCATCTAAATAGCTGGTCCAACTTGTTTCTTACTTGTACAAAACAGGAAGCACTTTATTTGACTGTTGCTCAGCATTTTTCCAGTACGAAACTGATGTAAGAAAGAGAATCTTATCACTAGTTTGTAGGGAAAATTAAGTGACCAAATATTCATCTTTAAAGCCTCCATGTAGCTATTAAATCCTAGATTCTAGCTGAAGAATATTTTTAAGGAGAAGGAATATTCCGAAGAATGGAAAATTAAAAGGATTGAAATGGAAACGGAATAACTTTTATGTAGGTGCTACTCTCAAGGTTATGTCCTAGAGTTTTTATAGGGCAAAATATAGCTATAAGTAATTACCAGAAAATTGAAGAAAATCATCTTCATATGTAGCTGCTCACACACAGGTTTTACCCCACAGGTTCACATCTGCAATCCCCATTCTTCCTCATGGTCATAAATACTACTGATAATTATTCAAGGCAGCACAAGAGACTCTGTCCAAACATGATGCCATACGATTCAGTCAAATGACAACAGTAGTAAAACTTCCCACTTCATTTTCCAAAACCAATATTTGCTCAGCACTGGAGAGGTCATTCTATAAAACAATTCTACACCGATAATAAGCCCCCCTCCTAATTTGACTTCTACTGTGATTTTTTTCCCCACAGACTATGTGCACTGTGGAGCAAATTAAGTTCTCAGTCTGAGTAGTCAGTCCAAATGCTGGAGGTGCAGGGCATGACAAAGGGGAGATACTTCCAACTTACAAGCAAAAACAGCTTCCTTCCATCCCTTCAAAGTCCAGCTTACAAGGTGATTAACCTCAGGCCTCACTTTGCTAATATCCAAGTACTCGTCAATAGTATAGTGTCATAGCAGGTTTCCTTGTAAGCCTTATAGTGCACGCAGGTAAGGTATGTAACTGTGTGTAAATGTAGAGGCAGCGCGGCTGCAAGGGAACCCACAAGGCAATGGGCCTCAGCAGTGATCTACTAAGAGGTCTCATCTTATTCCTTCCCTAGGACCCAGGCCCACCTTGCATCACTGCATACTGAAGCAAAGCGCAGCTGCATATCCTGAAAGAACAACGTTCATGCTACCATACGTCAGAAGTACTGGTAATACAAGTGTCCTTACGTGCTTTTTTTTTTTAAACCGCTGAGATTTTTGTGTTTCTTTTGCATATGAAACATCTGGCATGTGCAGGACAAACTTCCTACCACCCTAACCTGAGGCTGACCTGTTTTAACTTTCTGACTTGCAGTGGCACCAAAGGTACTTAGTCATTTGTACATCACTGAGAAGAGGGATTTAGTGAATAAGGCAACCGTAGACCTTACTCCTTGGTGATTCCTTCTTTGACAGGATAAATCCCACAGAAAAAACAGTGTTAATAGAGCATGACGATTTGAAGAATAGAGCCCTAACTGTTGACATTTCTGTTGTCAAGTCAGGTATTATGCTATGATGAAGAAAAAGAAATATTAAAAGAATTGTGGAAAGCTCTCTGGAATTAAGTTTCTTGATGCTGCATTACTGTAAGGGCCATTAGTACTTCTCCCACTCAGGGGTCTTTCATCTTTCCTCCTATGAATACTTCTTTGCTGGACTTGATCATAATTTACCTTTGTCAGGTCAACAAAATAGAAGTTGTAATTTGTTATATAGTGTAAAATACTCAATGGTCCTTTTAGGGTCTAAATTTAGGCAGGAACAGTTTCTTTTTGAAAATGTTTGTACACTCTACCCACCTCTGCAGCATTTGCTATGTGAGGTAAGACATACCGGGGAAAAGTGGGAAGAATATATTGGCTCTTAACTTCAGTTTTTGCAAATTAACAAACAGAAGGAAGTTCTTAAAAGGTAGAGCAAGTTGGAAAATTGAATCCTGAAAATACGAGATAGGCCAGTAAATAACCTTCCTGATGGTTTTCACAAGCAACTTGGACAGATCCTGACATGATAGCTTTTGATCATCTTTGCTGTGTGAAATACTCATGAGTTGCACAGTTTCATTTCTCAGGTGTCTTGTAAGGTAAAATGCTTCAATGGCAAAGTGTTCATCATATGATACAAACATTTTTGGACCATGACCATTAGCACTATCAAAATAAAGATGCTGTTTTTTCACTGCTTTTTGCTTCTTTTTTTTTTTTTCTTCATTCATAATGTGATTGTGGATATGCTCTGATCTACAATATTTGAGAACATTTCTTGCCTTCCTCCTTTCAGTAATTTCTGTGCTTTTTGATGCTAACATTGTTAGACTAAATTGATTCTGCAAACTTTGAGAGGTCATACTGACAGAAGCCCTATGACAGAAATGTATTTTGCCCTATATTACAGTGCAGTGCAACACCGGCAAAGCAGTTCATTAGTTGTTTTCAGGAGAAGGTTTTGTCCAAAATATGTCTCAATTTCATCTATGTAACAAGGCTGTTTCCAAAGACAGTGCATAGACCGGACTGCAACCTGGTTTATTGACTCCTACCAAGATGGTAATTTTTGCTCTAAGAAAAAATCTGACAGAACTGTCTTGATGGTTTGATATTTTATTTTGCTTCAACAGTTTAAGTTAAACTAGTACCAAAGTTCTGTGTGTCAGTCCTCTGAATTCCTTTTCAAATTAACACTAAAAAGAAAATCCATCCATCCATATATATGTAAATACACAAAGCCAGCTGCCGACAAACAGTGACATTATCCGTGGGTTTCTGTGGGCTTGCCATAGAAATGAATGGGAAACTCTTCTACTATTGCCAGGCTTGCATGATATTTCTGACATAGGTGAGAGAAAGCAGCATCATTCCAAGAAAAAAAAGAAGAGCATTTACCAATTGGAACATGGGCAGATGTCACTGATAGCAGATGGTTTTAAAACTTGCATTTTAAGACAGCAGCTGCTTGACTGTTATATTTAAAGGGCTACCCTTGATTGGAATGTTGGATGAAATGCTTTTGTAAGAGGGAAGCTTTAACTATGAAAAGAGCAAAAAAGACTGGACAGATGTAAAATCAGATATTGCTTCTATTGCATCCCTTCCAAAGCTTTATTAGATAAAATATCAAAAAGATAGATAGACTATTTGTGTCAAAGTTTGTAGAAAGAAGAGATACGTTCTTGCTCTGAATATTTTTAGGTGCTAAGTCCATATGGCTCCACGATGCTATCTGAATTCAAGAATATTCTAGGACTGTTTAATGAAAAAAGATGGAAAGATTAAGGAGTAAGTCATCACTGAAGCCTTTCCCAGTCATATAAAGACGAGGAAGAGAAATGCAAAACCCTTCCTGGGATGGAATAATCCCATCCAACAGTACAGGTTGTGGACTGACTGGCAATGCAGCAGGTCTGCAGTATGGGGGTTCTGCTGGACAACAACCTGGACATGAGACAGGGATGTGCCATTGAAGTGATACCACTAGCCACCAACAGGTTCTCATTGGCAAGAATGTAGTCAGCAGGCCAAAGAATATTTTAATTGCCTTCTACCTGGCACCCATGAGGCTGCACCTGGAGTGCAGTGTCTTGTTTTGTTCCTTTGAAAGTGAGAAACTGGAGAAAGTCCAGCAGAGAGCCACCAAGATGGGTATGGGACCTGAGTACATGATATATACACACATATATATCATTTGTATAGATACCCGTAGAAGCTGAGGGAACTTGGTTTGTTCAGTTTGTAGGCGAGAAGGCTGATTGGGTTCTATTTGCAGTCTTTTGTACCTAAAGGGGGGTTATGGAGAAGAGGGAGCAAAACTCTTCTCAGAGATACCCATGGAAAAATAAATCACAACAACTGGAAGCAGCAGCAAGAGGAATTCAGATTGGATATCAGGAAAAAAAAAAGCAAACCCTCAATGAGAGAAATTAAGCACTGGAACAGTGTCATGGTTTAACCCCAGCCAGCAACTAAGCACCACACAGCTGCTCACTCACTCCCCTCTGGTGGAATGTGGGAGAGAATAGGAAAAGTTAAAGTGAGAAAATTCATGGGTTGAAATAAAGTTTAATAAATAAAGCAAAAGCCGCGCGTGCAAGCAAAGCAAAACAAGGAATTCATTCCCTACTTCCCATGGGCAGGCAGGTGTTCAGCCATCTCCAGGAAAGCAGGACTCCATCACACGTAACGGTTACTTGGGAAGACAAACACCATCACTCCAAATATCCCCCCTTCCTTCTTCTTCCCCCAGCTTTATATGCTGAGCATGACATCATATGGTGTGGGATATCCCTTGGGTCAGCTGGGGTCAGCTGTCCCAGCTGTGTCCCCTCCCAGCTTCTTGTGCCCCCCCCAGCCTCCTCGCTGGTGGGGTGGGGTGAGAAGTAGAAAAAACCTTGACCCTGTGTAAGCACTGCTCAGCAGTAACAAAAACATCCCTGTATAATCAACACTGTTTCCAGCACAAATCCAAACCATAGCCCCATACTAGCTACTATGAAGAAAATTAACTCTATCCCAACCAAAACCAGCAGAAACAGGTTGTATGGAGAGTCTCAATAACCCTCATCCTTGGGGATGTTCAAAACCTGACCACAGAAGACTGTGAACAATCTCATCTAACCTTGAAGTTAGCCCTGCTTTGAGTAGTTTAGACTAGGTGACTTCCAGAAACCCCTTCCAGCCAGGTTTAAGAAGACTGAAAAACATTATCTCTGCTGACCTAATGATTAGAGATATTAGCCTAGTGACTAGAGTAGGCTGGTGTTGTGGTTTAGCCCCAGTCAGCAACTAAGCACCACACAGCCGCTCGCTCACTCCCCCCACCCCTGTGGGATGGGGAGAGAATCGGAGGAGCAAAACCAAGAAAACCCTTGGGTTGAGATAAGAACAGTTTAATAATTAAAATAAAATAGTAAGAATAGTAGTGGTAATAATAATAATAATAATAATAATAATAATAATAATAATAATAATAATAATAATAATAATAATAATAATAATAATAATAATAATAATAATAATAATAATAATAATAATAATAATAATAATAATAATAATAATAANAGCAACAACTAAAAACATCAGTGTGTTATCACATTATTTTCATACCAAGTCTAAAACACAGCACTGTACCAGCTACAGTGAAGAAAATTAACTATCCCAGCTAAAACCATGACAGCTGGGAGAACTGTAAAAGTTAAGATTCATCAAAACCAAAACTGCTTTTCTTAGTCCCAGCATGGAATTGCCTTTCCAGATCAGAAGGACCTACCATTGGAAAAGTCATATTACAATACTTCGGTCTTCAGTATATCAGGTGATGATATTAACCTCTAGCTGGGCCTTCTGTTTCCCACTTGCCCTCTGTCCTTGTCTAATTTTTTCCCCTTTCCTTTTTTTTTTAAAGTATTCTAAAAAAATTTTCACCAGATCACAAAGCAGAATTCGTACATACTTGACTTTGACATTTGATTGTCATGAACTATGATTAATAAACATAATAAAACTTGAACTCAGACAGACAGCTTTGGGTATCTGAAGCAAATCTTCCATGTAGCTCCAGCAAGACCCCTTCGCAGAGTACGCAAAAAAAAAATGGGACCAGAGTTTCTGAACCATCAGAAGTGGAAATAAGTGTTCAAGCATAACTGCAATAAATTTAACAAGTGTTTCAGTGTTGTCCTACAAAAAAAAGACATTTCAATGAAAAAAACAGTAGTGAATTGGTGCTCCTATTGCAATTCATAACATTTTCTTCATTTCAACACTTGTACTCTATTGCATTTTCAAAATGAAATCTCAGAGTTTTTTGAAATCTGTACTCAGAAACCTAAAATTTTGTAAGCTCAGCTGCATATGTCAGAATTCTTTATGTTGTACTCTGTGTGGTCAGATTATCTAAACACCTGCAGATCAGCAAGGAAAGTCGATGCCTGTTCAGCTTGTGATGTCAACATTTTAGTGCCTAAAAACGCATGTCATTTATCCAAAGAAAAAGCATTTTTATTGATATTGGCTTGATGTCCTTATAGACTACTAACAAAAATTAAAATACATGAAAGTATCTGGCTTTGGTTTCCTAGGATCAGGCATGGTACATCAGTCAACAACTTGGTTTGTGATTTGTATTTTTCAGGAGAGAATAGACCTTATTTTAAGAACATTACAACCATATTTTAGGAAAATGCTGACATGCACTGATGCAGGCATATTTAACATATGACACAGACACATGTTCTTCGTCTCTTAAAAAAACCCTATAGCCCTTTTGAACTTTGCTCTGGAGATAAGAATTTGGCCTCTGTTTTTGTCTCTGTTTCTCGGTTACAATTATAATCATAATTAAATTGCTACCTAGATAGACACCCTGTAAGTGAACATATCCCTTACATTTTTCTATTAAATGATTAGTACATTTCTGAACACAGACATGAGTCCCTAATGTCCAGTTAGCTGTATAAACCTCTTACACAGCTTGGCTGGCATATGACTTAAACAATGGATTTTGAATTCTACATAATTTTATTTTTTTTTTTCCAAAGGCTAATTAAAATCAATTCCATCGCATTTCTCTGCTGTTAGAAAAGATGCCGTGGGTAGATGTTTCAATCATTAGCAATATGGTGCTGCTGGACTAAAAACAAATTTCCAAATAACATAGCAATGACAGTTAGTCTATGATAATCCATGCAACTCTTAATGAACAAAACCTGTTCTGCCTCTATACCTGAATATTTGTTGTGGCATCTGAAAATGGAGATGTCAAAAATTGTTATTTTTGTTATACTTTAAAACTATGTTCATTCATTTTAGCTATGCAAATATAATAATTTTCTGAATTTCACAGAGGACCCAGACCTTATAAAAATGGGCTTTCATAATCCTTACATATACAAAATATTTCAGAATTTAATTCTAGAGGTAAAATTCTTTCGTTCACTCTGGTTACATCTAGAGTCACTCAACCTTTTTTTAGAGGTTAGGCTGACTAATCTAAATTCTCTTACTCTACAAGATGTAAGCCTAGCCTGAGATCAGCATCAAAACATTCTTGAAGCTTGTAAAGTCCAATTTAAAATCATTGGACCCAATGGAGCTGAAATCCTTTCTTCATTGAAGGTCAACGAGTTTTGTCACTGATACAACTGAAGTGAGGATTTTACTTCAGGAGTTTGGAGAAACGGTGACATAAATGACAAGAGAGTAAGAGAGAAGATTTTAATAAGTATTTTTGAGAGCAGAGGCATGATCAGTAGAAATGAGTACTTGTAATTGAATAAGAGTCAGTGCAGCACAGACATCACAGCCTAAACTCTTTTTCCCTTTGTGTCTTTTTTCACAGTAGGGTTGCTGTTTGCCTAGCCTTTGAGAAGGGGCTATCATTACCTTTCATGTGAAATTATTGTAGTTAGAAGAATGCAGCTGAAACAGAATCTTATTGTTCTGAGTTAAACAACTGCAAATGTAATTGATGTACACCACATAGAAGTAAATGTCCTTGTTCTGACTGATTGGCACAAGAACTTGCACCTGAGTCCTTTAATTCTTAGATTACTTCCCCCCAACCTTTTATTTGCTGGCTATTAAATCCTGCAGTATCTATATTTATGAAGAGCATGAAAAAACCAAAGCTTTTTATAAAAAGAAAAAAGAAAAAAGAAAAAATTAAAAAGAAAGTACCAAATTATTTAGGTACATGTAATATGTCAGTGATGGCATATCTGAGATAAACCCATGGATTTTACTGTCTTCCTTTCTTAAATGATTACTATCACTCTCTCGTCTCATAGATGTGATCCTTATAGACTAGGATCCATTTCATAGTGTAATTTCCTAAATGAATTACAGGAGAATGTGTCAAATGTGTTGTTATAATGAAGTCAGATGACAACAACCACTCTGCCCTCATCCACTGAGCAAGTTGTTTGATGATAGATGGCAATCAGTTGGTCAAGAATTTACCATTGGTAAATCATGTTGGCTCTTCCCAATCACTTTGTTGTCTTTCATGGCCATAGCAACAGCTTCCATGAGGGCCCATTTCATAATTTGTTCAGGGACTGACTTGAGGCTGACTGTTTTGTAGTTTCCCAGATCTTCTCTTTTGGGAGATGGGTATATATTTACACTTTTGCAGTCATTCAGGATTTCCTGAATCTCCCTGATCTGCACAACCTTTCGAAGATGAAAAAGAGTGACTTTGCAGTGCTGTCAGCCAACTCTCTTAGCAACCTCAGACCCATTCCACCAGGTGCCCTAGACTTGCCTATGTCCAATATGTACAGGCAATTCTGGACCCTCCTCCTCACTTGGTGATTCACTGTTTGCTTTGTTGTTGCTTCTTGGCACTGAGACTTAGGGGTTAACTTTACCCTTGAACACCAAGGCACACAAAGCATTTTGTATCTCAGCCTTTTCTGTATCATGTTTAACTAACCTGTCAGCTTGTACTGACCTGGTCAATAGTGGACCTGCATCTTCCTTGTATTTCTGTTTGCTGCTCACATACTTACACCTTTCTTGTTATTCCTGGCATCTTTTGCCAGTTCAAGCTCCAGATGAGCTTCTGCCTCCTCCGCACCTCCAAGCAATATTTCTATATTCCCCTCTGGGAGTCTGTCCCAGAATCACTGCTCAATACCTTATACTGGTATCTGGAATTGACACCTGTCTTTGATTCCTCATATTTTCATAAATGTTAAGAATGAGTAAAATTCACAGTAACACTCTCAATGAGCAAAATTCAACATAGCAACAAATAAGTTATTGCCTTGTCACCTGATCTCCTAGTTTCTTTCTTGAGCATTTGCAAAACTGTTTATGAGTTAGTTTGACACTGTCAGCAAAGTTAAAAGGGAATACCTTGAGGTATCATTATAGAGGTAAGTTTCAAAGATTTA
>WEKW01018591.1:0-11205 GCA_013389905.1 Sula dactylatra | reverse complement strand
AGGAACACAGGAAAGTGTGCTCTGTGAAATGTGCACGTGCACATGGAAAACATGCATTTGGTAGGGACAAAAGTACGTATGCCTGAAGACATTTATAGAGAAGAGTATTTGTATAGTGCATGCATCTTTGTGAGGGAATTTGGGCATGGAGTAATAAGCCTGTTTATGTACAGATAAAAGGAGAATATTTGGATTTGTGTATAAGCTAGGGCAGTGGGTATGAGTGAGGCGATATCAGTGTTCACTCCACATACATATTTAAATGTATGGACCTAATATTTCAATTGGAAGGATGTATCTGTAAGAAGCGTGGATTGGTGGAAAAGTGGGAAAGCAAAGTAGAAAGAAGGGAAGGGAAATGAAAATAAAAATAATAAACTACACAATAAGATATAATAAGCAATTCCTTATGTTGCCTTGTTAAAAATTTTTATGATTTCAGTGTATCACTTGGAAAAGTGTCATTATTTTCTCTACTGAAATCAGCTAAGTTTAGTCAGTATTTATGTGTCCAGCAGGACAAAAACCCATAGTGATTGTGTTATTTTTCCTGTTGTTTACTTTAAATATTTTTAAACAGTAGCCCCACTTTGCCAAACAATTTTTTTCCAAAGGTTTCCCAGTTCCTAAGAAATTTTTCAGGGCTGGAAGAGTGAGTATTTTTTTTTTTTGTGTGTATTTCCTTGTAAAAAACTTACTCTGTAATAGACCTGTACTATTAAATACCTTCCTGCACTGCTTATTACTTCTGCTTTGAGTGGCACTTCCCACCTTACCAATCATTACCAAAACAGACCTTGCTGCTAATTTCCTGGAAGATTCAAATGCTCCTATTTCAAGGTCATCTCAAAGGATAGTTTAAAGAGCTTTTTCTGTAAAATATGTATATTTACAAGAGCACGCATAAATGGTCACCAGGGAAGATAAGCTATCAGAGAGTAAAGAGATGTCTTTCCTTATACAGTTCACACACCACTGAAGCAGATAAAATTGGTTTTGTACCCAACCTATGAATACACTGTTAAGAACTCTGTCCTGAAAATTGATCTATAATACTGAGATAAAATTCAATGCATCTCTTTTCATAAATATCTAACTGTGGCATCAAAATTCTACTGCTCTTGCCTGAATAACCATCTACTGTAGTTCCAGCAGGTAGCAGAGTGACTTCACTCATGTGCTCAAGAGACACAGAAACAGGCTGCATCCGTAGGTAATTAGAGCGTTAGTTTTAGCGCACAAAGATGTGAGTCCAAGTTTACAGTTATTAAAGGCAGACGCATGACTGACTACAAAATGTTAAATCTATGTTTATTTTTAATAACAAAGGCATCCAATATTCATTAACTTGTCTTTTTTCAAGTCCTGCTACACAGCTTTGTATTCCTGGTTTTGTCCTCCCTGTCTGTAGTGCATAATACCAGCACACTACTCCACTTTAGAAACAAGAAGGACTGTAACATTACGAAGGCTCACTTTTGCTCTGCTAGTTCACTCGGTGGCCATGGTCTACCTGCACAAGCTTAACTTCAGTGTCGTATGAAACTTTTATATGGGCACAAGGGTGCATATGTGCTTTGGCGTTCTTAAAATATACGGTCAGCTCGGTAACACGCAAAATCAGTTGTGGACATGAGCAAGCACATAAGGACTATTCACAGCTGGAAAGTGCCCAGAACCTTATTAACTAGCACACAGTTAGCAACTATTTTAATGTATTATTGGAAAAAATGAAATCACATTGCAGTGGCTGTCACATGGCAGCTCCTACAATTTCCCCCTACAGCTACTCTTCACTTCTCTTCACATTACGCTTTATGCAATACATAAACTCCTAAAGTAAAAAACAAATATGTGGGAAACTGGAAAATATATTAGGCTTAATCCACTCGCTGCTAGAGTCAATAGCTAAAAGTCCTGCTGACTTCAACAGGAAATGAATTGAGGCCCTTTATTTCAAAAGAAAGCATATTTAGATGTAATCTATGTGATGAATGTGGCAAAAATTCTCCATTTACATGTAGCCTATTATCCTATAAACAGCCAAGGTACAACACATTCCTTTAGAAGAAACCCCAACTATTTCACTTTTGCTTTATTTCTTACAGTGTGTTGCAAGAAAAAGAGAAATTAAAATATATATTAAAATCTATTTTATTTTTAGCTAGTGGACATCTGTTGGCAAAACACAAGTAAAAGTGCCTGAGTCTAGATCAAAGAAGAGGATGTGCTGCAATGATTTAAAAAAAAAAAAAAGGCACTTCTTTTCTTCTGCTGGTATAGTTAGTAATTTGCTGGAAAAAAATCTATGGAAAACTCACTCAGGCTTTTGTGATAATAATGGACATAACCAGCTGAGCCAATTCTCAGCTCAAACCACCTGAGGAATCATCTTACCGGGAGCTCTGCAGAAGAATAGAGCTTTAAGAACACACACCTACATGGATGCTTGGGAAGGGCCAATTCAGTCCTCCACACATCTGAGGGAACCTGTGTGGGAAATGAAAAGGTGGTCTCATAGTTCTCTTATTTATGGTGTACTGGATTCGAGATGGGTGGTATAAAAAGAAATATAATTGCCTTTCTGATGTGTAAAACATTAGAAGCCTGGAGGCACAGAGGAGGAAGCCATATGGATACGCAGCTCCTACTCCTCCTTCAGAGACGCGGGGAGTGCCACTACAAAACTACTCACAAATGCCTGGAATGGCAGAGGAGATGGCTCACACCGGTTCTAGCCTTCCCACTCCTACGGGAAGTACAACTGCTTATTTTATCTTTTCACCCTCAGTATTTTGTTTCAAGATTTGTAATTAATGAAAGCTAGTGGTTGATATGGAGTCTTATTTATGTAGATTTCAAGGGCAAGGATTTCAGTAGGTACAAAACATTGGCAAACACACTGCATGTGGGTATATTCTGCTTTCTTCAACTTATGGTGAGGAATCATTCCACTTCCTTCACTACCATATCAATTAAAATTTCTGCCTAAATGCAGCAGAGCTCAAAATATGGCATTTTATTATATCATGCTTAAAATATAAGTATTTGGAAAGTGCAGTCCATAATCCTGATGAAGGTGCATGGTAGTCACGGAGCTTTTTTCAAAGGGTGATTTGTCTGTCAATAAGACGTGTAAAACACCTATTATGACCATCATCTCATTCTCACTATGAAACATCTCAGTACCAACTTTCAAAATATCATTCCTTCATTTGACTGATTTTAAAAGATGATTCCTTTACAACACTAATATCAACTTCTAAATCACTTGCATGCATTACTATTTCATTTAAAGCTATGCATTAAAGGCCACTCTTTTCAAGAGGTCAGTTCAAAAGTATGACAGAATCAGGTTCTTACTTAGCACATGCATAGAAATATTTGTGTCCCTATGAAAGGAAAAGAGAAATCAATCCTTCAAAGAGTAGATATTTTTCTCTTTGATCAGTGTTTCAATGGTAGTTTGAAATGCTTATTGGGAAAGATTAAAATTCTAGCTTTTTTTAATCTGAATAATTGTATTAATTTTAGTACCTTTTAAAAACACTTGCCTCCTTGTAAGAAATTGTTTAGACATTTCCATTTGGTGCTTTGTTGAACAGAGGTATTGTAAAACAATTTAAGGCTGATTCCTCTTGTGCGTTGCTGATTCACTTCAGCACAGGAAGGAATTTAAAAGTGATGCAAGCAATTGAGCTACAGAAGGGGAAGGCAGAAGAAGAAACCTTAACTATCTTATCTTATTTAGATATCCACTAACTTTTATCTAGATTCACTTACTCAAACCTAAAGCCTGTGGTCTTGTTTAATATCAGCCAGTAATAAAGAGCTCTTCAGCTAAATACAGCTATATTCTACTATTAACTGCAGCTCTTGAAGGAGTCATTGTGGAAAGGGGAGTCTAAACCCTTCAATGTCAAGGCATTTAGAGGCACTCTAGCATCAATCAAGGTCTACGTCCAGTAAGTGCCTGCTTACATTTACATGAAATATTCATACAGCATTCAGTTTTGCTTTTCTCTCTCCTAATCATCACTTTTAGGAAGAAGCTACAATCATCACAGTTAAGGGAGGGCGTTATGGGATGTGCGGTACCTTTCAGTGTCAGGCTTCCTGCAGATAGCTAGCTCTATAATGAGGCAGCACACTGTATAGACTACCAAAGGTCTTCCTCACACAGTCTAGCCTTGCTATCATGCACCATTCATCTTCAAGTATACAACTTAAAGCAAATGAAAGTAATTAATTAACTATAACAGATCTGTCAAAAAGTGATTTCAAATCTGGAAAAATATTTGACATAGCCTTTAAGTGAACAAGGTTTTCCCCCACACACATGTATTCTCCAAACCGGCATTCAGGTCTTCTTTTAATTGTAAAAGCACACAAAATCCTTTTAGACTGAGAGTGATTTATTCTTTTCATATTTTTCTGATGTTTTTCATATGACTATATAGAGCTTTGAAAATGTAAAGCGCTATGGACTGTGACTATTATTACCTAGTGTTGGCTAGACACCATCACTAGTCTTTTTCCCCCCTTGAATATAACATCAACAAGTCTGTGTAGTAATTTATCTACTATCCTTGACAGTTCAGAATACATTAACCTCAGTGGTTTTTTTATTTAAAGCAAAATAATAATATTTGTAGGGAGTTACTTAGGAGTTTGGGCTAAACAGAAACATTGCTCAGTGCCTTCTGAATGAAGTGTAAAGAACATTTTTCATCATCCTATGTTTAGCCTTAGAACAAATTCAGTTACTCCACCACTGGTAGTAGCAACATCTATAGTCTTCTTTATTATCAGATTATTAATATCAGAAATTTAGGTCTTTTAAAAATTACTAACAAATAATGGTTTTTGTTATTGTGATTTTGCTGCAGAAGTAATGACAGATCATGACAATATTCATCCTGTAAAAGCAAAATAATATAAAAAGGTATCTAATGCAGCTGATGCTGAAATTAAACATGCAAAATTATATTCAACCATTTAACTTTCAGTGTGTACAGTTATATTTTTAAAAACTTTAAGCACCATACAGTTATATAGTTATTAAAAATCTAAGATTTCTGAGAAGAATATGAAGAGAAAATCCATCCCTGTAAACATTCACACAGCAAAGTAACAGCATGTGCATTATACTCTCATGTTGAGCCTGCTGGCATCATCAGTTTTGATTTTTCTCAAAGGAGTCCAGGTTCTCTAATAAATTACTATGCCAAAATTGAAGCTGATTGCCTAAAAATTGAATATAAATGGCAAAGTACTGAAACCTAGGAAGATATCCAAAAATGTCAATGTATTTGTTATTTTTAAAAAGCTCAACATATTTGTTTACTTTTTTTACCCGGCAATGTGCGCTTGCAGCCCAGAAAGCCGACCATAAGAAAGCTGCATCAAAAGCAGTGTGGCCAGCAGGTCAAGGGAGGTGATTTCTCCCCTTTACTCGCTCTCGTGAGACCCCACCTGGAGTACTGTATTCAGCTCTGGGGTCCCCAACATAAGAAGGACATGGACTTGTTGGAGCGAGTCCAAAGGAGGGCCATGAAGATGATGAGAGGGCTGGAGCACCTCTCCAGTGAAGACAGGCTGAGAGAGTTGGGGTTGTTCAGCCTGGAGAAGAGAAGGCTCTGGGGAGACCTTATAGCAGCCTTCCAGTACCTGAAGGGGGCCTACAAGAAATCTAGAGAGGGACTTTTTAGAAGGGCATGTAGTGATAGGACAAGGGGTAATGGCTTTAAACTGAAAGAGGATAGATTCAGATTAGATATAAGGAAGAAATTCTTCACTAAGGGTGAAGAATTCCCTGCCTCACTGCCAGAGTGGTGAGGCACTGGAACAGGTTGCCCAGAGAAGTTGTGGGCACCGCATCCCTGGAAGTGTTCAAGGCCAGGTTGGATGGGGCTTTGAGCAACCTGATCTAGTGGAAGGTGTCCCTGCCCATGGCAGGGGGGTTGGAACTGGATAATCTTTAAGGTCCCTTCCGACCCAAACTATTCTGATTCTATGAAAACAGTTAAAATTAAAGCCATCTTCTTTTATTACATCCCCTTAGTAACAATAAAAATAGAAAACCATGACCACATTGTGCACATGGGAAAAGGAAAAGGCAGTTCTGAGTAGCTGTTCATCTAAAGATTAGAGCATAGGTAA
Organism: Sula dactylatra; assembly: GCA_013389905.1. Taxonomy (NCBI): domain Eukaryota; kingdom Metazoa; phylum Chordata; class Aves; order Suliformes; family Sulidae; genus Sula; species Sula dactylatra. The sequence goes on along the minus strand of WEKW01018591.1, from coordinate 5,043 downwards.
TCAAAAACAATTTGAAAAATGTGGGTCAGTTACCTTAAAGACAGTCATACTTAAAGAATACAACTGTACCATTGTTGAACATAAAAATAACTTACTATACAAACCCACAAAACATCCTTGTTAATTCCTCTACATCTCTATTTGGGAGAATCCATATTATAAGAACAAACTAGCCCTTGAAAAACAGATGTTCTTTCCTTTTTGCCCAATTTTGAATGAAATCTACTTCAAATTTTTGTTCATTTTTAAAAAAGAGGAAAGACAGAACCCAGTGACATGAAGCTGTGTAGGCAAGATACATTCAAAGCTAATTGATAACAGTGAGTAAAGATTGCACACTCTCTGACTCAGAACAGGAATGGAAAAATTTTCCCCGAGGAGGCCTCACTGAGTTTTCAGAAGTAATTCATGGAAGGCTTATGGAAGATATTTTGCAGCAGCAGAAGCAGTCCTGCTTTATAATACACTTTCCTAACTTCTTACAGTGTTTCTGGCTAAGGATCAGATGCTGTGGGGTGCAGAGCTCCTTCTGGGAGATGCTAAGAGCCCTCGATTACTACCAAATTTAGTGAAATCAAAGGTACTTGTCACATTGCCAGTTTCAAGCTGCTAATTTAGGAAGCATTCTTTTTCTTGTATTTTCTTATCAGCATTGCAATTTATTAGTTATGATAGTAATCTAAACTGATTCTTATATGTACACCATTGCAATAAAATCTTGTCATTAAATGCTGCATTTTGTGCTTTCTAATTCTGCTCTATGTCAATTGTATTTCCAAATGTTCAAGACCTTGTTAGATAAGATCATAGAAAATACGTCTGTGGTGAGTAGTATAAATAGAACATAGACAAATGAAAATTATCCAGAGGCTATTTGGGATTCAAACATCTTTTAAACAGAATTTAGTGTTAAATTGCAATTTCAAGTAATCTTTAAAAAAAACTAACCCCCTGAATTTAATATAGGCTTCTTACAAACCCAGTTGTATTCATCTCTAGTACCACCTATCTTGAATAAACAAATCCTCAGGATGGAAATGTACTATTTCTTTAAGTCTGACTCATAAAGTGGCATGATCCATTGTGGTGCGTTGACCCTGGCTGGATGCCTGTATGCCAGGTGCCCACCAAAGCCGCTCTATCACTCCCCTCCTCAGCTGGACAGGGGAGAGAAAATATAATGAAAGGCTCATGGGTCAAGATAAGGACAGGGAGAGAACATTAACCAATTACTGTCACAGGCAAAACAGACTCAACTTGGGGAAATTAGTTTAATTTATTACCAATCAAATCAGAGTAGGGTAATGAGACATAAAACCAAGTGTTAAAAGACCTTCCCCCCACCGCTCCCTTCTTCCTAGGCTTAACTGCACTCCAGACTTGCTCTACCTTCTCCCGCCCAGCAGCGCAGGGGGATGGGGAATGGGGGTTGGGGTCAGTTCATCACAGGTTGTCTCTACAACTCCTTCCTCCTCAGGGGGAGGACTCCTCACACTCTTCCCCTGCTCCAGCGTGGGTCCCCCACGGGGTCACAAGTCCTGCCAGCAAACCTGCCCCAGCGTGGGCTCCTGCGTCCACAGGTCCGCAGGTCCTGCCAGGACCCTGCTCCAGAGCGGGTTTGCCATGGGGTCACAGCCTGCTTCAGGCATCCACCTGCTCTGGCGTGGGGTCCTCCACGGGCTGCAGGTGGATATCTGCTCCGCCATTAACCTCCATGGGCTGCAGGGGCACAGCCTGCCTCACCACGGTCTTCATCGGGCTGCAGGGGAATCTCTGCTCCGGTGCCTGGAGCACCTCCTCCCCCTCCTTCTTCACTGACCTTGGTGTCTGCAGGGCTGTTTCTCTCACATACTCTCACTCCACTCTCCAGCTGCAGTTGCTGTTTCGCAGGTTTTTTTCCCTTCCACAGAGGTGCTACCACTGTCGCTGCTGGGCTCAGCCTTGGCCAGCAGCGGGTCCGTCTTGGAGCCAGCTGGTGTTGGCTTTATCGGACATAGGGGAAGTTTCCAGCAGCTTCTCACAGCAGCCACCCCTGTAGCCCCCCCACTACCAAAACCTTGCCATGCAAACCCAATACATCCATTATTCACCTCCTCACGTGTAAGCTAGGGTAGATGTTCAAAGCTGACTTCTGTTCTTTGGTCTGACATTATCAATTGAATTCATATTGAGCATTTCAAATGACTAATACAAAATAGACTTCTGCTGCTTTTTGGGGTTTTTTTGGGTTCTTTGAGGCGATTTCAGAATGGCATGCAATCAGTTGTGGTTCGGCTCGTATTTCAAGCTATGCTGAAACCTCCTGAAATTGGAAGAGTTTGAACCAGTTGTAACCCATCATACCTGTGGGATATCTTTAATCCCACAAGTTGTGGGAACTTATGTATACTGTTAGCTTTTGATCTTACTACAATGATTCTGAACATAACTGGCAAAAGCAATGCTAGTCAGACATAAAAGAATTGACTCTCCCTTGTTCTGCTTCCTAAAGTGTTCTCAGAGCATTGAATAACATTAGGCTTTGCTTTGTGTGCGTGTGCAATGCAATGATTTCCACTGCTGACTTCCACCAGATTCAGAATACAGAAAGGCTACCTAACACAGAATCCTTTTGAGCAGTTACCTCTACAACAAACACGTTTTTCGAAAATGTAAATATTAATTATTAGCAATATTCTCTCTGTACTGTATTTAATCTTAATGTTATGCACGAGTACAGTACACACAGATGAAATATATATATTTTATCAAATGCTTTCACTTTACATCCATGCATCCCAGATATTTCTTTTAATAAGCTTGCATGTTTTGTACTGTCAATACTTGTGTGAAAAATATTCAATATCCAGCTTCGTGCTTTGCATTATTTGCGGATGCCGTGAACGTCCTTTAGAAGACTAACTCCCTGACTTCATCAATGACTGTTTATGTGATGTTGCAGGTGTCAATGACACATGAGCGCAAGGCTGCAAGTCCAGCTTGATAGATATGTGCAGCCTATGTATTATCAAAAATGGATTACAGAAATTCAAATGTGTTTTTAATGTCACTTCAAATTCACTTTTAACTTTTTTTTTTTCCTTGCAGTATAATCCAGTATGATCCACATTACTGTATTTTAAAATGATGGATAGGTTACCATCCAAATTATTTGTAAGACATAAATGACCATTGTATGTCTCTTTGAAGTCAGAGCATGTATTCTGTATGACTCAATCATTAAATCATCTTACAAATGTCTAACAAAGCACCTGCATTTAACCATACTTTCTATATTTACATTTTTGGCCTCTTTCTAAGATCAGGCATAAATCCATCAGGCCACTTTAGAACTTCAGAACTTCCTTCTTTTACATATCTTCTGCTCATTATCCAGAAGTTATTCTGTCCCCTGTGTTAAATTACTTTATGCTGCAGCTTAAACGAACATGTCTTGCTTTCATCTAGCATTTCAAATAGGGCAAAGACTGCTGTACAATTTCCAAACACAACTGTGCTAACAGAGATGAATTACTACAGTTTATATAATTTATATTAGGAATTCATAGACCTAGCAAAAGGGATTAGTACATTTTATTTCAGGGTAGGAGATGATCCTGTCATTAATGGTCGATACTTTCATCATCTTTTAAACCTGAGGAATTTCCTGGGTGACAAGACTGTAAGGACATATCAGGGATTCACAGCTGTGAGCTTTATCTGGCCGTGTACTGCTTTACTCTCAGTGTGTGGACTACGTTCCATCAAAACTGGATTAGACTGTCAATCATGTCCTGCAATGTATATTGTATTATGATTTTTTGAAAATGTCACTGAGATCAGAGTAATTTCTTGGCTAATTGCATCTCGTCTCTTCTTAATACTGTGCATTTAATGGTTTCATTACCTTACATGACAATCACAGAGTCTAGTCCAGCATTAGGGGCAGTTTTACTTTTCTTTTAAAAAAAAAAAAAGGAAAAAAAAAGAAAACCTAAGGAATCCTCAATCCTTTTAATAACATGGAAAAAATATTTAAGACACTTCTATATTTGATTAAATGAAATAAAAATGTGTTTGTGGTGTGCGTATTGTTCCCAATGGTCTGAGATATACATACTAGCAGAGATTGTTTCTCTAATCCCAAAAGCACACCTTATGCTTAGCACAGTATTTTCTTCTCTTCTCCTGTTATGGAAATAGATTAAACAAAATATTAACCTTTAAGAAACTGTCACTCATTACTCACACAGCTTCCATTTTATGTATGCTTGTCTCAAGGGAAACTCCACCGAACACAAAAATATTTGTGTTTCAATATTACCCATTTAGGCATGAGAGATTCATTTAGATGAATGTTATAGTATGTTTCCTGATGTTTCATTAAATGATAGTTTACCAACAGCAAAAGGTTCTGCTGATATGTGTCAAAATTAGAAAAATTGTTGGAGTGTTTACAAAAGTATTGATGTCAAACTTGGTTTGCTTGAAAATAAAGATCCTCTCAGAACCCAAACAATTATGGGGAAATGTAATCAGCTATTAATACAGTCGCACATACGATCAGAATCTTATGACTATAAAAAACAGTGATAGGCCTAATTTAGATGTTATTCTTTAAGTTGTTATAATGACTACCTAAAGTAGGAGGAAAATGCTGCCTAATCAGAACAGCTGCATGAAGTGCAAAGCAGTGTAGGTGAAGGTTCAGGACAGGGCTGACAAAAAGCGTATTTCAATCATTGTACTACATTGCCTCTGCCACATCGAAATATAAGCTGTTACTCATCACTGTAGTCTATTACATAATTATATGCCTAAAGCTGAACATGCACACCCTCTCCTGGTGGTTTTTTTCTTGTTCCTTTAAGCAAGGGAGGGGTTGTCTCCAATTTTGACATCCAACTTGCCTCTAAAGACCCTCATACTCCACCAGGCAAAGTAAGCATCAGCACTTCTACCATTCTGCAGTCCTTCCTTTTCTACTCTATAAACTAATTGCAAGCTACAGGGCAGAGAATACAAGGAAAAGATAGGCATATATTGCCAAGGATTCCTGGTAGG
>WEKW01018590.1:1976-12159 GCA_013389905.1 Sula dactylatra | reverse complement strand
TGAGGGGGAGAGGTACATGTTCTCTGTCACCTGCAGGCTGAATGCTGACCAATTGTTCCCTGGACTAAAAAAGCTGTTTCTTCTTTCTGAGACTTCAGGTAAGAATACATATATTCTGCAATGCTAATTTAAGGTCATGCTTACCAAAATAATGATAAATGCTTGAACTGGGGAAGGCTTTCCCCTCTTTTCTTTGCCTGTAAATTTTGTGTTATTTTAATGTATTTGGAGCACCAGTCTCTACCCAGCAAGTGGTGACGTGTTTTCTGCTTGTGTTAGTGTTATACTGAAGGAAAAAGGACCAGGCTTTATGATAAGAATGCTTAGAAATACTACGGTTGTAATTCAGGAATTAAGTCAGTAAAGTCACACTTTCCCCGACACCCACCCATCAGATCTAACCTGCCAGAAGTTATTCATGAATTCAAGTACTCAAAAGTATTATTCAAGTACTCAAAAGAATACTAAAAATTTGAGAAGACATTATCTGGTTACCAGTGAACTGTGTCACTCTCACACAAAAGAACACAACAGTTCAGGGATATTGCATACATAAGAGACGTAACTCACAGAGAAGCAAGAGTTAGGGACTGGCTGCCGGAAATTGGAGAGAAACAGCATGCCTTATTTTTATTTTAAAAGTTTGGAATAGACTTTTTCATAGCAATCATGCTAATGTTATTAAATGCAGGGTTTGGTAGCATTATATTGCTGATGTTTTCACAAAGAGGTGAGTTATTCGACATCATCTTCCCAATATATTTCAATCAGTGCTAGTTCTCAATCTCAGAATATTAGTCATACCAGTTCATGGCAAATTATTCATATTTCCACAATCTATACAGAATCCATAAAGAGATTTTTGTTTTTTTGTTTTGGGTTTTTTTGTTTGCTTCTTTGGGGGCTTTTTGTTGGTTTAGTGTGGAACCTTTAGAAAATGCTGGGCTCATGCGAAATACCTTCCATTATTTCTTTTTGAGAAGTGCGTGATTTTGGCACTGATCTTTTTAGTTTTTAATAAGGAAGGTTTGTTTTATAAGGCCTAACAAGAAGATGTTTTGGAAACATCACAATACATTTGAAAGTTACAACTGAATTGGTTCCTGCTACAAATGGTGAGAATAATCAAGAAACACTCAGACTTAACTTTTCCCTAAGAAAACTGTTTGAATTTGTTCCAAGACAAAACTTGTGATTTTCTCGTGCAGCACTCACTTGTAAACTAAATCCTAGATTTGCAGAGTTTGCAAATGCTTAGCTTACCTTGTTATATAAAGACATTTTTGCATGCAGTTTTCCTTGAAATTGCTGTAAGCACTGAAGAGGCAACTGCTCAACCTGCCCTTCCATCAAATGCCAGTCACAGAACATTTTCTTAGACATAAACACAGATAACAGAAAGAAAAATATTAAATCTCAGTGGGTATGATAGAACCATAATTTCTTCCAAGGCGCATGTAAAGTCTTATGTTGTAGAAGCCAACTCAAGCAGTTTGGTCATAAGAATTCTGACCTGAAATGATGAAATGATAGGCTTTATAATCTGAAAGGATTTTCTTTTTGTATCATAGGGATAGTAAAATTCTAGCCATTTCCTTCCTTTTGCCCCACATCAGGATATTCCAGTGCTCATTAGAAAACTGAAAAACATTATGCAGGTGTTTGGAAGGTGAATAAAAGGGAGGGCAGGAAAAAACATGATATTATACCAAAACCGTTACAGCATCAGCAAGGCAAGGTAGTTTTCATCAAGTCCAGAGTTACAGCAGACACCTTTATAATCTGAACCGTGAGATAGCTTTGTGGATGTGTGAATAAAAAGCTTCTAAAATATAGATTAGCAGAACCTAGTCATCATCCCCTTAAGAATGTGGTAGACCTTTCTAACTAGATGTAAAAGATATACTCCTTGTATTAAATGTCACAGTAGCTAAACAAGCTAATGCAACTGAATAACAAAGAATAAAAGTAAATGTCAGGGGATACTGTAAAGCTGCTATTTATTTTTTCCCAGGGCTTCTGTAATGTCATAATTGTAAAAGTAAACTTGAGAAGGTTAGCTGATAGAAACCCTAAGGAGAAACAAGAGCTCTTACATATTCTTTAGTGTGTATGAATTATGTAGAACATACTATTGTCCTTTAGCCTAAAATAACCTGAAATAACCTAGTAACCATTAGAATATTAAAAACCACCACAGGATTTTGGTTGTACTTTTCCTCCTTAAAAGTCTTACATTTGATATTAATAGCACAAAGTATATTTGGTTAGACATTGGCATTTATGGCAATGTCCTGTATCAGGGGTTCCTGGCTAGAAAACATCTGTAGTGGACCTTCCATAAGTCGTTTAGAAGGGTAATCTTCACAACAGTCTTCTAAAACAACTGTTACTTTAATGTTTATAACAAATAGCATTTACCAAAGTGACTTTCATCTTCTGCTCGTTCCGTAAATGTTAATTAATATTTGACAAGGACATGTATTTATGATGAATGTTGTTGAGGCCCGTTGACTATGAGAAGCACATTTCTTCACTAAAGTACATAGTTTTCTTATCACTGGGGAGCATACACCAAGTTAACGACAGCCTGAAGAAGGATATACATGTTTTTTCAGAGTTGTTACTTTTAAATCTTGAAAAATTTTATAAGAGTTTGGGAAAGGCAAGAGCTTTAAAAATTCTGTGCAAAAGTAACGTAGTTGGCCTTAAATGTGTATTTATAGATTTCAAGGTTTGATCTTTTAGAAGTAGTAATTGCTTGAAACATCATTCACCTTAAATTTTCATTAACTTTTACATCATGTTTTGAGTTGTCTGTAGTTAATTAATGATTGACCTAATGACCACTAACTTCACTGGATTGATATTTAAAATGGCCACATGGTCTCAAGCTGCACCAGGGGAGGTTTAGACTGGATATTAGGAAAAATTTCTTCACTGAAAGAGTGGTCAGGCACTGGAACAGGCTGCCCAGACAGGTGGCGGAGTCACCATCCCTGGAGGTGTTCAAAAAATGAGTAGATGTGGCACTTTGGGACACAGTTTAGGAGACATGATGGTGCTGGGTTGACGTTGGACTTGATGATCCTAGAGGTCTTTTCCAACCTTAATAATTATATTATATTCTATTCTAAAATACATCTGTTTTGGTGCTAGCAGAGATCATGAATCTTTGTCTAACATTAAAAAAATTGTGTATATACTGCATCCTCAAAATACTGAGTGCAACTACATAGCTTTGTATAACAAAGACATGCAATGTCAGATCTATCTGCAAGTTCTCAGCCAGGCTTGAGTGTGTATTGAACTGAATTGTAGGAGCAGGACAAGGGAGAGTGCAGACTGACTTTTGCATTTGGGGCTGCCACTTCTTTAAAAGGTTGAAAGGAAGACAGAGAAAGATCCAGACATTCTTGATACTAGTTTTAAGATGTGGTTCTTGAGTTGATTATTTTAATTCAAGAGACTTATTAATCATTTATCACAACTGTGTTTTATTTCTTTTAGGATGCAGAGTATGTACCTATATAGCATTTGCAATTTTTTTCTTAATAGAACACATTCAATGGGAAATCTAGGCACATTGACAGTAAAAGGAAGAAATTGGAGAAAATGCTATTCCAGGTGTCAATACCCATTTTTCATTTTATAAGATCCAAAGATTTATTTGTGAGAAATATGATGGATTGTGAGAAATAACATTTCTTCTTCCTAGACTGCCATACTGTAGTTTTAAACACTTTTCCCTGTGTTGTGCTACTATGCATAATTTCATTGAACAGTTTTCATGTCCAATATTTGAAATGTTAGTAATTATGTTTTAATATATCTGCTTTAAATTGTTTATTTAGGGTTTGACACAGTGTCATTATCTCACTAATGCTATATGAAGTGTTGGAGTTCACTGCAAAAAGATGGAGACACATGTTTTTCTGTTAAAGATTTTAAGGTAGTAAAGCCAGTAATTAGCTGACAACATTATGATAGACTATAATGGAAACTCATTTTAGTTGCCCTTTCTGAGGCAGATCTATCGTAAAGTTCACACTGAACTGATGTTTCTATTTGTCTTCATGGACATTACTCGCTGTATTAGCATTAGCAAATATGCTGTAGATCTGCCAGTCATTGCTCCAATATGAAAAAAGTAAGAAATTACTAATGCTCTGCAGGTCACCTACAGGGTAATTATTATCCACAAAATGTCCAGTAGTAAACTTCCTTCTTTTTAAAGAATGACAGATATAATTAAAATAAAGTTAAAAAGATATAATGGCTATAACATACTGTTTTACCCCCATGATAGAAAAAAAAATGAGACATCTCAGAGCTGCTTGGACAAAAGAATTATTTCTTCACTGCTGAGAGACTCTGCCTGAATTTTCACTGGCAAGCATTAACTGGAAATCAGTATTTTCACTGCAGCTTTAAAAGATATTCAGCAAATTTAGCAATTGGATTGTTACTTGCCAGTTTGCTGTAAGGATTCCAGCAGCACAAATCAAAATCAGTTGGGCCAGAAATATAATTCATTATAACAGCAGTTCTAAAATAATTTGAGAGGACTGATCTGGATAACAGAGAGGTAGAATAAGAGACTTCTTTTTTACAAGCTCTATATGAAATATATATGGTTTAATATTTTTAATCCAGCAAGTGACTTAGACACATGAATAACTTCAACTACATTTATAGTCGTATTTGTTTCACAGATTAATATGCTTCCTTCAGCTGGTTTATCTAGTTGACCACGTCCTGTGGAATCAAAATTTTAAAGGAATTTGAAATGTCCTGGAAACAGTCTCCTCTTATCCCTATGGAAATTCATATTTATTTATTAATAATGTGGCAATAGTAGAACTAATTCATTGTGATTTATTCCCCATTTTCTATAAATTACAGATTTAATGTAGTAATTCCATTTTCTTTCTATTGGGCAGTTTGATTTCCTGTTGGAGTTTGTGTTCAAACTGCCAGTTTTCTTAGATTAGTGAAAAACAATGATGAATAAGGCAGATAGTAAAATGAAGGTGACTATTGGCCTATACTACAATACTGAAGATTTAATTTATTTCTAGTTTGTGATGGTTTAATATATGATGTATAGAGGTTTAAGTAGCAGACATACAAATAGTATGAGCTACAAATTGCATAAAAGCATGTGATTAAAAGCCATGACTCATGAGAAACCCATTTACCTCCTGCATTTTATTATACTAAGTAACACTTACAAATCCTTCTTTAACTTTTTATAAATTATGTGCACCTGAAAAGGTAATATGCACGGAACACATAGCCCTGTAAATGATATAAGGGTTTTGCATCATAGTCACATCATGTTTAAGTTTCTGTTTACTTGGTTTGTGAATTTTATGATTACAGCATTTTATACTCATGTTATTCTATCACATATGACTTCATACCAAGCCATGAAGAAAGTCAAACTCTGCCCTAGTCACCCAGAGAGAGATGAGTAAAATTGCAGCATCTCAGCCTGTGTTCAGATGCCTCAACAGAATTATGCTATTAAACACAGTCGAGTTTGGACTTGTGTACACAGGCCAATTTTATTGACCATTAAGTGGAAGCAAATTTCATTACATTTTAATCTTTTACAAACTGCTACTAGGGTAACTGTAAAATGAGGGCCAAGATATTTAAAAAAGAAACACTAATGTATAGCACTCCATGAACTACCTCTTTGTCCGGTACTCAAATTCATGTGCATGTTGACACATATATATGTACACACACACAGAGAATATGTTTATATCATATTCTCTTCTGGGAGTTGCCCATCATATTTGGGATTTATTGAGAATCACCACAGCAGCTGACTGAAACCGCCACAATATCTTTGTACAATTCTACAGAATTTATGGAATTTATCTGATTCTGAAATTGCACAAGATTTACAGTGCCATAACCCTTTGATTCAAATATGATCATACCTAATTAGCACTGACACACAATGGAAAAAAAAAACAAAGACAGCATATCAAGATATGAATTAAAATTAAGAAAGGTATATTGTGCTTAGTAGAAAGAGTTTTACTGTTTCAGGTGAACAATTGAGAGGACAGAGAATAACATTGTCTAAATTACTATAGTGGTCACATATAACTAACGTTATCTATTCCAAAGATAACCTTAATTTATGAATTCTTTTTTTAAGACAAAAATATCTTCATTTTTTTTCCCCTGAATAAGTCAGTGTTAGATACTTTCAGATTGGGAATACTACTTACTTCACTGCATTCACTTTTGTCCTTGTATACCCTTCAGGTTCCAGACAGATAGATTATTGCTTCCATCAGAAAAGGGATTTGATTAATCACCGGATCGTATGTTTTATTCAAAACCAGTGCCCTCCACACTTCATCCAGAGTAAATTAATGAAAAATTCACATAATTTGTGCAGAATAGTTTATTAACTGCTTTTTTTAGTTTTGTTTGCAGCCTCAGAATAAAAACTAAAAATCAGGAAAGAAGGGAACTACATTTAGAGTCTTGATTTTTGAAGAGTGGGTTGAAAAGAAGTTAAATTTCATCAGATTCTCTTAGAGAATTAATTGACTACATAAATTAGCCTTCACTAGCAAATCACTCAGGGACCTGAAACCCCCCTTACTTGATCTTCCCATCCACCACACAACTGTGTCTTTTACTGAACAATCTGTCTTTTGGGGTGCAAGGATTATACAGTAACATGCTACTAAGGTGCATGATATTGGCAAAGCAAAGCATTGAGATTTCAGGTCTCAGTGTTATGGATGTTCCTGTTTTATAAGTGCAAAAAGTCTGAATTCAGCATCCTTGGCAGTTTATATGTTGAACATTGGGAGAAATATGGCATAAGGCAAAAATAATCCTTTGTAGTTACATTTAAATGCTCAGTTTATGTAACATACTCACTTTTTAATATAGCAATGTCAAGTGGAGTCACCTACCACAGAGAAAAACTAAATATTACTCTGAATATGTAAGACAAAAAATTGCTCTTAAATAGCAGCAATGCCTTTCAGATTAATTTATCCTACCTCTTCCTTCTGATAAATTATTGAGATAGATATTTAATCTGTCCATGTTCAACTTATCTGTATCCTGAAGTCAAACAATTCAATTATATTATGACACCTGAATCAGCCAGCAGCCTGTTTAAACAGAAGCAAAAGGAAAATAGGGTTAAAGGTGTCCCTACTCTTCATATTCACTTTGAACCTGCACATATCCAACACAGTGAACATAGAACATCTGGGTAGGACAAACTTGAGGCTATGTCCTATTGAGCCAAATTATTTGCTCTGAGGTAGTCAAATAAGCCATAGCTTTTAAGATGTTCAAAATTGAGATCACCCACAATTTGCTAAGGCGTGCATGTGCTAAGTGTTCAGGAGATTAGGCCAGCAAAACGAGTTGGACCATCCAAAGCTACTAGCTTCTTCAAAACTGTATTAACAAAGTAAGTATGTTCTTGAGTTGGACAGCTACAGTTTACTAGAGCAAAAAAAGGGTGACTCTTGCACCATGACTGAGACTGAGTGGTGTTTGAAAAGTAGTAGATATAAAGTATTGCTTATCACAGATGGATGCTTTTGAATAAAAGGGCTTCATTGGTCTACGTCACAGTTTTGTCTATCTTTCAATTAGAAATTAATTGTTCCTATATAAAACATTGACATTCATGAGTTAAAAGCACTTACATGAAAACTAGGTAATCCATAGAAATCAATGTTTAGCTTTTGTTGACTTTCCAAATACTGCCTACCTACCCTGGAATTTATCCATCCTTTTTTGCTGTAACAGCCAAACTGTCATGGTTTTAGCTGCGATAGTTAATTTTCTTCACTGTAGCTAGTATAGTGCTATGCTTTAGACTTAGTATGAAAATAATGTGATAACACACTGATGTTTTAGTTGTTGCTAGGTAGTGCTTACACTAGTCAAGGACTTTTCCAGCTTCCCATGCTCTGCCAGGTGCACAAGAAGCCGGGAGGGGAGGGGATGCAACCAAGAGAGCTGATCTGAATTGGCCAAAGAGTATTCCATATTATGTGATGTCATGCCCAGTATGTTAACTGGGGGCAGTTGGCCGGGGGAAGGAGCGATCGCGGCTCGGGGACTGGTGGTGTCGGTCAGCGGGAGGTGAGCAGTTGCAGCTCTTGTGGTTTTTTGTTTTTTTTTTTTTTTCCCTTTTCCCTTTATTCCCTGGGTTTCGTTTTATTCTCTCTCATTATTTCTTTTTATTATTATTATTATTATCATTACCATTACTTTTCTTACTATTTTATCTTAATTATTAAACTGTTCTTATCTCAACCCACGGGTTTTCTTGCTTTTGCTCCTCTGATTCTCTCCCCATCCCACAGGGGTGGGGGGAGTGAGCGAGAGGCTGTGTGGTGCTTAGTTGCTGAGTGGGGCTAAACCACAACACATACCTACTGCAAACACAGAATAATTGCTCTTGGTATTGTACTTAAGATAGTGAAGGAGACTTATGTCCTATCCACAGAAGAGGAACTATGACCCTGAGAAGTAGCTCGCTCAAATTTGCACAGGTGTGCTTCTGAGTCTGAGTCAGTTGTGTTGTCACCATTCTTTGCTTTAAAATGAGTATCAGCTTTAACCCTGTGTCTGCTTTTCAAACAATTAGATTTGGAAAGTGGAGGAATGTAAGCACATCTTTTGAATGTGACCAGCTATTACAGGTCATTAGTGAGAGCAAATATGTAATAATAACATTTTGTGGATGTTTTATGAAAGTCTGCAAATTATTTTCCTACACCTGTTGGACTGGAGCTATTTCCATGATTGAAATATTCAATGATTGGTAAGAATTACTAACAAACCTTTTCCTCACATTGCACAATTGTCTTGAGGCTGAGAAGAAAAAAAAATATGTCACTGAAACTAGGAATGGATCTCTCCACCAGGAACTATGGAATGAAGGAATTGTTTGATATTATAACCCAGAACAACTGGAAGGATGCCTTGGCTGGGAAGTATGATAAGGCAGGCATATCAAAAGAGCTGATTTCTGGTTCTGATAGGGCCATGGGGAAGGAGAAACAGACAGAAGAGAGTCAGAAGGGAGAAGCTTTCCCGGTGTGCTGGCAAAAGAGGGTCAGGAAATGGATTGATTTCAGGAGAGGGATGTTTTTCTTTACATTTTAATGTAATTAAATATTATCTGTATTTATTATATTGTTTAATTTATATTTTTTACCCAAGTCGTTTTTAGTATTTCTGCATTTTCTATATAATTTTAAAAACTATTTTGATATGTATATTTTTGCAGAATATACACTAAAAAAAAGGAAAAACACTTCCCATGTCCTGAGAAAAGATGAAAAAAGATATATTTTAATAATACATTGCAACTTACCAAGTTGAGGGGAATAAGAGAAGACTTGTTTGAAAACAGGAGGCTAAAGGGATGATGCCCAAACAGAGAAATATTTGGGCCCGTTTTCCACACCATTTGTAGAAGCATAGTAGAAAATGAAAACCTACTGAACTAGAATTCAGTTCAGGTGGCTAATATTTCTTGGTTAGGGTGTTTTTAAAATAACACAATAAGAGAAAAAAACCAATCTGTGCTTAAAATGAAAGTTCTGTTTGCAAAGAATTTAAAACTGTGTCTATATCCAAACTGAAACAAAAGATTAAAATCAAGTTTGCTTAAACATACAGACAAATATTTGAGGTCTGTACATTTGGGGGTTTGCATTATCATATATAAAGATATGCAGAGTTTTAAAAATTAAATTCAAAGGTCATTTTAAAATTCAAAAAAATCAAATGTTCCATTTGGTAAGTATCTAAAAGTGATGTTTCAACACTGGCATGATTTGGAGTCTTATTTGAAAACAAAACATCTAATAAAATGCCCTAATTTCACCAAGGTGTTTCATTTTAATACAATTTAATACTGTTAGATACCATGGAAATTTCACTTATTGCCATTTATTCTCTATTGTTGTGTTGCTTTAAATGTTCTTAAGCATTTCCAAAAACAGATCAAAAGGAACCTCTGTGACAGTTTTGTCTTGTGTAGCAGCAAATAGAATGGAAGACTTTAGGAACCAACACTGAGATGAAGATCTATGCCTAAATTGGCTATCATTGTAGGAGAAGAGACTAGGCATGCAGAGGCCGGTCTTACAGTATTTCTAGAGAG
>WEKW01018589.1:0-16948 GCA_013389905.1 Sula dactylatra | reverse complement strand
GTGGACAAGAAATCAGACCTAACTTAGAAGTTAGTCCTATTTTGAGCAGGAGGTTGTATCAGATGATCTCCAAAAGTCTCTTACAACCTGAAGGTTTCTGTGATTTTATAAGTAGGTTAAATACTTAATGAATGTTACAGTTCCCAGCTGACAACTGTCAAAAATTTGTAAACTTGTCAAGAAATCTGTCAATTTATAAGCCATTTTCCTATTGGAAAATAATGCATTTTACTATCATTCTCGTCCTGCGGGGTTACATTTAAGGTAATCTTTCTTTGAAACATGCAGATGAACATTATCAGAGCTCATTGCAATGTTTTATTACACTGTTAGAAACAATAGTGATGATTACTAAAAAACATATGAAGAAAAATAAAAATCCTTGATTACCTCTTTTCAATTGTAATTACCTAACAAGTTTATTGAGGTGGTGCTCGTAAGTGTTACATAGTTCTGGCCTATTGTGTTAGGCAGTGACAGACAGGAAAAGATGCTTTCTGCAGTTATTTTATGCACTGTTTGCTTTTCTAATTAAGTTTACTTTTTCCTGTAAATAATCAGCTGATGTGCTTGCTCCTTATAAATGTATCCTTACAAAAATC
The DNA here is from genome assembly GCA_013389905.1 of Sula dactylatra. Lineage (NCBI taxonomy): Eukaryota > Metazoa > Chordata > Aves > Suliformes > Sulidae > Sula > Sula dactylatra. The sequence continues at coordinate 16,346 of WEKW01018589.1, read as the reverse complement.
GAGCGGAGTGCAAGAGATGAAAATTTAAATGCAAGGTGTATTTCAAGATGCTTTTTAGATTTGGGTCTATCAGAACTAGTTAGCAATTTATGGTGGTGTGATTTGCAGGAGGAGGAGTTGTTAATTTTTTTTTTAAGGTCACTGCTTTTAAAAATAAAAAACATGATCAGGAGGACATTTTCCTTTTGCAAATTTATGGTGATTTTCTGTCAGAAATAGAAACATACCAAATATTACAAAGTAATCCTTGATGCCTGTAACAAAACAATATTCTCTAAAACCAGACTCATGTTCCAGTTGTATTCTCCTTCATCCTAATTTTGCTATATTTAGTACAGTAAGAGCCTGAAATGTAATACTTAAGTTTTACATTCATCTACTTCATAAAGCAATAGACCAAGTTCGTTTCAGGTTTCAGCAACTCCCCTTAAACAGATTCAAGGCTTTTAAAAGACATAATTTGGGAACAGATGAAGGTCAGTGTACAGTCATGTGCTCGCTTTTGTGCTTTGAGTAATAATGTTTGAGAACAGGAACATAACCGTACCTTTTGCTAGTTGACAAATAGAAGGACAGCTTTCAAATTGCATTATGAATGTATATAAAGCAAAATTATGGCTATTTCTCTAGTTAAGAGTATGAAAAATTCACTGTAAAGTACGCTACATTTGAAAGAAGAAGAATTTGAGGAGACTGAATTGCATGCAAGATCATTGTGTGAGTTCCTCTTAACCCTGAAAATGTCATGTGACAAGGAAAAGGCATTAGGACCAAAAACCTTACAACTGTGCATGTGCATTGTACCATTGTTATGCTGTGTTTTTAACTATAAAATCATGTCACAGTGGCTCAGTAATAGTGTCTGACTTAAAAATTCTTAATGGAAAAGACTTTTAAGTCTTTTCTCATCTCTCTAAAAGGAGGAGGAAATAATATTTCTGCCTTATAAGACTGGCTTCTTTAAGTAAAGAGATTAATTTATTTCACATTTAAAACAAATTTATTCCTAATTTAATTTAACTGTTTGCTCAGAAAAGAAAACTGAAAAGAATAGTTTTCCACCAGGAGGGAGTTTGCAGGGTGAAGGAAACCAAGGCAATCTGCACCTCGGCATGTTGTCTCCTGCAGGTACCAGCACTGGGGGTAAACAGAAAGAGGTTCTCGAGGCAAGTTAAAAATGAACATAACTGAGAATGGGAAGATGAACATACTCGACAGGTCACTCTGTGCTCTGAAGTTACCTGGCTGAGTGCTGGTATCTGCACGCCGCTGAAGTCGGGGAGCGCGGCTGCCCAGAGGGGAGTGAGGAATGCTGCCACTGAACAGCTGCGCCGGGAGCCTGCCGCATCCCTGGCCCTGGCCACGAGAGCCGGCCAAGTGATGGGTCACTAGAGCCATGCGAGTGGCCTGGAGGAGCCGCGGTTGCTATTCTGGCTCAGTGGCTGTAGCAGGCAGCTATGGAGAGAGGGTGGAAGTCATGTGCCCTGACCACATTATAGGAGTGGATTAAATTCCTTCTCCTATTTCATATGCCAGGTCATTTGGGCTTTATGGAAACTTCATCCTGTATGTATTTTTCTGGTTTATGTCCTAGTGTATTATAAGACACCATGAAATTTAACTCAGATGCTTCCTTTGTGCAAGAATTATCACAGTAGCTTTAAAATGGGTAAAATGGAGCTTTTAACCATCATTATAAGTAAAAAAAATTCTTTCTTGGGTGGCATGTGCCTTTTATGTGCAGTGGTGTGCTGTTGTGCTGTAAACCTTGTCTGTCTTTGTAATGTCTCCTCCAGGGTGTCAATGGTGTGGAATTTTCATGACTATCTTCAGAGATAGTGCAGAAGATAATGCACTGTTTAAAATAAACTGGATATAGTTCAACAAACAACAAAAATGATGAAAAGCTTATAGAAATAATAGCTGGGAGAAGGTAATGATGGCTGGGCATGTTCATGCAAAGGATAACACAACTGAAGAGAAAAATTAATACTTATCACAAAAATGGAAAGGAATGTTATAAAGCAGTCTGGAATCATTTTACTTTCACCAGTAATCAATGACAGAACAAGAAATACTGTCTAATGTGGAAAGTATTTTTTAAATTAAACATTAAGAAACCATTTTTACCAATAGGCAATAAAACAATCTAGGAAGGCATTTTTGTAATCATGGTCATTGAAAACACTCAGGTCTAGACTTGATAGCTGTTTATCAAGGGTGCTATCAGGAAAATGATATTTTTCCTGCTATTAGAAGGAAAAAATGTAGTAGCCTATTAGTTTCCTTCAACCCAAGTAATTACACGATTTGTTTGCTTATGATATTTGCAAATAAAATGCACTTAATGCTCGTGGGTTTTTGTTTTTCGTTTTTCAGGGTTTTTTAAGCAAAGACTTGACAGATCCTCTGCTTATGTGCCAGGAATTCTGCAGGCGTACTTACTGTCTTTTAGGACGTCTTATTATGTTGTTAAGTTGGGATCCGATCTAAATAAAATCTTAGAAGCGAGGCAAAAATAAATGTATTTGATGCTGTAAAGATATCAGAGAAAAACACAAAATCAAAATCCAAATTTTCAGATTCTTATTTCACCTTTTTAGATATGTGATATGAAAGCACCACATAGCATATAAACTCTTCTCTGCTGTAGCACTGAAATAGGGTAAAATGGCAATAAAATCTTTTTTGAGGGCATTGCTGCACGGGGAATTTACATGTTTGCCTAATTTTAAGAACAGAATTCATAAAATTCTTAAAACTAAGCAGGTACACAGGAGTTTTGGCTGATTACTCATAAATTTCTAAATACAGGTTTCTGGTAGCCAGATTGGAGGCATCTTGTTTTTACAACTTTAGGAATTTCATTTTTTAGTATTTACAATAATATGCAAACAAGTGGGTATTTTTATTCTCTTATAGTCACTGAAAGCAAGAAGAGTCTTCCCTCTCTTTCCAGGTGGTTTTGAATTAAACCTGTTCTGTCTGAAGAGTGCCAAAGTTTTACATGGTCTAGAGACAGTAGCATGGTCATGGCCTGTGTTTGGCATTGGTAAAAGTAATCTTATGAGAGCTAGGAATTATTCTATAATTTGAATGCCTGTATTTTTAGATTTTTATCTGAAAATCTCTCTTGGAAAAGAGGAAACTATTGAAACCATTATTCTCAAAATGGGGAAATTAGGTAAATTGTGAACGACTGACTTTCTTAGTCTATGTTTCTCACTAATGGTGGTGAGACTATATACATTTATACCTGGCAAAAAATTGTGTTAGTCATTTTGTATTTGGGTTTTGGTAGGTAAGAAACAAAGTAAGGGCAAAACACTCAAGATTTTTATTTTGTGAACTGCCCTTGAAACCTGATATTGTTTTAAAACTTTGTTTTTTGCCATTTCAGAATGGAGTCATACTTATGCCTTTTAGATGTATTATTTATTGGTCTTATTATGTGATAGCATTCATAAATGGCAGTTCACAAATAATTAGGAGCTGGAACAAAAGCCCATCAGGCTCTGACATCTGTTGCACATAATGCCGACAGAGCCTTATTTAACCAAATAAGTTAGAATAAAACCTGAATTTATTTATTAAAATATTTTGTTGAAAGAATCCCATTGAGATGCAATGTGTCATTTCCAAGGGTATCCTGGGATACGGGCCAAGATATGACACTTAAAGAATGTTATTGAGAACAGTGTGCTTTGATGTCTCATTTATTTTGCAGTTAAATTTACTTTCTGTTTTTTTCTGTGTTATATGAAAACAGGGTGCTGGGAGGACTGTTTATTCCAAATAAGTTGTCCTGCATCATATTCTCTGGTTAGGTACAAATTAGTACCTTACAAGTACGTAGAGTTATGTTTTAAAAGTGCAAGTGTATGGATTTGTTAGCACTTCTTAATTCATTCTTCCACTGGTCTGATGATTAACCAAACATATGCTTCCTGCTTTATGGTGTCATGAACAACTTCCTACTGCAGTTCAATTTACTGAAACCAATCTTCCTTTTGATTTTTTCCAAAGTAATATTTAGTTTCTTAAGCACACGTGTCTCACCACTGTATTCTGGTTTTACTTAGTATAAAATATTTAAGTTGTATAGGAGAAAGTATTCAAATTTCATCAGAATACAGAAGTCTTCTAGACGTCTCTAATTATCTTTTGCCAAATCCACTTTATCTGTGATTAGTATGAAAGGCTGAATGTTTTTGTCAGGAGCTTATAGCTTTGCTTTTGTAATAGGCTGCATTTTAAGCAGCCAATTGGATTGGTGTTGGCCTTTGAAAAATGTAAAATGCTTTGAAGGAGGACTTAAATGAACCAGTAAAGATTGTGCAAGCACACACATTTAATCTCAGGACTATCTGCATTATAGTTAAAGCTCTGGGAAACTAAAGGAATTGCACTGGAGAATAATCAAAGGGTACAGCTTTATTACATGTCTGTTCTGAAAACGAAGGGACTGTTTTCTCTGGCTTAAAATACTAGGTGCTGCTCTGATAAAAGGAAGAAGGCAGCACTTTAGATACCACATTATAAGTTTTCAGGGACATGTCCAACTGTGAAATTGATGGTTAATTTGAGTACAGATGTAGCAAAGGGGCTACATGCAATTCTTTCTCATGGTCACCAAAAATAATTTTGAAATAACTTAAGCTGAAGTAGGCCCTCCTGAAGGATGAATCATCCCAAAGAATTACTTGTGATTGTTAGCTCTCAAACAGGTTTGGGGTTTTTTTGTTTATCACTTTAAACTTGAAAGTGCAGTCATGTCTGATTTGAATAGGAAAAGGACACATGTTCGCTGACAAGCTTTAATCCTGATCTGGGGTGTTTCTCAGACATAATATTTTTAAAAGACTAGGTAGGATTTTAGTCTTGACATGGAAAACAATATGAAAGATCTATTTGTCAACACTGTATGAACAAAGAAACCCAAATTCATATAACTTTAAGAAGAAAAACAAATTTATATTTTAAAGCTAAAATAATTATAGGACTTCTAAATGATTTATTTATTTTCTTACTAACATTTCTTCTACTATGATTCATGAGATTTAACATTTTCTCCCTTAATAGCCATATAGGCAGAAAGATTACATGTATGTTTTATACATTCACATGCTCTCCAGCTGAGATGAATACATCTCTAAATACTTCTGTGGTTGCACACTACATTTGATTATTTTCTTCTGATTATATCAAAGGGATTTTTAATACCAAATATCTGTGGAGAGTCAAGGGGACTGATTAAATCAATTACTTGCTTTTATTCCTGCATGTCATTTTTGTGTTTCTTTTTTGGAATCTGCCATTCTTTTTTGATTGTTGTCTTTGAGAATGGTAACTGAATTACCGCAGGCTCTGACAGTGCTGGAGGGGTTTTGGTGATTTGTTTTGGTTTGTTTGCTGCATTTTTTTTTTTAAATCAAATAACATTAATTCCTAAAGTCTCCACTATGGAGCTGAGATTATTGTTTGTAAGCAGCACAAACAATATTACAGATTTTCAACCCATTTTGAGATAATTTTTAGCCTTTAAAAGTAGGTGGAAGTGGCTGAGGTTAACAGCTTGGAAGCCCTGGCTTTCAATGTTAACATCAGTCTTTTTTTAGGTGCTTTATCTTCCATTATTCAATTCTGATCACAATTTGTGTGTGACACACACATACCCATGCTAGACGCAAGGAGATCCTGAGTTGCTCTTAAAATGGTTAAAGAAAGGACAGTTTCTTTGCCCATATTACCTTATCAATTACTTAGCATACTCTAGTATTAGTACAAGATTATCTTTAAAAATCCTCATTTCCAGCCTCAAGAGTCGTTTCATTCAGAGAAAGGCAAGAGAATCTTGTCCTTTTCTTTGCTATTACTGTACTGTGATTTTTTTTTAAATTATTTTTTAGTTTTGCAAATTCACATTTGTCAGGTATGCATTAAGGTCACATTTAAGAATAATGAAAGGCTGAATCAATCTTTTTTTATTAAGGGATTGTAAAAGTTTGTCTTATGATAAGCAATTAATAAGTGTTAGCAGTTGCTTGTGGATTAACTGTAGCCCAGGTCAACAACTGACAAATCATCAAGATAGAAGACTACCAAACCTATGACTAGATGGTGAAATTACATTTCTACCTAAAAAAAACCAACAACAAAAAGCAAAAAAAAACCTTCAAAGAAAAACAACAGCAACAACAAAAGAACCAACCAAAAAACCACCACCACATCCCCTGCCAAAACCCCCAACCCCCACCTCCCAAAACCTTCCTTCAGGTATTGGAGCTCTAGCTTTGGCAGAGCTCATTTGCTGATCTTAATTGCTAGAACGTATTTTCAAAAGAATTAATTTTCCATCCACCCATATGTGTGTGTACATTTTAAAGGATGTCAGTTTTCATCTGTCCCTACCTCGTAACTGCTGTGGTCAAATGCAGTGTTTTTTACGTTGCTCCTAAAAACACCACCTTCCTTTCTTAGGTTTGAGAGTGTGAAGCTGTAGTAGTATTTCTATATAAATGTCTGCTCTGCTGGGATGTCATAAAGCATCAGTCACCATGAGTTCAATAAGCACAGAGCTGTACTGTTGGGGGAAGGAAGAAATTTGGAAATAGTTTTCTAGGCCAATGGCACACAACTGAGTCATTTTCTAAACTCTTGTAAGAGGTGTTTTCAACTGTAAATGTTGTATTCAGGTGGATATCTTCTCTTTCAATGAGAGTCTTAAAGGTGGAGAAGGGATTTAAGATTCTGGAGTCCTGTGTTGCAGATGTCCATGGGCCAGTTGTATGTAACTTCTTTACATTGACTCAGACATTTTAGGGAAGCCAAATATCCATTAGAGAATCCTATTTCAGTCAAGGTTTTCTTTGAGGTTTAAATGGTTAAATGCTATGTGAGATCCTTGACTGAATAGTTGGAATCCCTCTAAGAAAACATTGTGTTAGATACCAAGACCAGGCACACTTTAACTGCAAAGTTGAGTACAATAAAAGCTCAAGTACAGGTTAGCTGGTCTGCGTGGATATGTCTTGCTGACATTTTAGGTGCATCTTTCTTAAAATATTTTAAGGCTACCCTGGTTGTTCCTATATTTATAGAAAGAACAGTATCCTACATTATTCAGTAACCTGTTTACATGCATGTTTTCTTTGAGAAAGTTTCCTGTAATTGGAGCAGTGATTTATTTTATGTATAAAGTGAGCAGGAGCTACTGCAGGGAGAAGCTGAGGAGGGGTCTGGCTGAAAGCTGAGCAACCCTGTGGTCTTCGCCAGCCCTGGAAGACACTGTACAAACCTGTGTCATCTCTTAATATGTTGTCTTTCTGTTCATTTGTAGTTCCTAAAGCAGCCAACAACAAATGCAGTGCAAAGGAGCCAAGTATCCTTCATTGGTCTGAGGTGATCTGTGTCTTACAGAAGCAAATTATAGCTCCTGGATGACACACAGAGCAGATTTTGAAGAGTTTGCTTCTCAGCTACCTCTTGCCTACAGAGGTGGCATGCCCACTGGCAGTGGCAGGTACTGAACGTGATACCTGTGTGCAACAGTTGTGCTGTGTGCCTGTTGAGTCCCGGGTGCAGGTCTGTGGCTCCGTGGCATTGCATTCGCATTAATCACCTCTCCTTTTACACCAGCAATTTCCCTGCATGTCCGCTGCTGGAGAAATAGCCAGCAAAGATGTACAACTGTGGAATACAGTAAAAAGTAATAATCTGCCACCCAAAATGAAAAGGTTGGTAGGTCTAAGCTGAGACAGTGTTTCGTTTGTGCAGATGTCTTATAGCTTGTTTTTAAGGTTCGGAGGCAAGTTTTAGATCCACCATGATTCTTTTACATCTGAGTATTCTTTTCCTTCATAAAAAATAACAAAAAGGTGGTCTTGTGCTTATCTTTGGGACATGGACACATGAAGCCTGTTGCTAGATTAGGACCTTTGATGTCCCTTTCAGATTAAGTTCTTGTCTAGGATTCCTGCCTTTTTTAGGAAATGTGGCTGGGCTTTTTTTTTTCTCTTCTAGTGGTTCGGTGTGATTTTTCTCTGGTAAACAAAGCCCAAGCTGTATGTTATCTTCTGTATCTTTTATTTCTGGAGATGTTCCAAAAGTCATTGTAAGTGTTTTAATTTTTTATTTTATAAGTTTACTCTTTATCGATGACTTTAAAGCTTAAAGATGCATATATAATATTCTAAAATAGGATTGGTTGTAATATTTTAAAGGGAGTTGCCTTGAAACATCTAATACCCTTGTAATATCCTGTGATATGATACCACTGAAAGATGCATTTACAACTCTGCTTTTGTAGTAGTCCTTTTTGGTAGCCTGTCTCATCTGTAAATATAGTAATCTCAAAATGATTTTGTAGTGAATTCTTTGTATGATGATTTAAAACTCCAGAAGATAAATACTTTCTTTATCTTATAGGCCAGACCAAACAGCTGAACCCACATATTTGGGTCATTGCAGCAATAAGGAAACCCGTTCAAAGCATGGCTCAAGGGATCTTCTAGTTAGATCAATTGAACAGCCTTGCCTTAACATTCTATAATACTCAAGTAACTGCCCTGAATGCAGCTTCAAATGGGTTTTCAGAAGTTGCAGACCTAGTGACCTGTGGAAATATTTCATGTTATATTGTTTCTTGTGGAATAATAAATACCAAATGGCATTCGTAATGTCACACTCCTAAGAAGGTGTCATTCTGAACTTTCTCCTCCATGACTCTCCAACTCTGACAAGAAATATTAGAACTTGTGTGTTGTGGTTTGTTAACAAATGTAAATTTATGTTCAAAATTGTTTGTCAGTCTCTCAGAAAATTAGAAGTAATTAAATAGAAAGTTCTACAGATTTGTGCCATTTCTGTACCCTCTCATCTCAAGATGGTGTGAGAAGCAGACAATTGTAATAACTTGCTGCTACTCCTTTCCAGCTTAATTTGATCTTGTTCCTTAATTCTGACAGATTGTTTTTAATTTTCCCATCTGTTCCATAAAAATCTCAAGTGATTGACTCTTAGGAAAAAATAATGTCTAATAGCTGAGCCATTTTTAATGAGTTGGTATGAGTTATTTAATGAGACATGCTGAAGAAGGCAAGCCAAGTGAAAGACTGGGCCTGGGGTGGTGGATCTAAGAAAGGTAAAGGGCAACTGTATGCTTCAGGAAAACTCTACTTTTCTCTTTATCCTCAGCTTCAGGCTGCTGCTGCTGTCTCCAGTTTCAGGCAGTGCATATCCTTAGACCCATGGACAAAAAACAAAGTTTCAGTGCAGTAATTCCTTTTCCCCTTATATTTAGTGCAGTGTCTACCTTCAGACAGTACTGCCTTGCAGTCTTGCAGAGGAAAAAACAAAAAAAATCAAAGGATAATACTTAAGTAAACTTAAAAACATTGTAGTCTGTGATTTAACTTCACCTCTTCTAGTAACCTACACCATAACTCCCAGTTATTCTAGCGTTAGGTCAGAAAGAACCCCCGTGCCAGTAAACAATGACTGTTCTCCTCCAGCCTCTCTGAAAGCTAAACCCCTTTCCTTTAAAACTGCCTGCAAATGACATCTCCTGGGGCAGGAAGCCATCAATATGCAGTACAGGTCTTTGAGAATAGCAATCATGAATATAAATGTTAACATCTGGACTTATCCCTTCTGTTTTGGTTTTAATATATTATTATAATAAACATTAACATTATTTTTAATAATCATCAAATAGCAGTTTCTCTGGCAGCCTGAGACTTCATTATTAAATCAAATGGTAAAAATAAATATACAGCTCTTTTACATGGAAAGTTGAAAGTTTGACTCAACTCTGCAAATATGCCATTGTTAGTCTAATCTATTGTAGAATTCATAGAATAATGAATTAACTTTCCAGCTGCATACAGTGAGGCATAACAAATGAGAGAATGCTACCATGGTAATGAGCAAAATATACACTTGTTTTTGCAGGTTTTAATGGGCTACCAACTAAGGAGAGAGACTTTTTTCTGCATTTTTTTAACTAATAAAATCTGAGAGCAATTTAAGTGAAAAAGAGAGCAGGGAACATCAGTACTCCACACTTTTAGAGCATCTCCAAGTACTCAGCCTGCTAGGTTTCCCTATGACATGTATTTCAAACCACCAGAGAGGATGGGGGAAAGATTAAAATGTGACTTTTAAACCACTGAATGTGGTAATTGTTAAAATTGTTTCTGGTTTAAATTTGTACAAAATTGGACTTGGATGGTGTCTGTTTTAAGGCCCAAGCTCAGCAAATAGTCACAGATAGGAGATGCTCTGTGCTTATACAGAAGTCTCTGGCTCTGAATGAGACTAGACTGTGCCTAAGAGACTATCCTAATCTTGGACTGATATAAGGGAATAAATTTTTTTATTGTTAAGGATTTTTTTCTTTTTATTACTATCTAGTAGCAATGTTCCTAAAGTTGGACTTTTTTTTTCTGTTGGGGAGAAGGAATTGTTTGGTGACTTACTTTGTCTGCATGGCAAGAGACAAAAGTGACTTAATTTTCCGTAAATTGTCATGGGCTTTGGCAACATGACCCATTATATATCCCTCTTCATGGATTTTGGGCAAGGATCTTGTTGCACTGTGGCTTTAGTAATAAATCTTCTGTGTATTTCTGTAGCTAAATTGACAAGATGTAAGTTTGATAGTTCTGCATTAATCCTCCATAAAGCATTGATCTTTTGTTTTTTATCTTCCTCCTCAGTGTGTCAATCCTGATCTTTAATACTTCTCGGCAGTGCTTTGTTGTGGTGAAGCAGTTCCGCCCAGGTAATCCTCTTTTTTAGATTTACTTTTTCTGTCTAGTGAAACAAGCTTTTAAGGGTTTAGCAGTTAAAAGTTGGTGCATCTATGGTGGTAAAATCTTTGTTCTATATTCTGTTTCTTTGTATGATAGCCCACCCTTTTCAGTTGGTCAGAATTTCTAACCAGGGAAATTTCCATTATAGATGAAACGATTGATCAGGGTAGCCTTACATTCTGCTTTTGGGCTAGTCGTTGTCCTCTTTTGGTGAAATTACAAACAGCTCTACAACGATCATGCGATAGATTGCTTTTATTTTGAAGTTCCTTCTTGACCTATCTAGTATTTAGTAGGTAGCTTCTGTGCAGAAGCACAATATTTTTTTTTTTTTGGTCTTAGATATTCCTTTTTTTAATGTGTTATTGTTCATTGTATACTTGGGAATTTAAAATGAGGGAAATTTAGGACTGTATGCTTTTTCATCAATATGTGGACAGCTTCATTTTACCAGTTATTATTATGAATTTAGGTTAATATACTTTTTTTTCTGAGTTTTTCTCAGTTATTTTAATTCAAAGCAATATTTGCTTTTTGGAAGTTAAAAATCAAATGCATATTCTCTGCATGTTAATTAAAAAAAAATCACAAGATATTTCACTGACTGTTGCTAAGAGACCACTTCAAGATTGTTCCTGCTAGACTTTATAGGAAACTTTCAAGGGTGGTGTCATGCTGTCCTTTCTTACTGATAGTGATTGACAGACTCTTCAGTGTTGTGCAGCGCTGTTATACTGACAATACATACTTCTCATGAAGCACTATAATGACTATTATAAAGAGAAGGTGTTTGTTTGTTTATCAATATTGCAGTGTCTTTGATTTGCCAGCCAAAAGAAATGGCTCATATAGCTATTGCTTTCTTTGAGGCAATCTTAGGCAGAAGCCTTCATATATATGCATATGTATATATGTACTGAACAGCAATGTGTTCATTACATCATCCCTATGGAAGTGTCAAATCTGCCTCAAAAGACTGGACTGTTCTTGGAGTTAAGCTGTTCCAGAGGCTGGAGCTGCTCAGAAACCTGGCCATGGAGACAGTGGTCAGTCAGACACTCCATTGCAGTTCAGTGATTGCCCTGACATTACTCACATCACTGGAATCATATTTACATTCTATGGTTATTGCCTGCCTTGGTGCTGTTCCACAAAAAAAAAATTAAGGCTTGGACTTTTCTTATTGCTATCTCCTATCAGGGTCCCACCAGGAAGGTGATAGCTCGTTACTTGTGAGCAGCAGCTGCTGCTCACTCACCAGGGACGTCCCCTGCACGTGTGCTTGTTAACATATGTGCTTGCCTTTCCTTAGGGTGCAGTGTCATGCTCAGGTTTTCCCATTGAAGTCTGTGCTGCTTGTAAAGGCAGTGATCCCTCCCTGTATGTACATTCCCACCCCGTTCCCTTTGGCAGCACCGGCCCTTATGCAGCCACAGCAGAGGTTTTATATGGCTGCAAACAGATAATTTTGAGGATTAGACAGCTTATCTGGCTGGCCTGGAAGAGTTCATGCTGGCTTGAGGGGTGGCACAACCAGGGTGAGGGAGACCGGACCATATTTTTCAGTGTACTGTGGACTTAGATCATGTTGAATGAATCATTTGGAAAGAGCAGACAGAAAAAAGTTACACATATATCTCAGTAGTTTCCACATTAGTTACTCATGTGTGACTGATTGGCCAACGTCTTGAGCAATGCTCATTTTGGTAATCAGTTGACCATGTGTTTTCAAATACAGTAAAATAATATGTTCCTGGGAAAGGCTACGGTTAGTGCCCTGTTTTTTTCACAGTAACTATAATGACCTTTCAGTGGATTGTGGTGTTTGTTTTTGCATTGACTTAAAGAAACAGTATCAAAGATCTGAATCATAAGCCATGTTCTGTTTCAGGAGGTACAAAACAATGGTGCAATCAAAGAGAAATCAGAAGTTTAAAGAAAAGCTAGCGAGTTCCCCAGTCAGCTAAACCCCATTAGCCCCTCAGTCCACAGGTTTGTTTTCTTCTCTTTAGGGATAGCAAACAAGTCCCCGTATATGAGTCATCTAACAAGGCCGCTTTGAGTAACAGTTCTGATCTTATTTGAGGAGTTTGGTTGAGCCATCTATCCTTCATCCCAGATTTGCAGAAAGGAAGACAAGTATGTCAATTCTACTGGACTTTCCACTCTGAGACTTCTTACAGCTGAGTGGCTCTGGGGTAATTAGTCAAGATGTTTAATGAGCACTAGATGGTTGTTTGAGTCCTCACTGTGCTGCTGCTCATTGCATGTGTCCATCTGATGATGGAGGAGACTGCCTGGTGATGATGAAGTGGCAGTCTCTGACGAAAGTAGTGTAAGCAAGAGCAGTCAGACACAGGACTAGTGGGTGGTGACTCTGCTGGGAGCTGAGTTCTTGCTTCTAGTTTCTGCTCTCCAAACTCTTCGCGCATTTGCAATAAGCCAACAACCTGTGATGAGGAAGAGGAGAGTCACAGGTTTCCCTCCAAAGAGTGTGCCCTAGCAAATAGGCCACAGACAGCTTTTCCATCTGGTACTTTATCTCTCCTGGTACATCACTTGTGCAGTCAATTTTGCATGTTCAGGTGAGGTATGGGGTACTCCTCTGTTCCCTGATATTAGCAGGCAACTTGGTTTTTCTCAGCTTTGTTTATCTATGAGAGATAAATTGAGTTTGAACCTTTCTGAGCCTGCTGATAATGAATTCATACTGTGATTCTTTGGTGAATGCTCTAATTTTTTGACTCTTACTGGAGTGGCTGTTACTGCTTCTTTTCTTCCTTATCTGCAGAGAAAAGCTGTTAGTGTGCTTGGAGTGTTAGCTTTGCTCTAAAGAGGACTGCTGGATTGGGTCCTTTTGGGAATGTAGGTTTTGATCTACGTGGAGCGCAGTTGTGCTGAGGGAGAAGGAGAACGGCAGGTGCCTGCCAGAATGACAGGATGGGTTTCAGGGATTCAAGAGACTTGTAACAGAGAGTTACTTTAATCACAGTTTCATATTTCTGTACCCACACTCTTACCTGCGTCCTGTTTTAGTGCCCAAGTCTGTTACTGGGATATATGCATTGTTCCTTTCTGTATTTACTGGTACAGATAAGTCAATACTGAAAAAGCAGTACAATCTTGAAATTATTTGGCTCATCTCAGAGAGATCATGGAGGTAGTTGTCATTTATGATTATTGTCGTAGCTTTTAGAAGTTTTGGAATAATGACAATAGACACCCTTCAAAGATCTGTCCTTCAGACTCTGCATGCAATATTTTTTTTGCCACCTTCTTGCTGCATTTTAAAAAGAAAACTGAGCTCTAGCCACATTTTTTACTAAGAAATAGAAGCTCCATTCCTTAAATGTTTGAATCTCAAGCTGCAAACAGCTTTGAAAGTTTTCAATTCTGGAGAAAGATTAATTTTGGGGCAAACTTCTGCACTTCATCTTTCCTTTTAGACTGATCTAGACATCTCCCATTCAGGTACTGATCTTGCTATACTACACTCCTGAGGCAAGAAGCCCTATAGAAGGAGCCTAGGCACAAACTTCTGGGGTATAGACTCTTCCACAGAGACCAAGTGCTTGAGAAGTCACTGTGGTGCTTTACTTTTATGCAACAATGTTTCTTTAGGGACCTCCTATATCACAGTTTTACAAAATAAGCTAAATCCAGTAACTGGAAGAACAAAATCTTGCCCATTAAACTTGAGCTCTTTTATACACTAGTTCTGTGAGAGTTAGAATGGGGAATAAAAGATAAGCTCATTTGAAAACCATGTTACGTGTATCTGAAATATGCCTGTAAAATATTTTAATGGAATAAAAATAATTTCAAATTTTAAAATAGTTTTATTCAGGGTTTTTTATAACACCCTCATGATAACCTTTCATGAAAAGCAAAGGGATAGACAAGAGGAAATTTCAAAGAAGAAACAGGTGGCATTATACCTGCAAGCTAAAATTACAATGATTGGAATTGTCAGTACTGATTCTTTGTGTGTTAACATCCAGTCCTGCAGTTCTCACTCAGGCATAATTTCTGTTGACATCAGTGAGAGGTTTGCTTAAATAAGGACTAAAATCTGGCATTTGCACTTTCTTTAGGAGTGCATTACAGTGGCAGCTGTTTGTAGATTAATTCAAGAAGTCTTTTTCAGAGTCCACACAGGAATCTGTGCAAGGAACTATATGTTCAAAAGAGGGTGGGTTTTTTTTCAAACAAACATACATGCTTTTCATACCCTTTCTAAATAACAGCTGAGTTGACAGGCTGAAAGACTCGTCATTGTGCACATGGTACATAATGTCCAACCCAACTTTCCTATGAGATAACTGCATAGTTTAAATTAAATCCTGATATCCTCATTGCCCAACAAATGGAAATTGTATGGTGCTTCTGGGACTTAGACTTCGTGGATGAACTAGCTTCCTTTTTTATTTTTATTTATTTGAAGGTGTGCATGTATTCATTCCAAATGATGTAAGTGCAAATAAAGTTTAAAGAATAATTTTACAGAAATGGCAGGAGAACCTTTGCTCTCTCAAATTCCAGTGTCAGTGTGTCATAATTTTAACAGATAACACAACTGAATTCCTTGTTACTCTCAAGTACTCTGATGGTTATAAATTTCCAGGCAAAACTTGTGTACCATCTTTTTTTCTATTTAATATGAATAAACTAACAGCCCTCCCCACTTGTTTCTTTTTCTTTTGTGGTTTTTTTAAGCTGTTTACATGTGTGAAGTAGAAAGGCATCATCCTCAAGTCTTTCAGCATCAGGACAAGGAGATCTTCTCTCGTCTGGAGCATCCCTTACCTGCTGTGGTAGGAATGACCTATGAACTCTGCGCTGGCATTGTAGACAAACCAGACCTTTCGTTAGAAGAAATTGCATGTGGGGAAGTCTTAGAAGAGTGTGGCTATTGTGTTCCCGTTACAGACCTAAGAAGGACCACTTCTTACAGGTAAATAGCAGTAAGTTAAAACTCTTTGCATTTTGTTGTTTCACAGATGGCTGAAGTGGCTTGAATGTAAATTAATGTTCCCTGTTCCCTTATTTAAGCAGTGTGTTGGAGGAACATGGACATCTGAAGGTATATTAAAGTTGTAATTTTCAGCAAGTGAGAGGAGTATTTACAGAGACTTAAGGAATTTTAAACTCATAATTATGGGATTGAATTCTCAGTAAGAATGATACTATTGTGATTTATTCCCAAAACTGTTAGAACTATTAGAAAACTTGCATTGAGCTCTTCAGAGCAGTTTGTTACTGCGCTAGAAAACAGACAGTTTTTACTCTGTCAGGCGTTTTCCATCTCTGATTCTTATTATTCAGATTAACAATAGAAGCTACTCAAGGGGGACTCTGATTTACCATTAATGCAATTTTGCAGAAGCATGAGAACTTGTACCATTAGATCTCTTTATAATATTTGGGCTGTAATTAATCCTCCTTTGAATTGGACAATAATTAATGTTATATATGAAGATTTTGCTGACTTGAATGAAAATTTTTACATTATATTGTTGCAGGGTTTTAAAT
>WEKW01018587.1:0-10427 GCA_013389905.1 Sula dactylatra | reverse complement strand
CACCCCCAGGTCCTTCTCTGCTGGGCAGTTTTCCAGCCACTCTTCCCCAAGCCTGTAGTGTTGCATGGGGTTGTTGTGGCCGAAGTACAGGACCCGGCGCTTGGCCTTGTTAAACCTCATACAGTTGGCCTCGGCCCATCGACCCAGCCTGTCCACATCTCTCTGCACAGCCTTCCTGCCCTCGAGCAGAATGACACTCCCGCCCAACTGGGTGCCATCTGCAAACTTACTGAGGGTGCACTCAATCCCCTCATCCAGATCGTATCTACCAAAGCAAAACCAGAACAGTTTTTTCCTGACTTTTACTCTGTCATTTGAGTACATTTTCCCTGATGCTCAATCTTTACTGAGTGCATTATGGACTTCTCCAGGGAGCAGAAAATGTGTTTTTTAAGTAAACATGAAATGCTTTGATAAATCAAAACATTCATATGAGATTACTATTGGAAAAAAAATCTATTCTGTTTTTAACTGAAGTTCTATTCTTTAGGATAATAATAAACCTCTTTATCCCAAAAGACTGAAACAAATTTTTATTCATTGTTGCCATACTGCATGTCTTAAAAACTAAATTGTCATATCAAATGTAAATAATGTATTCCCATAAGCTAATCAGAAAGAATTAGAAATTGCCTACAGCATACTAAGTGATAGATATTTTAATGTGGTAATTAAAAGAAGCAGCACCTTTCCAGCACAAACATTCCTCTACCACAGATGTTCAGTGGTCTACGCCTTTACCTATTCTTCAGGAAACAAAGCAACCCGTAGTGCAAATGAATCACTCATCTTTTGAATGTTGACTTGTGATAGTAAATTTCAGACCACCACTTGGAATGGTGCTGGGTAAAACACCAGCGGATTGTTTTTACCTAAAAATACCCCACTTCTTGCTACTAATTACCTTAGATCGTTTTAAATTACCTTGGAATCTTATGGCTATGCAGAGATTTGTTTTTATAGAGATAAGTCCCCAAATACCTACTTTAAAGTTAAAGCTTTATTTTTCAGCTTTAATATACAGATTACAAGCCTGATACAGCAAGGCAATATGCACTGTTCAGTAGTGCCTATTATCTGCAATAGGCTTGTTGCAATTAATTGAGACTGCTCCTAAGCGGAAGATGCAGTATATATTTCTACATGCATTACTTATGCACTGCACTACAAATGGTAACACTAACATTAAAAGTAGTATCAAGCAAGAGCCAGATCTTCAAACATGTAAAGCCAGTAGCTTTATTGCAGTTGCCTGAGGCATGATGGTTTATAGTACTAAAGGTTTTAGCCTTTTGTTGAGAGAAAAAAAATTACTAAATATGAGGTACAAGAGTACAAGTCATACACAGTAGTATTTGGGAAGTTTAGATAACTAAACAGAAATTAGTCAATGTTTAGACAAGTAAAAGTACCTATGAATGCTGAGAGATCTCTTGCCCCAAAGGGACTTTCATAGAAATCTAAGTCCACCCCCACTTTCAACTGGACCATAACTTCTTAAATCAGGAGATCTAGTCTCAGCAAGTTTAAGTCAGATATCTAAATCATAAACTAAACAATCTGGCAAAAGTCCAGCAAGGCATTTAGGCATGAGCTTAATTTTAATCTAGTGACTATCTCCACTGAATTAATAGCACAACTCATGGGCTTGAAATTAAGCAAATGCTGAAAGCATTTTATTGACTCAGTTACAACTATTAGATCAGAGCTTCTTGGGGCTGTTTCTCAGACACTGCCAGATTTGTAGTTAGTGTGAGACTAGAACAAGTGTTGATGTCAAGGAAACCCCTGCAATTCCGTAAAAGCCAAGGGGCACAAGAATTGCATGTCTTTTCAGGGGTTTCTGGATTTACATGTACTAACCTTGGAGCCTCTTCCTGAAATATAATAAATAATTTACAGATTCCACAGCCCTGTACAAATATTAATTACCTCAAATCTTATCACACTTCCTTAGCAAAACTGAAAATAAATTGTTCAAAGCCAGGCAGTGAGTGGCAGAGCTGGTAACACTTTTAATACCCATTTATTTGCTCCCTACTTTGATCTGACATCTGATTCAAAGATCTAGACACTCTGACAAATCAGACTTTGGCTGAGGTTATTGCATTTTAGCTAATCAGTCCTGGGTGGAGGAGCTGTAAAATTCTTTTTTATTCTTTTTGGGCCTTTAGTTTCCAGGGAGGGGAGTAGGTGGTGTACTTCTTTTTCATTTAGAAACATACTCAGTGTAAATTTAGAGCTAAATAATTCCCTAAAGTGAAAGGCTGGGTTAGAGGACAGCGTGTGAGTACCAACTCCACCATCCTGGATCCAGAGACGGTGCACATCCCATCTGAGGGGGGTGGAGAGCATCTCTCTTCGATCAAGTATGCCCCTAGTTCTTCTCCGTTACCAGAACTGCATGTCCACATCTCTGCCTGCTCAAGATGCTGTTACTCCTGTGTTGTCACAACTACCTACATTCTTCTAAGTACACAAGTTGTGAACCCTACCACTTCATAATACGAAAAAGCAGTCTAAACATTAGAATCCAAAGCTATTCTTTATGAATTAATTAGCACCACAGTACCTGACCTCTTAATTAGACTGCAGTCTGTAATTTCAGGGTTATCATTAGCAGCCCCTATAAAACTGGTACCATACATCTGTGAACACTGCTCTCTAATTCAGAGTAATACTCTTCCTACAGTTGTGTTCACTGTTGTTCTTTAACTCTGGGGAAAAAGAAATATATCAATTCAATTGAATGACTCTGGTATTTATCTCTCTCTTGTTATGTCATATTAAGAAATTACAGAATATTATTCATAGTACCTGTCTGGCAGAGGCAATAGTAAAAGTTTGGTGTAGAAAACAGGTCCAGCACATTTTAACAAAAATATCCATGAAATTTGGTAGGTAGAAAGCTTTTACAATGTCTGGGTTTTGCTAGGTTACTGTATTAGGAGTCTCGAAGCTTCCTCCAGTTAAGGTTAATTTATTGTTTGTATTCGCGCATATGCCTTAACAATATAAAGAGCATTTCCCACAGATCGGTTAATAAGATGCAGCACAGAGAAAGGGCCAATGAATCTGTTACAGTCTACTTAGTGAAGCTATGACTACAATACGCCAGTGCTGAAGTCAGTGAAAAGACACCAGCGCAACACAATCCAAGGAAAATGCAAGCTGATACAGCACAAAAGATTCTTTGTTTAAGAGCAGCAGAAATTTCCAGCAACTATCTGTACAAAAATGCACGACAGAAGAGAATGTAATTAAATAACAAAACAAACCCAAGCTAAAAGAGAATCATTACAAACCAGGACAAGGACACTTTGTTTTTAAGTGCACACAATGAATTTTAAAGATCTTTCTTCACAAGGGGCAATAAAGTATTATGGAAGAGTGACACATTTGATGGATGGGTGGGTTCTGAAAAACCACATTATCCATTACTTTTTCATGTTTGGCTCTGGTCCAGCAATTTTTATTTGAACAGCCCACATGCTAGCACGGTTTTGATTGCAGGAAGTGACTGACTGTTGTTAAAAGCAGTACTATCCATTTGCTATCTTCAGCTTTACTCTATCCCTCCTCTTTCTGATAGGGACTCTGTTATGGCAGGCACTGTTTCACTTCTTAAAAGCAACAAAAAAAAAAAAAGAAAGAAAGAAAAAAGTTTGTTTCGTAAACTACACCCTGTTTTGTTTTCAGCCAGCTCACATGAAGTTCAACCCAATATATCTTGCAGGTTGTTCAGAAAACAAATGATTTGGTTGTCCCTCAAGTTTATTTCCCAATCAGTTAGACCCTGTGGGTTGTATCCCTTCTCTCTTTTATACCAGTGTTCATCCAAAGCAGTGCCATTAAACCGGATGGAGTCACTTGAGCTACAAGCAATTAGGGAGTAAATCACCATTTGCTGTTTCCTTAAGTCAACTTTACAGAGGTTCGTGAGATTGTGTCATCAAAAGGATTAGTTATCAGGAACAAAACGCCACTGTTTACCTTTGAGACAGGTGGGTTTAGGTACTGGCTGATACCTGGAGTACCAGCAGTGAGGATCACTGCATTTATACTCAGTTACACAGATAGAAACAGTCCTTCAAATAACAATCATTTCCTCTTTACTTTAACTGTGGATTGTGAAGGTTCATTTGCCAGCATCCAGTGAAGAGAACTACATTGTTTGCACTCAGTTTTCACGGAGACCAGACTGTGACCCCTATTATAAATCATACCTAGAACACAGGATGGAGTCTTACCACTTCCAGAATCCATCTTGCTCGACTCCAGGAGACTTACAGCAGCTCTCCATCCCACAGGAGATACACTGGACTCCCCATTGGGCTCCTCTCTGGTATTGGGGGCAGGAAAGAAAAACGTGTCAAGGAGAAGAAAGGCAAGACTGCAACATGGTGATGTAATTCATGCTAGGAGAGCATGAACTCTCGGCTCTCCAGACGCAGATGAACAGGGAAAACAGAGAGGTAACCTCACACGCTGTTTTGACATGGTCTGATGACTCAGCAATATTTTTCACATCGCTCCTAAATATGCATATAATCCATAAAAGCCTAATGTTGACCATTTTCTGAAGAAAGGATTGCTGACTCCATGGATATATCTGTGGCATATACAGGGTCACTGTACGTTAATCCATTAAACACAGAAATAGAACCTGAATGCATTCAGTGGTTCTCAAAATCCATTTACTGTTTAAAAGTTTCAATGCTGAAACACACTAAAAGTTTAAAACAGCCTGGACTCTGTAAGACAGCAGGAAGTTTACACTGCAACTAATAAATTTACTTGAAGCATATCATCTTGACTATTTCCATTCTGAAAAATAACCTGAGAGGCATTATTCTTCCATTCCTCAGGAAGGAAAAGTGTATTTAGAGAACCCTGGTTGTTCACCAGATGAAAACACACTGCTGTCGAATTAGAGTTTTCTGTTGTTTTAGAAGACTAAACATACATACGGCAGCTATTTGTCGAAATCAGTCTCTGCTAAAAACATTAATCTTTTTGTATAGTAATTCCACAGCTACTAAAAGAGGTGTGTACATCTTATTCATGAATGTTGCTCCTAAGGAAGGTGTAAAGAAAATAAAATTGTTTCACAATACGCAGTATCTAAACTTCCAATTCCCTGTGCTTGCTGAGTCTGCAGTACAATGACAGCGTACAAGTCAACTTCAATATATAACTGAAGATTAAAAGAGAAATGGTGTCTTTACCCTTTCAGAGCAACCAGGAAATCTGCCATATGCGATGTGAAAAGAGAAGTTCAAAATCTTATTTACCCTCTGAAAATAAGTAAAAAATCTTTTTTGAATTTTTGTCCTAGATAATATTTTTGTGCTGCTCAGTTTACTCACCTTTGCCAAAGCACAGAAATGTTAATAGGGTCAATATAAAGAACATTAATCTAAAGATATATTACAATAATTTTAAACTATTTTTCTTTCTTTTGACCTCTTAACTTTCAGTATGGCTTTCCTCATCCAACTTAATGCACCTTGAACTTGTCAAATTAAATTGGTTTATATAGTTTTCTGACAAAATACAAATCATTTGACAATGTTAAATTTCAAACAGCAATACTTTTTCTCTTTTATCAAGAGACAAAAATCCCCTTTTAAACTTAATATTTACTTTTGAAAATCTAAAGTTCTGAAAAATGTGGAACAGTACTTATTGCACCAAAGAAATCTTGAGTCAAAGATGGTAACTCAAAGAATTGGATTTATTCAGTAATTAATATGCACCTGAGGCTAAATAATGACTTTCACTAATGGTGTTGTGAGGGCTAGGAGAACTTACTTTACCTGCAGGGGCATGGACTGAATCTTGTGTAGCAAGAAGGCATGCTAAATCCATTCTCCTTATCTTCTAATATTGCTGAAGCACTCCAACCTGGTTAGAGAAGTTGAAAGGCTGGGTAAAATGGTAAGTCATGTGTTTCCATAGTCATCGCTCCTGAGAGGGAAAGCCTCGTTCCTCTTGTATTGGGGGTGAACGAAAGGGGGGCTGTGCGTGAAACCACTCAATTAACTTTCTGGAAGCTAAGAAAGATTTGGATCCAACGCTGCAAATGGACTGGTGGACTTTAAGTTACTGAGATTAACATTGTTCCTATGAATAAAGTGCACTAAGAAATACTGTTGTATTCTCATCAGCGATATAACTTATTATCTAGCTGCAATGTGATTATCAGGTATAGTTGTGTGAAAATGCTTTTTTCAGTCCAGCTTTGTCAGTTCAAGCCATATTGCACTCATTCCACATTTACTGCCAGCTAGAAGAATGTTGCCACAAAATGTGGGACAAACAGCATTATGGCTACATCCATTTAGCAAATGGTGCAGGTGGGCCTCAAGACTAAGCCACCCCCTTGCAGAAAGTGAGGGGTGACTAGTTAGCACTCACATCTCAAACCTGATAAAAAGGCATAAACGCAACTTAACGGTAGCGTAGGACTTTATGAGACTTCTCCAAGGGAGTTAAGTTTTCTTCCAAAAGAATTTGTCATGGGTTTGCCATGGAAAAAAAAATATTCCTTACTGCCAGTTCATAGATTTCAATGAAAAGGGAGCATTGCCTAGGAAAAATCACTTCAGTTTCAAATATCTGCCTAAGCTGTTCTGTACTGCGTAAGTTTGCAAAATCCAGCTTCTAGTATATGACAGGCCCTAAACTGCTATTCTTCCTGCAGGAAAAAACGTCTGTGGACTTTTAACAGAGGTTTTCCCACTGCATCCCAAGTCAGTTTCTGATAAGTGGAAGTGTGTCACTGCAAGAAATTTGCATATAATGAATCAAGCAAAGTAAGACCAGGAATCGAAAACACCAACACTGTTAAAAGAACTACATGAAATGGGACTTCGGCAAGGTGGAAGAATGTAAAGACATCCTTGAAAAATAGCTCGGAACATGCAAAACTCCTGTTCTGTGAGAGAGCAACATATAAATTGACATATAAATCATTGTATTTTACAGAGTATCATAAATTCTCTTAATGTGCTTACTAGCTACAACATATCCCTAAGGTCATTAATGACTAATTTAGAAAGTTGTAGGTAGGGAGTGTTTTAAAAACGTACTGAGACAGGGTCACTTGATAGCACTTGTAAAACACAAGAACATAAACCGTGTGTCATGCTGTTACAGTCTTCTACCAGTAAAACCTGGCTTAACACTGTAATTAAAAGTTTTAAGCAGAGAGAACTTGGTGCCAATTCAACTGAAAACCTCACTGAGTTTAACTTTTTGAAAGATAAGAAGAGCACTTGTTACACAGTGCACTTAAATACGTGTACCAAGACTTACTCTGAGGCATTTTGAACTGATTGATTTATCAGTTTAACACCTTTATTTTTGCAAGTGTGTGTGTGTGTGTGTGTGTGTGTGTGTGTGTGTGCGAGTGCACAGCTGACAAAGCATGGTGACCTAGTAACTTGGTCCCCAAATAAACCGTAATAAGTTGCAGCGCTAGGCACAACTCTCTTGGTCTTCAGCTACAGTCAATCCAGACAGGAAATCTGTGGGGTTACATACAAAATGGCCTTAGGACTGGACCCTTTATTAAAGGTCCTCTGGCACCGATAAATCTCTGTATTAAGGTTATGACTCGACTATAACAAAATCACCATAGGCTGAAAGTGGGTTAGAAAATCTTAGCCCGAAAACAGAGTTTCTTTTTCACCTATCCTGTAAAATACATAGATAAGCACAAATTGTTCTGTTCATTTCAGATCTTAGACTTTGAATGTAAACAAAAGCAGACTAAGTTCTGAATTAATAGGACTGAAATAACCAGTTGCTTTTCTTGCTAACAGGAGAAAAAAGAATTGATGCGATGTTTTGCAACCCCTGGCTCCTCTGTGATATTTCCTAAGGGTTTTTCAACACCAGTCAGAACTCAGCACACTTACTATGCATATAAAACTGCCTAAATATTTCTTGCAGTCGATTCACTTACGAGAAATCTTTAGCGAGATGTGTAAAACATTTAAAAGCTACCTTCTCCACTTGCTAGATAATAGTACAGGTTATATAACCTACCATAAAAGTTTTTTCATAAAAGAAGGAAAAAACAAGGAACTTTAAATACAAAACAGCCTATATTTAAAGACTCATGAAGGCTGTGTCAGAAGTGACAAAAGATAGGAAAATAGAACGACATTGACATTCTGATCTTAATTCACATAATTTAAAAGTGGCAAGTTATAGCGCACTTTCTCTTAAACTTCTGGGTTTCATGGATCTTGCCAGAATGCTGCAAACCTGTGCAAAAATACAGTGATTAGTTACATCAAGAGTTAAGTATATGAATATGTACATCTTGCTAAAGCTTATCAAACCAAACTCTGCCCTACTTCTAGCCACACAAATTCATTGAAGACTAATGGGCAAGCAAGAGTGAACAGTGCTGAAGCTTCGACGAACGTCGCTGGTAAATTGCCCTCCAAAAGAAGAAGAGGGACTGCTTTGACGAAAAAGCTGTACGCGTTTGTCTTTGAAGGTGTTGAATACTTTTCCGTTTGGAGCTCTGCACCTCATGCCAAACTCAGCCTGGGCAACAAGGGACAAAGAATCCTGCGGTTATTCTCAGGATTCAATTTCTTCAGAAATAGGGTTTATTTTATAACTGGACTTGTCCTTCTCCAGGATGCAGATTTGATGGTAAAATCTGCTGAGCTCGCCCATCTCGTTTCCAGAGATGCTTGCGGCTCTGCAGAGAGAGTTCTGTTCTGTTCTTGCACAGCTTTCAAGCACTTGGGTGACAGGCATTTAAGCATCTGCAGATTTGGCAGCCATATTTCTGAATGTTAAGACTTGCTCCTGGCACATGGTGAATGTCCTCTATTTCAGAGGAGTTGGAAGGACTCCGCTACCTTGTGACGGGTGCTTGTGACCAATCTCTTAAAAGCATTTTTGGTGCGGGAAGATTTAGACATGAGAAGTGGTGTTTTTGTAATCAGGTAGGTGTTTTATCTCCAAATCTTTAAACAATATTTAGAGGACTAAATCCCACTGGAACACCGATTATGAACTCAGTAAATATGAAAATTCCAGTGGAAAAACGAAGTATGCAAGCAGGCTGAAGGCTGGGTACTGCAATACCTTATGTGTAGACACTTTCAGTGGTATAAAAACATAAGGTGAGAAGGACACCTTTTGATCCATTTCCGAGTGGACCACTTGCCATTTTAGGCAAAAAAAATGCTTCAGGATTCAGAACCAGTTGGTACAGACCACTCCAGACGCTCCCTGCTAGAGCACTCACCATGGTAGAAGCAGATTTTGGCTACAAACTCTGCTTCAGAAGGAGGAGGAATTTCCATTCCGTGCCTCCTGCAGCTCCGAGCCCTAGGCAGTGGTGGGATTTAGATGCCATTATCATCTTCATTAGCACCACTGCTGCTCTGCTTCGGAGTCCTGAGCTCCTGACTACCGGACCAGTCCTTGGAGGTCACGTAAGCAAGGCAAAATCAGTGGCAAAACCTGGGCAGCATGTCCCGTCACTGCCTCAAGGTGCTCAGCAGCTGCAGGGCTTAGCTAGAGATCTGTGTGCAGTAAGAAGAATTTATGACCAAAAATGTAAGTATGTGTAATTTAGCTACCGTCTTTAGGGCACTAATTGCTGAGTCAAGTTTTGAAACTATAGATTTGGAATACTAGCATCAAAAATGACATGACTAAACCGCATCTATTTTGCATGCAGGTTTAAACTGCAGCTCATCAGGAATACAAACCGCTGGAAGGCAAATCTAAGCATGACTGGCAGAGAGAGGAAAAAAAAAAATGTCTGAGCCTATCCCTCACGTGTGCGTCACCGCACGGCATTGTCTGCGGTGGGGCTCGGCAGAAAAATTCTTCTGGGGTCTTTTTAGGACACAGCACCACTAGATGCAGAATTGCTTTTGGGGGGAAAATCAGGCGTTGACATTACAGCTCGCTGGTGGCAGCAGTGCAGCAGGCATGCAACCTGCAGGCCTGGGAAGACCTTTCCCGGAGCCTGTCCCCCAGCCTGCAGACCACAGAAGCTGCAGCAGCCCCAGCCAAGCTGCTTGTGAGACACGGCTTGCGGTTACCTGTCCCTTCCCCTCCACAAAGCTAATTTCCAGGTGCATTTAGCGCGCCTTTGGAAACCGGGTCCTCGGGACCTGGGCGCCTTCCTCCCACCTGACGCCAGCAGGAAACGTCCCGTCGAATGCCAACGTATCATTACGTTATGTCACTTAAAGGTCACGTCTTTAAGCCTTACTCTTCCGAGTAGCTCGGAAGAATGTTACCCTCTGACTGCAACCGCTTCCCAGAGTAAAGACCCAGTCTCTTAAGTAAAGCCTGCGGGGAAAAAACAAGCCCCGAATCACGCCGCGCCCGGCGGCCGCACGACGGCACCGCTCCGCCTGCGCACGGGGCTGCCCACG